>OZ012692.1:17134866-17164866 GCA_963942565.1 Maea johnstoni
AAAATTGAAAAATCTTCATAGAAATTTTTGCCTGTCCAAACAGGAGGTTTTTTATGGAACTACCTGTCCAAAAGACAGGCAGGAAGGGGTCCTGGCTAAGTCCCTGCTTCCACTCCTGAGCGGGCTTGCCCAGTGATAAATGGAGGTTTAAGCTTTTGGAATATATTAAGATGATTTCATCATGGAAAAGGACTGCTGCAGCCAGTGCCTCTCTCAGGCCATCACAGGGCTCGGCGAACCTGATAGCCTGGGGCTAGCTGTTGAAGATCAGGGCTAGAGAATACTCCATGTGCCTAGCCCGGCCGGACTAGTGCACATTACTGATAGTATTAAAGAAAACTTTAAACAGAATGTATGATTATCGAGGAAAAATTGTGAACTAAGCAAGTACATTGCTGCCAAATTGAAGTAGAACAATAAGTATTCAGTTTCTATGCACTGACAACCTTTTCACTATGCTTAGTTCACTTTGGGTAACTCTATCTTGCAAAACCAGAATATGGTTGATGTGCCAGTATCGGGTTAGCCACAATCAGGGTGCTCTTAGCAAATTTTACATGTTACCAGCTTGTTACAGAAAAAGTTATGCCTATATACACTAATTGTGAGTCAATTCTAATAGTACTTAGGTAGTTCTTGAAGGCGCAAACAAAAAAAGTGCAGAAATATGTTTAACGGTCCCCAAAATATGCAGGAAACGGCTCAAAAATGCCCCATTTTTGGCGTTACCAGTTTGCACTCAAAAAAACACTAAAATTTCAAGGTTGATCCTTAAATGCCAGAATGGTTTCATTCTGTATGTAAGATTTTTCTTTAAAGAGAAAAAGGTATAGATTTTACTGCAATTTGAATTATGCGGATCGAGTGATTGGTTCCGAAGTTACAGCATTTTATTTGAAAAGTGCTCTTCGTTACCAATTTGTGTTTTTGTTACACCAATGAAATATAAATCAATGTAGCTGAACAATAAAAGGGCACTGGGACAGATAAATATGCATTTTCCCTCAGTACAAATGTCTACAATGACTTCCAAGTATTAAAAGTCCAGTGATCATAGTAAAAAGTTAGATATTGGATTAAACCCTTGGGCTAGTTGAGTCTCGTAGAAAATCCGTAGTGTCCGCAACGGTCCTGTACACAATAAACTGCATAAGCTCAAGACTATCTACCATTATCAATTCATGCTTTGAACCCCAGATATGAAACACCATTAAATTGGGTTTGATACCTGTACATGGAATGGTGTTAGAGGCTCAAGAAGCTGAAATGTAGAGTCCGCAACTTTTGTAGTGTCCGCAACGCATGTAGTTTTTCATTAAAATCTTATGAATATTGATATATAATGTTACTGTTTTATGATGAACTTTCAATAACTTTGTCTTACTGCTTGTATGGACTTAAATTAGGTCCTTTATAATGGTTTTATTTTAAAATATTTAGAATTTACAAAGTTCAGAGTATTTCAAGATGAAACCATTATAAAGATCCCAATTTCAATCCATACAAGCAATAATTAAGAAGTTGAAGATTAATCATAAAAAAGTCACATTATATGTCCAGGATCAAAAGTTCCAAACCTTGTAAATCCCTATTCATGTGCACACTTCAACGAAGCCTTTGAAGCTTTTTGTCTAGGGCTGAATCAGTTCTTTTGGCTATTTGCCCCTCCTCCAACAGAAAGACGAAACAAAACTGAATGATTGGCAGTGTTGAAAGAATTATATCTTTATCAAAGACCAATGAGACAGTATTTCAAAAACACACCCCTTGTGGACAAGAACCAATCATTTCTTATTCTTCATGAATACTTAAAATAGCATGTGGTGAAGCCCAGAGTTCCTCAAAAAGCATTTCAGTTGAGAGTTAAAGTTGCAAATCAATGGCTACCATGGATGCTAAACCAAAGGCATTAACATCAACGGAGCGCAGCCGGAAGTTCAGAGAGAGACTAAAAAGAGATTCTGAGGGAGCCAGAAAGAAAGATAGGGAGCGAAAAAGAAAAGCAAGGAAGAAGCAAAAGGAAGAAATGTCTGAGGCAGAAAAAGAGATAGCTAGAATGAAAAAAAGGGATGAGATGAGATGAGACAAAAAAAGAAACAGATTGATGAGTTGAGGCTATTGAAAAAGGAGGGAGGAAAAAAGTCTGCGAGGAAGAAGGCCAGGCAGGCATCCAAAAAAAGATGGGAGAAAATCCAACAGGAAAAGCACAGAAAAGAGAAAAAAAAAACTAATAGTAAAGAACTGGAGAATGAGACTCAAGCTGAAAGATCCAGGGGAGGGAACAAGCAAAGGCATCTCCTCGTACTGGGCTACTTATAGAGCCTTTTTACAGGCAAAGAAAACTCTCCCAAAAACACCACAGAAAAGGGCAGCAGTCTTGGAAAAACTCTGCCAATCTTCACCAAGAACAGCAACTATTTTGGAGCGTAAAGGAATCCTGAAGCCCTCATCTTGTAAATCTCTTGATATGGGAGAAGCCATTATGAAAAACATAAAAGAAAAACTACAGGAGTCCAAACCCAAAGGAGGCTGTAATAAAGACAAGCTGCAAGCTTACAAAGAGATAAAATCTTCAATATGTGTTGCACCTTTGTCGAAAAGAAGCAAGCTTCGAGGACATCTTAATAAGTATTTCGACATCAGGATGGGTGTTCCTCAGAATAAAAACACAGACTGGTGGAAGAGAAATACAAGAAAGAAAAGAAAGGACAGATTAAGTGATGAAACCATGAAGAAAGTGAAAGATTTCTATCTCCAGCCTGATGTGACCCGACAGATCCCAGGAAAAACTGAAGTTATCAAGACAAAAACAGAGACTGGAGAGGCTGTCATCCTTCCGAAACATGTGATGGTTATGACTCTCGAAGATGCTTTCAAGATGTTTAAAGAAGAGAACCCAGATACTAAGATTGGATGTTCATCATTCAAAAAATTGAAGCCAAAAAATGTCCGCAAAGTGTCTGAGACAAGCCGCCGCACCTGTTTGTGCACAAAGTGTTGCAATGTTGCACTGAAGGTACAAGCCCTTAAGAAGTTTATACGAGTTCTCCAGAAAATAAAGACCTTGCTGACAAGATGACAAAAGCATACCTGTGTGATGCCGTTGTTTGTGCATATTCCTCCCATCCTGACAAGAAGTGCTTGGAGAGAGAGTGCAACCAGTGCCCCAAGTTGGAAAGCTGTTTTGAAGCTCTGAGGGATCACTATCAGGCAATAATAACCTGGTGCCACTGGGAGTACATTCAAATTCATAAAGATGGCTCTGTGAAACGCTGTATCTCATGTGTGGAAAAGAAGACGCCAATACTGGAATTCATCACTTGCCTAGCACAGGACATGGAACAATATCCATATCATATATTCAGGGCAGAATGGCAGCACAAACAAATGTCCAACTGCATACATATTTCATTGAAATGAAATATGTTGCTGTTTGTATATTATACATTATGTTACAACCAATTCTGTTTTACCTTCAGGTCCTGGAAGACCATGAGGATGATATGCTGGTATCATTCATGGTAAAGACAGGGGACCTGTACTATTGGCCAGAACCACCTGATATTGACTTACAGGCAAAACAAGACATTGTTTGTCGAATTAATTCTCCTGAATTGGTCAATGAAAGGGCACAATTTCGATTCGCCAAAAGTGACTTAACATACATTAAAGAGTGCTTGGCAAACCAGAAGGCTGTGGTGTATTTCAAATAGACTGACAATGTAGGACCGTCAAATATTTGCAATATAGTAGTATCATGATCATATATGTGATAATTCACTGTGTAAGATACAAGCACAAGTGAAAATTTTGTAATAAAGACAATTTCTGTTTTGTATAGTTTTTTTTTAGATTTTATGTAATTCTATACAATTCTATATTGTGTTCATGCAATGTATACCTTTTTGTTATTGTAAGCTACAGTTTAAAGCAAGATATAGATCATCCAATTTCATTTCATTTACTTTTTCAATATTTGGTAAAAATGGTAGTGTCCGCAACATGTAAACAATGATAACAATCCATATATCTTTTCAATGTAAGATAAGAAATATTTTATCAGTGCATTGTGATATCAATTCTGTAAATCAAAGAAAGAATGAAGACTGAACTTTAATGTGAAAAGGTGAAATTTCCTCATTGTATATACTATCTTAATTCAAAAGTACAACTTTGTCGAAAGCGGTTCTTTTATACTGACCAATTAAGAGGTCATTACCTGTTATTCTATTTGTTCTGCCAATATGCTCAAGTAATTTGGCTAAAAAGATATGTTTTTTCTATTTATGTTATTGCTCTGTCAATAAAACAATTTTCAAATACACCATGTGCCTGTTGTAGTGTCCGCAACAAAAAGGGGTTGCTTTCCTTATTGTTATGGGAGTAAAATATGGATGCACAATGAATGATTCACTTGTTAAATCAGTTAGATAACATATCAAAGACATAAGTCATGGCTACTTTAGCCCTGAATTTGCAAGTATTTTATCTGTATGATAGTTGAAAGTAAAGTAAATTTCTGTGAACAAAATGGTCAGCAAAAGTGAAAAATCTCCTAATTTTGTTCATGTGGATAGCACAAATACTAAAGATCTCTGGAACCTTGACTCTATTTAAACTTATCACATATATCCATAAAAGTTGACCAAAAGTTGTATTCTTTGCAAGCTGTTCACCTGAGTCCTGAAATGGCCATAAGAATATAAGACCAATGGAAATGTAGTGTCCGCAACGGTGAAATTTTCAAGCAAAAGGTACTGACATACCATTGACTGCAACTTTTTAACCGTGATAGATAACTTCAGGAAACTTCAGGATCTTATGGGGAAGGGTTTGGGCAAAACATTAAGAACATTACTTTTGCTCCATGATGACCTTCATTTTTTGATGGTAGTGCAAATTTAGTGACACCCTGATTGTGGCTAACCCGCCATTTTTCAGCCCTTCATGCCTGTAATGGCTATCTAGAAAGGGTCTGCCCCGATTGCTGTCTAAGACTTTGCCACTGACTGCTCAATGTCTCTCAAAACTGAGGGCCTGCCCCGATTGCTGAATGGTCTAAGGTGTTGCCACTGACTGCTCACCCTCTCTCACCCTCTCTCGCCATTGCCTAGGATTGAATCCTTGCCTGGCATTCAAGGAAGTTGCCAGCGACTTGGTTTCGCTTGGTACTCTGGTTTCCTCCACGACTTATAAGTGGTTAGTCACGACTTTGCCTAAACACAGGGGTGTCCTACTGTCGCATTGTCACACCAGTGTGCAACAGAGGCTTCAAAATGTGCGACAGACCAAAAACCTAAAGCACTGTTTAACTCGATAATGTTCGCAAAACATGACCAATTGAGCCTATCAGATATTTCACTTGAATTATTTTTGATACAACTTGTATTTAAAAACTAGTGAACTCCATTTGTGATACTGTCTATTGATTGGTCTTAGTCTTAACCATTGCAATAAGGGCTAATATAGTCGTACCACCAGGTGACAATATTCATAGCTATTAGCGAACCACAGGCACCATAGCTATTATTGAACTACAGACACCAAAATCTGCTGTGCTCCAGGACTTATTGACTGTGCTCCGGGACTAAAATATTTGGACACCCCTGAAACATGGCAGAAAAAGTGACCACAATTAAAATCTACTTTCCACACCAGAAAGGCCTAGGTTGTTGCTATCTCTCTAAACAAATCATCTTTCCTAAAGTTTTTTGGAAGAGAAATGCTATTTGCAACAATTTATAACTCTTCTTCTAGTAAGGGCTATGAGTGCCTATCAGCTGAGCCTATAACCTGCGCCCCTGAAGCAGGTCTTTACCCTCCAGGCATCTTTTCCACACCATCAACCCTACCACAAACCAGAACCCATTAAACATCACCACAACATAATCCATGGCCATGTGTATGGTAAGTTTTGACCTATACTGTATACAACACGGAAGAACACAGTAAGAGCCAGTAGATAGAAGTCAAATCCAGTTTGTGACTTAGTAGCTTAGAATTTGCACCATGGCACTATTAGTTACGCCCTGTTGGAAAGTGTAATCTGGCCTGATATCTAACCGAAGTCATCCAGATCGCACAAGGCGGAGCTGAGTTGGATCTGGATGACTGAGGGCGGATAGCAGGCCGGATTGCACTTTCCAACAGGGCGTAACAAATTTATCACCTGCTCTTTCGTGCTAAGAAAAAATAACAAATACATCTCATAAAATTTTTAAATAACTGTGGAGGTCAGAACGAGGCTGGTGACCAAGTGGTAATATTCAATTCTGCCATTTGATATTGAATTCTGCCGTTCGATATTGAATCTACAAAGTGTGAACGGCTCCAGGTCTAACACCAATTGACCAATCAGCATAGAGAATTACAGCAGAGCAGGGGATGAATAAATAAATTTACGCTGTCCTCAAGCATTTCTCTTACCAGGCACCTAGTGGTCAAGGTGGTCAGTTGTCAGGCTAGTTTACACTTATCTCATCAGGTGGCGTAGTGGGGGCTCAGTCTGAGCATGGTAGTAGAGATGGCAGACCAAATTATGGTGCCACCTATAGGGAATTGATAGTACTACGCTTTGGCTGCTTGCTCAACTCTGAAGAAAAGGTCAAACTTATGAGATGCAGAGACAAGGAACATGGTCTAGGTTAGGGCTATCCTAGAACTTAACAAGGCTTTGCTGTGGTTCAGCATATCATTTATAAAGCAATGCTCACACCTACATCAGGGCATGTGGCCCACTGATTGCCATTTAGTTCATACAATCTTAGATGAATGAAAAAAAGTGGATATGAAATCAACCGGTCAACCTGAACAGGCTGGCTGCACGGCAAATAGCCCAAAAGTTGTGTTCTGTGCATATTAGTGCACAGGTTTCTCTGTAATGCAAAGACAGGAGAGCCCTCATTGGTCTTTGTCTCTAAGTGTCATCACACTGAGGCCAGATTAGAGACATAAGTAGGATAGCCAGATGTTCACTATAGCACATAGAGTAATTGGTCTCTCGCTACATATCCATTCTTTTATTCATCTAAGATGCAATTGCCACACAAGGGAGATGTACCCACAAGAGCTTACCGCATTGCCAGCTATCCACAAAACAAGGAATGACACCTGAATATGGCCGAGGAGGTAGGCATGGGTATAGGGGTAGCAGCTATATTCCACCCTACAGCCATCTTTCCGCACCACCAACCATACCACAAACCAGAAGCCATTAAACCAGAACACACCCCCATTCAGAGCTCTGGAGTCAGCCCTGTCAAAAGGCAGTTCTACTGCCATATTTCACCCCAGACCCTTGTGTATTGAATCAGATGCTTATGTAATATGATTTGGCATGAAATTGATGAGCAGACGCAGATTACATGGCAGAGAGGAATTCAATTCACCACACACCAAGAATCGTAGATTTCATAAAGGGCCAGGCTAATTGATTGAAGCACGTGATTTTTCAGACATGTTATTTTGAGGCTCTTGGGTGTAATTTCACAGCTTGTAACTGTCATGGTTTCCTAAAGGGGCATTTGTATAACAACTATTTCCTTCCATGATGAAAAAACACCCATTTACTGGGATGTTTGTATAGGATATATAGGGGATGTGAAAAGGTTCAGCAAAAGGTTGTTTTGGGACCTTTTCTTACTTAAAAAGATTTTAATTCTTAAAAAGTTTTTTATTGTTTGTATAGGATATATAGGGGATTTGAAAAGGTTCAGAAAAAGATTGTGTGGTGAGCATTTGTTACTTAAACTTTTTTTATTTTTAAGAAGTTTTTTATTGTAATGTAAACTTGCCGTGAGAAATCTTTCGGGCCTGGATGACCATCTGAATATCATAAAAAGTAATCTTCAAGATTTTCATTTGAATTTGACCATACTCTACAATGAAATACCTCCTTTTTAAACAAATATCTCAAATTTAACCCATTTACACCTGAGCATATAGGTTGTCTTGATTAAAAGGCAATATTGCGAGAAAGTTTATGTTATAAATTGTTTTTCCCTTTGGGTTCAATAATCCTGCTTCAAATTTTGTTCATATATATTTCTCTTTGATGAGTGATGTTTAAAGTTTTTAGACTGATTGTGGCTTGATCTGTATAATTCTTTGAGCCCACAGATATTTCTTTGAGTCTTCCTAGCTTAAAGAAGTTGCAGGTACAGTCACCACCCTGAGTGATAATAATAGAAATCACACATAACTTAACCCTTCCAATGCTAAGACTACTTTCATCCAAAGCACAATGACGCAAAGATTGTTGAAAACCATCTAAACCCTGTCATGTTGGTATTCATTGGATAGCTCTCGCCGAGTACTCTCAGATGAGTACCCATTTGCCAGGGTTTCGGTCATTTTTCAGGTTTTTTGCAGCATTTTGTATTTTGCCAAATTAGCCACCAGCAGCATAAGGGTTAAGATGATACACACTTCAATCCTATTTATGGATTTTATTTTGATTAATGTTTATTTCATTTTTTGTATTTGATATTTTGTGAAGTTATCTATTATTACTGAGCGTTTTTAAAAAGTATTATAGATACAGACATTGTTTTTAACCGTTATGCTGCTGACCAGTGGCTAATTTGGTCAATACAAAACGATTCAAAGACCTGAAAAATGACTAAAACCGAGTCACATGAATACTTATCTGAGAGTACTAAGTGAGAGCTTTCCAATGAATACCAACATGGCAGGGTTTAGGTGGTTTCAAAATTGTTTGCGTCCTTGTGCATTGGACAAAAGTAGCCTCAGCATTGGAAGGGTTAAAGAGGAATTGGAAGCACCAGTGTGTTTAAGGGTGGTTGATTCTTTTCTTGTTTTACTTACCTTGTATGGCTATTTTTTGCTGTTACTTCAGTTTGCACAGGTTAACCCATTAATACATAAGAGTTCCTTCAGAAATTGTCGTCTGGATTGACGATACTTTTGGCGATAACTTCTGAATTGAGCATGATTTTACAAAATATTTGAAGGATAGTTGTTGGTAATGTTCTGATCAACATTTCTCCTTCAAATATTTTGCCAATTGTGCTAAAACCTGAAAGATTACTTCAAAATTGTCAGGCTGGTTTTGGCCGCTCTGAGCATTAAAGGGGAGTTAGGGCAAACATCTTGATCCACCCCCCTTGATGTGCCCCCTGTGGTACTATGGCTGGGGACACAACCTCAATTATTCCAAATAAATCACTTTATTGGCAAAAGGCCTTCAGATTTACAAAACATATCCGCATGTTTATTTAACCTTATCAATGAACTGGCAAAGCTCCTAAAAATCTACAAAGGATATATGTATATTTATTTTACCTAATCAAGTAAATGTTACTCATACCAGTTTCCGTTCTTGTCTTTTCAAGTACAAAGGGTACAGGAAGTTAAGTTCAGAAGTTTTTTTGTTAAGGTAAAGTAGAAGGAGAATATCCATAGCAAGAACATTCACCTCAAATGACTAATTAGCAGTGATGGTGCCAGGTCTCTAGAATATGACATCCACCAGGTCACAACCTTATTGACCTTAACCTAATCATGTCCTGAGATTTCCGTGATGATTGTAGTCTGGACCTACGATAATTCTGAAAATAATTTTGGAATTAATCATAATTTTGAAAAATATTTGAAGGAGAGTTGTTATGAACATTTCTTCTTCAAATATCGTTTGATTGTTGCTTTTGTTAGGGGATATTACAGAATTTGTCAGGCAGTTTTGGGCAATAAAGGCTTGAAATTTGGAATAAATCATAAATTTGAAGGAATCAATACTTGAAGGAAAGGTGTAATTCTGGTCCCTGTGTTTCACCAATGAAAAAAGTACTGGGCTAACCCATTAATGCTCATAGCAGCCAAAAGCAGCCTGACAATTTTGATAAAATCTTGCAGGCAAAAGCTTAGTTACGAAACTATTTGATGAAGGAATGTCATTCAGAACATTACTAACAACTCTCCTTCAAATTTTTTTTTGAAATCATTCTAAATTCCTAGGTTATTGTCAACAGTATGTGAAGTCTAGACAACAATTCTGAAGCATCCATTAATTGGTTAAAATACCACTTAAACATTTTAATAGCGTTTACAACATTTGACTTGGAGTAACAAGATCATGAGGATGTATTTTTCCCTGGTACTCCATTTCATGATATATCTTGTTATGGAAGTAAAGGGGCAAACAATTCTTTACAAAAACTATTGATGATAAACAAAATTTCTCAAAATCCTAATTAAATGATAGTGTTTACCTGAATCTGCCTCCAGAGACAATATAGCATGATTTCTGCTTGAAATATCAAGGAATGCCATTAACCTGCTCTGCCCTGATGGGGAAGATGGGGAGATAACAATAGATGTAACAATAGCTTGCTTCCTGTTCATAGTTCACACATATATGTGGTATTTCTGACTTAACCCATACACGCCAGTAGTGCATGAAAGAAGGCCTAACTATTTTGGAAATACCTTCATTTTAATTTTTTTTAGAAAATGATTGAAAGAGAAATGTTTATTGAAACCAAATAAACATCCCATCTTCAGATATTGTGTTAACCCCTTTGCTACTGGTTACTAATTTGGTCAACATGAAACAATGACAAAAAATATGACTGAGACCATGGCAAATGGGTACTCGTCTGATAGTACTCAGTGAGAGCTTTCCAATTAATTCCAACTTGACAGGGTTATGATGATTTTCATAATTTTTCACTTTTTTGTGCATTGGACAATAGTAACCTCAGTAGCAGAAGGGTTAATTCATGCAGATTCATGGTTTATTCTTAACCTTTTTGCAAACGATTCAAGTATAGGGTGACATGCAAGGAGGCATCTAGGCATTAATTGGTTAACATTTCTTGGTATGTGCCCTATCAATCTAACCTCAGCTGATCCCTCTAAAAGAAAAAAACGCCATTTCCTAGGAGCTGAGTTGAAGGTGTGACACTTATAAGGGACGTTACAGGGGAAGAGGGAAGTACGTGTCAAAAGTGAAGTTTTTCAATAACCGTCTGCATAACTGTCTGTATGTTTGGAGACCGCATTGGAAAATAGGACAATTTTCACGATGTTGACCCGCTTGGTACAGGTAGTAACAGACATTTTTACTTAAAATAACAACAATATGTTTATTGTATTTTCGTGTACAGAATCATTGCACAGTTTGATCAACCCAACCACATCTGGAACATGCATATTAGGTAGGTACTAGGTAGCTAGCCTAGATTTCTAGGCTGTCATGTTTTTTCTGTTACCAGGCACCAAATAGTGAAGGTGGCGATAGTGGTCAATTTAGTTTATACTTATTTCACCAGGGGAATAGAGGATTCAGTTCCTAAAACCTGTAGAGATAGGAGGATCAGGTGGTGCCATCTATCTAACACATGGGTTGAAGAAGCACATATAAGCTATGATTCTTGTTGATTTTTTGGTATGTATTATTTTGACTTGGCACCCAGGGCATAGCACAGATCACCTATGACTGTTGTAGATTTTTTAGTAAATGTATTATTTTGACTTGGCATTTAGGATAACGTAGCCCTAGGTGACAATTTTACTGTGAATCAAGCTCTTGATTAGCACTTTCTTTTACCTATCATTCTTATATCATATTGTGTTTTTGTTTATATTGTGTACTTCATTTGATTTTTAAAGACGTGACTATTATGGATATATCTGACTAGCAAAAGGTTTTCTTTAGAAATTATAATGATAATAATAATAATAATAATAATAATAATAATAATAATAATAATAAAAATAATAATAAAAATAATAATAATAACAATAATAATAATAACAATGATAGTAATAATAATGATAATAATAATAATGATGATAATAATAATAATAATAATGATAATAATAATAATAATGATAATAATAATAATGAGGTTGCATTTCGAGTACCATAATGGAGATAAGTTTTTTTTGAAGTCACATTGCATTCCTTTGTTATTATCAAAAACATATACAAACAATATATTATATAGAGAACTTTTATTTGATCTCCTTTTTATAGAAATGACCACCTGCAAATGAAATTGTCAGAAGCTTTTTTTTTTGCACTTAAAAGTTTCACTCTTTCCATTCTTTGCTTGTTTGTACAATAAACACGTAATTAAGATGAAAGCAACATGATAAGATTGTATAACAAATGTTGGTCGGAGGAGACACTTGATCCTGGGACCTGTTATCTGAGTAGGAAACTGTGGTTCTTTGTTTTCCCCTCTTGTTGGAGACAGACAACAACTTGATAGTCCTGTGGTTTTCCTTGAAATCCGGGTCTGTCAGTAAAATCACTTGCCCAAATGTCTGAATGCAGAATCAAATGTACCCTGTGAACCTATGACTTATGCAGAAAATCTGAGCTCTGCAAATACTTTTTATTACTGTCCTGTCAAGTGTGTGTATTTTGACATATGTCAGAGGCAAAGTAAGGGCAGGGATTTTATGTGTATTTTATGTTTTTTTCATAGCCAGGCTTTTAGTTCTTCAATCCCTTGCATTCCCTGTACTGACTTTGTTTATACTTTAGAGGATGTACTTATGTTAGGATTGATGGTACAGATAGTATGGTAAGAGGGTGCTTTGGGGTGCTTCAGGGTGCTTTTAGGGTACAGTAGGCTGACTAGGCTCAGTCAATCAGAACACTTAGTGCTGGCCCCAAATAAGGCCTAAAAATAGTTTGTTTCTAGTAACAGTCTGAAAAAAAATAAGGTAGGTAGGGAAAACCTTTTTTTGATCATTTTAATTTTTTTTCTTTTTTTTAGTTAGAAGTGCAGAAAAAAACATTACGGTAGGGATTTAGGGTTGGGTAACAGGAAACAAACATTTTTAGGCCTAATAAGCACCCACAACAGGATGTCCAAGGGTGGTGCTGCTACCCTTGGTATATTGTGATACTTGTTGTGGTTATACCTATTGAATTAATAGCAAGAAACCCAGGATCCAGCATGGCCTAGTGGTTACGATGCCTGGTTCTCAAGTGTGAGTTCGCAGGTTCGAGTCTCCACTGCATCCCGATAAGGCGGTTGGCTTGATCACTATATAAATGTGCGGCATTGTGGAGAGCTGTCTCTGGCAACTGAAAGACCCTTTGGAACTATTTGTGAAGAGAAGGGAATTTCTTCCTGATTCCAGGTTTCTATCTAATTGTAATGCTACCGAAGCTATCGAAATTGACGTAAAAACTCATTCCGTCCATCAGTTATGACCTGGGAGTTCACTTCATTATAAATCTGCTGATACCTTTCTTATATGCCGGTGCCGGCCTTCCCTGAAAATAGCCTGTCATTCCTTGTCTGTCAACTAGAGCCGATGAGGGACTTATCAATTAACTTATCAAGCAGGTAACAGTAAATCGTAGCCATCGCACCATCCTCACCTGTCAAGGTGTTAATGAGATAAAGGTAGATTGTGTACAGGTGAGCTGCAGGTGTCACAGCATTGGCTGCCTTGGGGTAGGATTACTGAGAGCATTGCAAGGACGACACTTTTATATTACATAAGAGGTAGAAGTCACTTAGTGGGTAGAAATATCACTCTGGGGTGATACCTTAGATGAATGAAAAGAATGGCTATGTAGTGAGAGACCAATTACTATATGTGCTATGGTGAAGACCTGGCTAATCTAGGGATCCCAAATCTGGCCTCAGTGTGACATCACTGGGAGACAGACCAATGAGCGCTCTTGTATAGTTTACAATACAGAGAAAGCTGCGCACCAACATGGGCAGAATGTAACTTTTGGGCTATTCGCCGCAGCCTGGTTGTTTAGGTTGACCGGCTGGTTTCATATCCACTTGTTTTTATTCATCTAAGGCGATACTTACTTTCATGGCCAGAAAAGGAGAGTGGTTGGTTTATTCTGAACACCGTATCTCTTTAAAATATTTTCTGAGATATGTTCTGGTCAAAAAGCTGACATCAACATAGGCATAAATAGGTTGAATTATAACACTAGATGGCACTAGTAAGTGAATAGGTTCTGTCCTATTTAACTTGATCCGACATCCCTGAGCAGTATGCAGCCCTATGTATAGACTAGACTCCTTGTCCTTGAAAAGTTGACATTCCCTTCTGAGTTGACCAACCAGTCCTCTATTCACCTGGTGAGATAAATGTGAACTAATTTGGCCACTAAGGCTACCTTGACCACTTTGTGCCTGGTAACAGAAAAAATACATGACAGCCTAAAAATCTAGGCTAGTATATGTATTACTACATGTATGTGTACACGGCTTGTTTTGCTTATTTGCTGCACCTTTTTAGGAAGAAATTCCTAATGCAAATTCTCTTAGCAACACTCATTATCAGAAATGATCCCCCAGAAAATCATGATACATAGCTTACACACAAGTGCTATTTGTTCTCAGTGCCTTTTGAATGTTGATATATTTATGCAGTGTTCAAGTCAATTGAGTCTGAAAGGGGGCTGAAAGGGGGCAGAAAAAGGGGCTGGTAATGCATTACATTCTTAAGCATTTTTGACATTGCTGTGCACAGGTATTTCTAACCTACCAATCAGCACTATTGGCAGAGATGCCTTTCTGTCAATTTCACTTTGGTGGGTGTAACCTGGTTGCTGTTTATGACCATTCCAAGATAAAAACCTACTAATTTATATGTTAATGGTACTTTGGGTCAACATGATATCTTCTTTTAGGAGTGCCATCATCAAAAAAATGTGAAAAATGCATTATAAATTGCATGAAAAATCACATTTCTTCGCTGTCACTTCATCCTTCAAGAAGCAGTCATGGAGTTGTGCTATCAACTATCAACTATGTCTTGATGTATTGTCAGAACTTGGAAATAGATATTGAATTAATTGAGGATTAAGTGCAGTTACTGATGACAGTGAAATCTTTAAGGCTAGTAACACTCGAGTCAAATGATGGGTCTCGTAAATCTGTCAATGCTCTCTATAGTATAGTAGGAGTTACAGGGTACTTGAGATGTTGTGGCCAGCAGTTGACCCCTTGTTTCAGCTGATTTATAGACCTCCACAGCCTGAAACTTAACCCTTACGCTGCTGGTGGCTAATTTGATCAATACAAAATGATGCAAAAACCTGGTAAAATGACTGAAACCCTTGCACATGGGTACTCATTTGAGAGTAGTCAGTGAGAGTTTTCCTATGAATACCAACATGACACTGTTTAGATGGTTTTCAAAAATCTTTGCATCCTTGTGCTTTGGACAAAAGTAGCCTCACAATAGAAGGGTTAAACTAGTTGCCACTTAGACTAGGTTCCTAGACCCTGAAAAGTTAGCATTTCCCTCTGATTCGACCAACCAGTGTAACATTGTTAACCCTTTTGAGTCCAAATTGTATTTTTCCTTACAAATCTCTGATGGCAAATTGTAATAAGGATTATTGGCCGAAATCCAATACCAGGCTGTTTATGTTTGATGAAAAAATTGTCATGTGACATATCAAAATGAACTTTGAAGCGAGCACAACATTCTGACAGCTAATTGCCTAATTTTACAGCCAATTGTAAGGGGTCTTTTAGATTGGCACAATAGGCTTTCCTCTAAATGAATCTAATTGTATCACACATATATGCATACATTGTTCTCTAGATTATGCTACCACAAATGCATGTACATATATTTATAATCCTAAAGCAAAAATAGGAATTTGCTTTAACCCTTTATCACTCAATGACGCAATAACGCGTTACATGAGTGCAACTGCACTTCCTCAGTAGCGAGTTATTGCGTCATTGTATTTGTGCACTTATTCCTACGAAGCGAGTTTTGGCGTATTTTGGGTACCACGATCTTAGATCGCTGGTACACAAATGATTGTTAAATAAAGATACAAAATTATTGCCCTTACCTTTTAATCGTAATCTATAGTTATTTAATGCTTATTTTCAGACTCGAAGTCCGTGATTTTCGGCGGGAAAACTATGGGAAAACCCCCTCCAAATATGGAAGTCATGGGGAATTCCCGCCAGTGACGTCGTTGTGTTGTGGCGTCCTTAGCAACACACAAAACCATTGATATTCTCCCGTGTTTTTTTCGTTGTTTCTGCCATCAAATGGCTAGTTTAAACCATGATAATTCCGATGAAGAGTGGAAGAGGATCGACTATCGTCCCCTTCACGATCCATGGGAATCAGACAATGATATCCCACTCATATAACCACTCAAAGAAGACGAACTTGCCGAGGTGCGTTATTGACAGTGCATCAAGCACAAAATCAGACAAAAAATCAACTTTTAAGTTGATATATTGTAAACACAAATAATATCATATTTAACGAAATGAAAGATACAAATAAAAAATGGAAATCACTCAATTACTAAATTGTTTAAGCACTGCTCCCTATGCACTGCAGTGCACTACGCACTGCGCAACAGTGTCTCTGAGGAGTAACCCCTCATGCAGTGCAGGGGACATGGCAACATTGCTACGTTGAGTGATATAGGGCAGGGCTCAACAAATAGCATAGTCCCATCTCCCGGGAGATCTGAATTCCAAAAAAAGCCCTGTCGGGCTACCTAAAGTTGGATTCAGGTAGTCCCTGGGGAAGTTCCTCACTAAAATGCTATAAAATGGTAGCAGAAAAAAAGAAAAATATAGCATCCCTTAATCATGCAACCTACAAAATAGAAGAAAAAAGCATAAGTACCATTACTAACATGAAAAGGGGGAAAAAGAACTATTTTGCCTTTTTGGAAAAAATGGCGGGGCTACCTAAAATGCTGGCGGGACTACCTGATCTTGGGTTCAGGTAGCCCCGCCAGCCTACCTGCTCCTTCTGGGGACCGTTGAGCCCTGTAGGGTTAAGCCAAAGATTGCAATCTTCTTTGTAAATCATCTCTTCTATTGAAGGATGTATTGGGATTCATATTGTTCTTCTTTTATCATTTTTGAAATATTTACTGTTTAACTTGATTGTGTTCAAGTTATTAACAAATCTCATTTTTTGATAACTAAAAAGCTCATATTTTCAACTCATCCACAAATCAAAAAAGATTTCTATTTGCCCTGATGTGTTTTCAAGTTGCCATTGCAAGCTGCAGGCACATGTGTTGGGATAGGGTTGCTATAAGCTTAACCCATTACTGCTCGCAGTGGCCAAAAGCAGCTGCACAATTTTAATGAAATCTTGCAGGTGAAAGCATCGGTAGGAAAATATTTGATGGAGAAGTGTTGACCAGAACGAAACTAACAACTCTCCTTCGAATAATTTGTAAAACCAATCTCAATTTCAAAGTTATTGTCAGAATTATCAGAGATGCAGACGACAGTTCCTTTAGGGACTCTTAAGCATGAATGGGTTAAGATTAAGTGTTATTAACCCATTAATGCTCGCATTGGCCAAAAGTGGCCAGACAATTTTGATGAAATCTTCCAAGCAAAAGCATATTTTGGAAAATATTTGAATGAGAAAGAATCCTACCAACAACTCGCCTTTGAATGTTTTGCAAAATAATTCCTAATTTTCAAGATATTTTCAAAAGTAGCATAAAAGCATAGTATAAAAGCATTAATGGTTATAAATTCCTTGCTATACGCCTGACATAAATCATTGATAGAACTACAGGGTATGACTGAGATTATGGTACCACCGTTTATGGAAGTAATTATTAGCATTACATTAATAGCAGGAACTTCCCTTGTAGGTCAAACTTAATGGATATCAGGAACACCTGTTCTAATCAAAAATATGTCTCGGCCACAGTGATTATTAACCTATATAATATGATAGTTTTGATGAAATCTTTTAGGGGAAAGCATACTGGGAGAAATTTATCTAGTATATATGTTATTTAGAACATTATCAAAAACTCTCCTTCAAATATTTTGTAAAATTAATCTTCATGTAAAAGTTATTGTCAAAATAGCGGTTGATCCAGCAGACAATTTGACCCGGAACTCTTAGGCATGAATGAGTTACGTTTCTGCCCTAACTCTCCCGCCGGGCCTCACTCACACAACATTCCTTTCCACTCACTTTCCCAGCTCTCCCCATCTTGACCTTTCCTGACCTTTTAATTGTTAGACAAACTTGTCTGTCAAATAGTGCCAGCTAGCTCTCTCAACTCTGAGGGCATTAGAAGCAGTTTCAGGGCTATGCCACAGCCAATTGTTTTCGTACCAGGGATAGGTTCTGGAACTCTGCTCGACACAATACCAAATATCGCTATTGAATGGGAAAAAAGTATTGTATCGTTTATGATATGTTATACTGATACTGCTTAAAATCGATATTGAATAGGAAAAAGTATTGTATCGTTTAACTGATACTGCTTTAAACCATACATGATTGACTTCACTGCTACATGGACATCTCCATACAAAGGCAGTTCGGTATATATTACGGAAATTACTGATGTTGGCTGTGCTAGATTTAACAAATTGAAGTTACTGGGAGGCAGGAAGTATCATTTAAAAAAAGACATCTAATTAATCATTAAGAAAATATCAATATCTTATCGTTTTGTGAAAAGTTTAAAGGTGCCAATTACTATATTCGATGAAGCTCAAGGCCTTAACCCTTTCAATGCTGAGACTACTTTTGTCTAAACCACAAGAACTCAAAAATCTTTGAAAATCATCTAAACCCTATCAACTTGGTATTCATTGGAAAGCTCTCATCGAGTACTTTCAGATGAGTACCCATTTGCCAGGGTTTCAGTCATTTTCAGCTTTTTTCACATTATTTCGTATTGATCAAATTAGCCACCAGCAGCATAAGGGTTAATTATGGATTCATTATTATAGGGAGCCGGATTGACAAACCAAGTGCTGATAGATACCTTGGCCAAATCCAACTGGGATATCCCTGGAATTCCTCAGAAAATATTAGGAACAGCGACTTAGCTGGGACTCGTCCAGCCTGTCTTTTGGATAGGCAGTTTCCTGAAAAACTCCTTTTTGGACAGGCAGAAAAAAAATAGATATGCTTGTCTAATATTAGAAAAATAGCAAAGGTCAGATGAGACTATCAAGTCACTGGCAACTTTGACTTAAATTGAAACCAATACCTATATCAATGTGGAGATGTAATTGGAAGTTAACTGACTTGAAATTAGCTGGCAAGTGCTTGATTTAATAGAAAAATAGCAAAGGTCAGTGATGGTCAAGGTGTGTTTGATTAAAAGTGCTATCAAGACGTTATCTTTGCATTCTCATAGAGCTTCATTAGTCTCTGCAGGCGTACAGATGCGTGTAGAGTTTTCCCAGCGCATATTTGCAGGCCAACGTGTCTTTGAAGTTGAATTTAGGAATTTTGTGAGTCGGTGTGCGTGCCTCTGGCTCTGCCTGGCATGTGTGGTCCAATAGGGGGTGCGATACCCTGCTAGTGTGGGAACAGTGGAGGCAACCCCCACCCTACCGGGCAGGCCTGGACCTGTACCCGGAGCTGTCATAGGCAATCATAGCGAATACCCACAAGCGCGGGCCTCAGACGTCCCAAGGAATGATGGGTATGAACAGATGGGGTCATGACCTCTGGCTGGTCACATGACGTCTGTGATGGTGGTGATGATGATGATGATGATGATGATGATGATGATGTCACATGTGGTATGCAGCTGAGCGTTCTGTCTGCATTTTGACACCATTCCACCCAACCCCTTCAAGATGGCATTTTTGGAATATTTCCTCTAAAGTGAGGCTGTAAAAATGGTTACCCAATAGGTCCCCTTAAGTCCTACCAATCAAGTTTTTTGACTTTGCCTTATGAGAACGCCTATGAGTTGACAAAAATGTAAAGAACTATTGGAGAAATAATAATAATATTAATAATAATTGATATTTGATATAGCGCCCTAATTCCACCTATAATGTTCAAAAGCACATTATAAAGAATACTCTAGAGTAGTCAATAGACAGAAGGTGATATCATTAGGGCATTTCATCATGTTTCAGTGATATTTGGTTAACACTGATATCCTTAGAAATTGCAATTGTTATTTGTGGTTTAACCCATTAATGCTTAGGAGTTCCTCCAGCAATTGTCGTCTGGATCTATGGCACTTTTTACAATAACTTCGGAATTGAGAATGATTTTACAAAATATTTGAAGGAGAGTTGTTGGCAATTTTCTGATGAACATTTCTCCTTCAAATATTTTTCTACGTGTGCGTTTGCCTGTAAGATTTCATCAAAATTGTCAGGCTGCTTTTGGCCGCTGTGAGCATTAATGGGTTAATTAGGGTCCACTATTCTGTATATATAACCCGATCAACCAAATTCCCTGGGCCAGCTGGGTATATGTTTAACCCTTTCCTGCTAACAGTTACCCTTCAGAAGTGTATGTGCATGTGGATGCTATTATACTTGTAAAATCAAAAACTTGTGATTAAAGCATACATTTAACCCATTTACATCTGAAGTGAACTTTGAAAAAAACTTATCAAATAGAATGATATTTCAAAATTATATGACCCAACAGGAACTACAACTTACTGTCAAATAATTCTCAAACTATTGTTTTGTCATCAAAGTATATTCACTTGTATCAGATGATATGTATTCTATAGACGTTAACTGGTAAAAGGAGTATGTTGGTTGTTGGTTTGATGTATAACATTTTTTTTCCAAATCTATTCTCAAAAGATTTCTACAAATCACTTACATTATCAGGCCATCATGGTGCTGCAACAGTGAATGGTTTAAAAATGAATACTAAACCAGTGCTGGGTGTAAAAAGCTTCTCCTTAGCCCTTCCAATGCTGAGGCGACTTTCATCCTAAGCACAAGAACGCAAAAATCCTTAAAAACCATCGAAACCCTGTCATGTTGGTACTCATTGGAGAGCTCTCGCTGAGTACTCGCGGATGAGTACCCATTTGGCATGATTTGGGTAATTTTTTTAGATTTTTCCCATAATTTTGTATTTGCCAAATCAGCCACCAGCAGCCTAAGGGTTAGAATGACATAACATATTGACTGACTCTGTATCCCTGCACGCCCAAAAGCTTGGTCAGTCAACCCTGATATAGCTGTAAAAACACTTGAGAACGTCCTCTTCGCCTACCTGTGTTCTAGGTTAACCTATTAACCCATAAATGCCTGTAGCACATTTTTGGTGATATCTTTCTAACAAAAGCAACGTTCAGAAAATATTTGAAGGAGAAGTGTTAATCAGAAACTACCTAACATAACTTCAAATATTTTTCCAATTTATTTTCAAAAATATCACAGGTTCTGACAACAAAAGTCAAGGGAATCTCCAAGCATGAATGTGTTATAGATTGCATAGCTCCAAAAAGATTTGACGATCTGAATGATATCTCAAACAAAAGCATCTGTTGAAAAATATTTCAAAAAGATATTTTAGTCAGAACACAACTTAACACTTTCCCTTCAAATATTTTGTGAAATCTTGTTTTATTTTAAAGTCATGGACAAAAATAAATGAATAGCAGTATGGATTTTTTTTGGGTGACTCTAGGCATGAATGGGTAAACCCTGATGCTGCTGGTGTCTAATTTGGCCAAAACAAAATAATACAAAAATCCTGAGAAATCATTGAAACCCTGACATGGGGGTACTCATCTGAGAGTACTCCTTGAGGGCTATCCAATGAGCACCAACAGGACAGATTAAGACGTTTTTCAAAAATATTTGCTTTCTTGTGCATTGGACAAAAGTAGCCTTAGCATAGGAAGGGTTAAAAGAGCTTTTTTGACCTGTAATTTTATCTACAGGGAATAGTGACTGCATACACTGTTTTCTATGGGACTTTGATAATATGTGTGTAGCTCCTTAGAAAACATTATAATAGCCATAGCAGCCACTAAAAGACGTAGGTGTACATTAACCCTTCCAATGCTGAGGCTACTTTCGTCCAAAGCACAAGGATGCAGACAATTTTGAAAACCATTTAAACCCTGTTGTGTTGGTATTCATTGGATATCTCTCAGATGACCACCCATGTTCCAGGGTTTCAGTCATTTTTTTCTGTTTTTTCCGCATCATTTGTATTGTTCAAATTAGTTACCAGCAGCCTAAGGGTTAATAATACCTATATGGGAGTGGTGGTAGAAACATCATATCAATCATTGCACACAGGAACTGCCTCTTCACAGGTGATGGTCAGAAAGACGTCTCAAGAGTGCTTTCCTCAATTTGTCATTCACTTTGTATTTTGCATGTCATGTTCTAAAAGTAGGATAAAAATTTCGTTCCACATTCACCTGGGCTCTTTATGAAAGAAGTCCCCGTCAAAAAAGTCTCCAGAGTGGTTAAATCTCCACAATTCTGTGTCATTTCTTTCCATAGGATAAAAACTCTGTTTCATATGCACATGGGCTGTTCGCGAATGGAGCATTTAGATGCCCCAGTCAAAAGATCTCCCAAAAGTGTTTCTTTTTCATGTTGTATTCTGAAGGGGATAAAAAATCAGTCGCACTTTCACATTAGGTACTTGATGAATCAAACCCTTAGTTGCCCCAATAAAAATATCTCAAGAGTGATCCACCCCCCCCCCCCCTTATTTTTATTTTTATTTTCTTAGGTTAAGGTTTAACTTTATGAATGAAACCTTAGTTGCCCCTATCAAAATGTTTTTAACTATTTTATTATGTCATTTTCTAAAGTGTGGCTAAACTTGATTCTAGAGTCACACAGGCATTTATTGATCTACCCCTAGTTGCCCCATCACAATATCTCAAGAATGGTTTCCACCCCCCCCCCCCTCTTTTTCATTTTATTTTCTAAGGTTGGATAAAACTTGATCCTAGATTCATATTGAAACTTTATGAATGAAACCTGTAATTGCCCCCACAAAAAATATCTCAAGAATGGTTTTGCCCCATTTTTATGCCATTTTTGGAGGTAAGATTTAACTCATTACAAGATTCACATGGGCACTCTATGAATTGAACCCTGATGTGCCAGTCAAAAAAATCTCTGGAAGTATCTTTTTCATGTCATCTGAGGTGGGACGAAAATTTGATCTTAGATTCACATGGGCATTTGACTGGAACCCTTAAATGCCTAGGTAGGTGGGTCAGTGGGTATGATAAATGTTTAAGGGTGCAGATGGTAACATACCTCAGGGCCTGAGAAACACCCCTCAGAGGGTGGTAACCAAAGACCTCAACCCTACCACTAACAGACAGTCACAAGTAGCTAATGCAGATTTGTCAAAGATAGTGAGTGTTGAGATTGTCAGTTCTGACTCTTCAAAAACATATTAAGCCATTAACAACAGGAGTGCACACATCATCTGATGTATATGGAAATATCTTAATAACATAACAATATTTTGGATTTTTTTTCACTATAAATTGTAATTTCGATTGAGGTCAAAATTCCCTCTTCAAATATTTTTCATATATTTCACTTTTTTGTTTTTGGGAGTTATGTCTAAAGTTGTCAGAGTGTGTGTGTGCACTCCAGATGTAAATGGGTTAACCTGACCTGTTCGTTGAGAGGACCTCGGACGACCTTTCTCTTTTCAATTACATTCTGCCTGTTTTAGTTGCTGTAACTCCTTTGGTGGGATCATCGATTCAGGGGTCAGTTAAAATCACTTAGGACCAAGGCCCACATCATTCTAGAGTATCCTTTGGTCTTAAAGGAATTCAAAAGGAAAAAATCAATTAAAAAAATATTTTGGTCGTATTTGTACCAGGCCTATTTTTTATTTCTTCCCAGTGATATCAACTTATGTTTAACCCTTTTTCATCTGTAGTGTATGTATGATCCTACTATTTTAAAAATAACCCATCAGTAAGCCCTGTATTTGAAAAAATTTGAAATGGTATTGTTGTACAACAACAAAAAAACACAGAATCTTTTGTCTAATTTCGAGTGGTGCGTCATTGTTCTACTCAGGAATGAAGGGCAATCTGGAAAATATTTCCTCTCACCTGCAATCATTCCATTCTATAAGGCACACTTCTTTAGAGGCTTGGGGTCGAGAGTTGCCAGAGGCTTGTCATAAGGGTAACCAGTTTATAATCACAACTCACCCCTAGTAATTGGAGGGCGGTTAAGTGCTATGGGTGAGCTTTTATCTTGAACACTTCATGCCAGCAGCATAAACTGCTTGTAGCTACCTTATTCTTTTTCAGAAGTGCCCTGACTATATTTGTAATATCTTTGTAAACTTTGCATTTTGGGGAGATATTTGATGTAGATATTTTGACCAGAATCTAACTCCTAACTCATAATAAAATACTTTCCAAATCCACTATAATCCCAAAGCTATTTTCTAATAGATACCATTGACGTTTAGAGTCCCTTAGATAAATACCATTTTGACCTTTGATATCTTGAAGAATTGAGAATTTTTTTTTAATTGATTGAATATTTGAAGGAGAGTTATAAGTAGGTAATTGTTGGATTTCAATTAACATTACTCCTTCAAAATTAAAAAAAAAGTAATACACTTTAGCTAGAAAGTTATCACTAAAATAGTTGAGTGTGCTTGATGCAATGCAGGGGGCATGGAATGGATAACAATGGCTGTATTGTTATAATACTAGTTCTTTCCAGGTGCCAGGTGTCTTAATTAACCTATACCTGTCAATCATTAGTCAGCTAATCAGCACACAGGGTCTGACACTTAGATTTTAGGCTAGGGGCCCTAAAAGGTCTTTTGATAAAAATAATGGTCAAAAAACAGGATTTCTGGTTAATAAACATACTATTTTGGGCCCCTAGTCTGAAAAGTCTAGGGGCCCACAGCAAAATTTAGGGGCATATGCCCCTGGGCCCCTGGGAAAGTCGAACCCTGGCACAGGTGTAATACAGGTGGTGTAACCCTTTCATGCGGGAGTTCCCATAGAAAAAGGCTTCTCAGAACAGATGATTCCTTTGACATTATAAACCTTGCAATTAGTAATGAATGGACATGATTTGTGAGTTGGGTTCTGGTCAGTACTTCTCCTTCAGATTTTTATTAGAAAAGGTATAATAGAGATATTACTTTTTTATAAGAGAGATTTTACTTTAATAGTCAGGACAGTTATGGGCGCTACAGGCATTAATGATAACTTTGAAAACAACATAAAGCTGAAAATTACAAAAAAAATAAAGGAGAGTTCCAGGTTGTATTGCCGTTAAAATATTACTTCTTCCAATACTTTCTAATTTTTTTTGTATTAGGAAATATATTTCCAAACTAGTTATAGATTTACTCATTTGAATCTGGAGTGTTCATATTTTCTGACAAGAACTTGCTAAATAGAGGAATATTTGGAAAATAGTTGATGAGGGATTGTCAAACCCACTTGGTATTTTAAATTTCAATCAAATATTCCCCAAAATGATACTTCTATACCAAGATATTTTCTTGTGTCAGACTCTTCGCATACATTCCAGATGGGAATGTGTTATATCAGGGTCTTAGCCAGGATTTTAAAAATGCCTGTCCAAAGCAGCAATTCCAAAATTTCTGCCAGTCCAGATTTAGCTACTCAGCTACTAAAAATCTTTATATCAACTACATTTAATAGCCAAAAAAGGCAAGTTACATTTAAGCTATGTCCTAGAAGATGGTTTGTTAGGAAAATGTTTGGTCAAATTTGAAAATTCTTTATAGGAATTTTTGCCTGTCCAAAAAGGAGGTTTTCAAAAAACTGCCTGTCCAAAAGACAGGCTGGACGGCTCCTGGCTATATAAAGTTCCTGGGTTAGATAGCGGAGTAGTGGAATGGCACACAGGTAGCGTGCACTATCAATCACTAATCAGTCACAAGCTATTGTTTTCTGTGCTCTCAGGTGTGTAAAGGTGAATAATGGAAATTCAACCCTACCCAGTAATTTGTAACCTGATCACTAGGGCTAGACATACTCTGATTGATCTACAGGTGGCTCAGCTGAGGACTGCCCTTAAAGGTGGTGCTTGGCAGGCTGCTTAATAGTGGGGCTCTAACCTCTTAACTTATTCGTTTAAATTTATGAAAGATACAGATAGTGAATGTCTGAATGGGCGTCATTGTCAAACCTCACTTAGTCTACCAGTCTACTAGTGTATGTGAGCATATTTTATTTGTTTTACAGAGTTATGATAACATTATTTTCTGGATTATGAGCACCATCAAACGCTGATAATGAAGTGAAGCATATTTTGGAGTTCAACCATATTTCTACCAGGATATTCTTAAGCTAGACAATCATTTCACGAAATAGCTGTATGGTGAGTTTTTTTTTTTTCACTAGAATTATGAATTGTTTAGTGTACTGGTTGCCTTATGGTACAGTTCTCCCATTGTGTTTTCAGTTAATTGTTCCATTACCGAGCTGTGCTTAATTGGGGGCTTAGAGAAAAACATGTGGTGGCATTTGCAGGATGTTCAGCTCGATAAAATGACATTTTTCTGTATATTATTATGTAATAAAGATTATGCCGATATGATATATCTAGCAGTCGCCCTGCTCGCCCATGTTCACTTTTTTATTAGTTTAGACAGGTGTTTACATGTAGCTGACGTGTGACTCGGGTAATTTGCAGATCATACATTTTATGCCTATGTTACATATCTAGCAGTCAGCCATGTTCACTTTATTTATTTGTTTAGACAGATGTTTACATATAGCTGACGTGTAACTCAGGTAGTACACTGATCATACACAGTTTTGGGGCATTCCTGGAACTAAATACCTGTGATATGATTCCAGGTACATATCAGGAATGAAATAATTGATATAAGTCAATAAAAGAAGATTATTTTAGATTTTTTTACTACATAGTATCCCATACTTTATACTATTTTGCTGTTTAGAGGAATATGATAGTCATAGAACTAAAATTGGCCAACACTTTAACCCTTGTAATGCTGAGTCTACTTTTTGTCCTAGGCACAATATCGTAAAAATATTTGGCAATTATCTAAACCATGTCATGTTGGTATTCATTTGAAAGCCCTCGCTGAGTACTATCATATGAATACCCATTTGCCAGGGTTTCAGTCATTTACTGTTTTTTTACATCTTTCTGTATAGGCCACATTAGTTACCAGCAGCATAAGGGTTAAGCAAGGGTGTGGTAGGGCAGAATACTCATCAAAAAGTCTACCAGGCTGTAGAGTAAGTTAAGGTTCAATTTTAATTTTCATCTAGATTTTCTTCTAGATGCAAAAATTGGATATTTTTTTCTATTTGAAAACATCTCAGTGAAATCCTATCAATCACACCAGAATGAAAGATTGATATAGTTATTTCAAACAGGAAAGGGTTAATACCAAGCCCTAATATGGTATCTCTGCCCTGCACTCCCTGTAAAGCAAATAGTAGAGGTCTGGAGGTGTCTCTTTGCACCGATCTGACCTCAGGCCACCGCCGGGGAGTTCCCTCTCCCTTTCATTCATGCCCTCCCAAACACTCTGAAAAGCTAAAAAAATGTATTGATGCTGCAAGAATGCCGAGTGGCTACTGGGGTTCCACCGGGTTCAGAATGAAAAGGGTGCTATTGTTTGGTTGAGGAGCGCCCCACTGTCTAAGCCAGTGGTTGGGTAGATGGTATCAGTGAGGGTTTCTGGCTTGTTACCTATGTTTATAGAGCTTTCTCTGTGTATGTTTGCATGTTAGCGTGTGTGTCGAAAAGGCCAGGTGATCAGAAGTATGAGGTGTGAGGGTTCAGACTACAGTATCAATGGCAGCAGACACAGTTCAACCCTACTTAACTACATAATGGTACTCAGGAGTGCAAACTTGTACCCATCCTGCTGTGGGGATCGGGAAGTTAAACCCTTCATAAACTATTATGCATTTAAACCGTGATAAAAACTAATAATGATGAAGTTGATTTAAAAATAATAATGATGATGATAATAATAATGATGATGATGATGATGATGATGATGATGATGATAATAATAACGATGATATTAATAATGATGATGATAATAATAATAATGATAATAATAACAATAATTATAATAATAATAATAATAATAATAATAATAATAATAATAATGATAATAATAATAATAATAATAATGATAATAATAACAATAATGATAATAATAATAATGATAATAATAATAATAATAATAATAATAATAATAATAATAATAATAATAATAATGATATTAATAATAATAATTATAATAATAATGATAATATTAATAATAATAATAATGATAATGGTACTTTTAAATGATAATTTTAAATGATAATGATAATGATAATAATAATGATAATGATGATAAAATTGATGATGGTGATGATGATGATGATGATGATGAAAAAAATTATAATGATAACAGTAATTATGATAATAATGATAATGATAATACTGATTATGTTGGCCATGTCCAACATGTGAAAGTTAAGGTGATACGCTATCAATATTTCGCCTTGGGATGTAAAGAGTTCCTAGGCAGACATTGCATGCTGCTTGGAGCTGTATTATAAGCTAGTCCGCCTACTACTGCATTGAACACAACATCTGTTGTGTAGTATTGTTATGGGTCTGAAACATGTTGCATCAGAAGTGGTCGAAGCATGATATAATACATGTAGGCCTCTCTCTAGTCTAGCATGTACTCCTCTAAATGAGGCTCATAATGAAGAATGGATGCTTATTGCTACAGCCTGAAAGAGAGAAAGGTAGTTATGTTTCTCTTAACACCCATCGTTTGTTTGGCAAGGATTATTTGAACTTTGATAATACACATCTGCTTCATCTGTTAATGTATGGGTACTGTATATGTTTTTGTTTGGGTACAGTATTATGTGTATATGTGTGAGTTAGTATGGTGGCACTGGCAGAACTTCAAATACAGACAGAGTATCCTATTCAGGTTTGTAGAAATGATTTCCACAAGAGACATTCTTAGGAAAAGGTTTGAATGCAACTTCAAAATCTCTTTTTGATATTTTGCTAATTTATGTTTAATTTCCTTGTTGTTGTTATAAGTTTTGTTATAAGTATTATATAGAATTTAGATATAGAATGCCATCATGCGGTTGATAAGTATTTTTCTGATCTCTTATAATGTATTACATGCATGAAGGTAAATATTTCTAAATAGAGTAGGTCAATAATATTTGTGCATGATACATACCCTAATAGAAGTAGTTTAGGCATAGTACATATGTATACAATGCAAACCTTCAAAAGTCAACCCTTACGACCC
The DNA here is from genome assembly GCA_963942565.1 of Maea johnstoni. Classification (NCBI taxonomy): domain Eukaryota; kingdom Metazoa; phylum Annelida; class Polychaeta; order Spionida; family Magelonidae; genus Maea; species Maea johnstoni. The sequence continues at coordinate 17,163,910 of OZ012692.1, forward strand.
CTATGTTTTGTGAGGAATTTCTAAAAATGCCAATTTCAAGTATATATTTGAAATTTTACACCTTTACATAATAATAATATTTTTTTCTAAAACTGCCAATTTCAAGCATATATTTGAAGTTTTTCTCCTTTACATAATTCCCCGGAGGTTTTATAGGGATATTAAGCCTTATACCAACGAGTAAATACATGTTCATGGTTGTAATTTGAGTATATCATGCTCTTCCTTGAAAATTTTGAGGCCCGAAAATTATACAATTGCCAATTTTGGGAACACAATTTCTGAATATTCACCAAGACCCAGATAGGGGGTTAACCCTTCCAATGCTGAGGCTACTTTTATCTAAAGTACAAGGATGCAAAGATTTTTGAAAACCACCGAAACCCTGTCATGTTGGTATTCATTGGATAGCTCTCTCTGAGTAATCAGATGAGTACCCATATGCCAGGGTTTCAATGATTTTTCAGGATGTTTGCAATACTTTGCATTTGTTTGTTTTGGCCAAAGTAGCCACCAGCAGTATTAGGGTTAAAACCTTCATATCCACAGGTTGCCGCTGCACAGGGAGTGGGGGGCAAGGGTCTTGTGATGACTAGTACTCTAACTATCACAGGCAGGTACTTTCAGCCAAGTACCATATTTAGTACCTAACAGCGTCATTCACGGACATGACTCCTGAGGTTATCAGTTAGCTAGGAGGATATGAAATGGATGTAAATCTCCGGCTAAAGGGGGTACTTTCTATGAGAGGCTAATAATTACCCTCTTATTTGACACTCCGCCTTGCACTTACTGTGAACACTCATCGTCATGACACCAGGCTGGGTTATGAATACCGAGTAGTTTTTTTTTACTTGAACTAATGATTCCCGTGTTTTCCACACTTTCACATTGGTGCAGAAAACATTTTTTCTGGCTACCAGGAAGGTGGAGATAAGGATGAGAATATTTGGCAAT
>OZ012692.1:17169866-17268041 GCA_963942565.1 Maea johnstoni
ACGGTTATAAAATAAGTCAATAAGATGATATAGTTGTCTAGGGAACGCCTACATGCTCATGAAATCCTTTTGAGATGTATTTAACTCATTTGCAACTGATTTGCACACAAAATCTTACACTTTTAGACATGATTGATACCTCAACTATTATGTAACATTATTTTGAAAAGACTTGATGAGGAATTGTTAAACCCAGTGTTAACAACTTCCAATCAAATACTTTTTAAAATATTGTTTGATATCAAGATACTTGATACTTTCATTTACGTCAGATTATTACCAAAATCAACCCATCAATGGTCACAACCCCCCAACAACATAACAATTTTGAGGAAGTCCTTTAAAAGCAAAATATCTGAAGGACATTATACAAATATGCCATGCCAGTGTGGGTAACATGATGGAATGTTTCCCCGAGGGAGGATGGTTTTCCCTGAGGGCGGAGCCCGAGGGAAAACCATCCTCCCGAGGGGAGACATTCCATCATGTTACCCACACTGGCATGGCATATTTTTTGTTTTATTATACCGAACAAACCCCATTTGTAATTTAAACAAAGCAAGGTCACAGATGACTGGTGATTCACACATTCCCCGCTAGGTGTCGCTAGTGGCAACTGGCAACATGAAGCCCTCACTGATGGCATCAGGCAACATGATGATTGTTCACTGTTAAGTCAGCCAATCACGGCTTACGATCTTCAAGTGAGGTATAATAATGTTAATTAGAACATGACCAACAACTCTCCTTCATTTTCAATTTTAGGCCTAGAAAAAGAAATTGTTTATTTCCTGTAACGGTACGCAAAAAATAGGGTAGGTAGGTTGGTATAAAACATTTGGATAATTTTTTGGTTCAAAAATGTGTGTTTTATGCATTCGTTATGGTTGATTGGGAGTTGTGAGGGCAAAGAAAACTTATGGGTAGGGATTTTTCTGGGTAAAAACTTGTTAGGGTGGGGTACAGGAAACAAACAACATTTGTTAGGCCTTAAAGTCAGATTGTCAAAATCATCATGAATCCAGAATACAATTTCTAGAGGAATTTATGGGTTACGCCCCAGATGTAGGTCAAAGTATTAAAGCAAGAGGATACTCATGATACAAACTAATAAATAAAGTCAGGAAGTTCACTCGGTACTCATAGATATGTGAAGTGGATGTTTATACAAGTGTTTATGCTATGCTATATAGGTTTGCTGTTTTTTTGCCTACCAGTGAGCAGGTCAGTGACAGATTGATCTATTATGGAGTAAATAGGTCAAGCGATTCAAGCTCACAATCTATTGATCCTTTCATAGGCGAGGTGCACCTGTGGTCCTATAAACTGGCACATTATGAAGGCCAAACATGGAATTTTGTTCAATTATATTCATTTGTTTATATTTATATTTCATTTGTTTATATATTTATGTTATTTGTTCAGTTTTTTTAACCCATTCATCTCTGCTACATGTGGCTAGAATATAACCCCTCAAACACCCTTTATCATGTAGATAGGTTGATTTAGACTTCCTCGGAAATTCTGGTATTTTCCTAGCAGTAAAGGTATTCCCAGCTTTCCACATGCTACTGACTAGCAAGAAAAAATTCAACCCATTACTTCTTATTAACACATTGAATATAATCATCTTCTGAATTTTCACAATAAGGCCTGTTTGCTGTAACGATCCGAAAAAAAATAGGGAAGGTAGGTCGATAAAAACTTTTTTTTTGAGTATTTCTTTGGTCAAAAATGTGTGTTTTATGCATGTTTTACGTTGATTTGGAGTTGGGAGGGCAGAAAAAACTTTAGGTAGGGATTTTTTTGAATAAAAAAATCGTTAGATTAGGGTCACAGGAAACAAACAACTTTTTTTAGGTGTAAGGGCTGTAATAGTTAATATCTTACCAGCTTTGTACGAGCCTTCTGGCAAGGTTGGTTACTGATATCATTTAACCATGTTGGGATAAGGAGTGTTAAGCCTTAAGTCCATTCATGCCTGAAGATCACATTAACAAGTGCTGTCTGCCTTTACGATACTTTTCAAAAAAGCATTGACTCTTAACATTTTTGGCAGTGAGTTTTATTTAGGATATAGTAAACATTTTTTTAAATGAAATATTGAAATATTTCTCAAATTATACTCTTATGGTAAAAGTATGACCAAAATAGCCAGGTCTTTTTTGGCTTCACAGGCATTGATGGGTTACTTGTGTGAGTGTCACTGAACTATCTATACTAGGTTGAGGGAGTGAACCGTAGGGGTGAATGACTTGTCGAAGCAACCATTTCTTGAGGCACTTTTCTGCCTATGATACACTATTTACGCTTAAAGTGGCCCAAACAGGCCGATTTTGATGGTACCTTTAAGGTGATGGCATATTTGTAATAGTATTTGAAGGATGAGTGATTATCAGAACCCACTTCACAACTCTCCTTCAAATACTTTGTGATATTATGCTCCACAGGGCTCGACGCTAAGGGTAAACCTATGGCCCCAGGCCAGTAAAATCTTTCAAAAACAGCCTCGGGCCAGTAAAAAAGACCTCAACTGGTCCTACAGGGCCAGTAAACATTTGGAGACATTCTTGTTCAAAGGTTTCCCCCTGAGAATGTCCCCAATTGTTTTTGAAATAAATGAAGATAAAATTTATAAAGATTAATGTTGTGGTGAATCTTATCCAATGTTCTTTCTTGTTATGTTGAAGTAAAAATGTAGGACCAGTAAACATTTTGCAGGACCAGTAGATGCTAGGTGTTACTGGTCCTACAGGGCCAGTATCATCTTGAGTTAGCGTTGAGGCCTGCTCCATTCATAAGTTATGAAGACATTATCGGTCCATTCATCATTTATCAATGGAAATTCTGTAATTTGAAAACTTGATTATCCTCACTTTTCCTGCCATATTTAGGCTAAATTTGGAAACTCTGGAATTTGGAAGTTTTGTTATTGTCAATTTTTCTGCCATATTTAGGCTAATACTGGACTAGCAAGTTGTAAGTGGTGGAGGAAATCAGACAACCTAGTGAAAACACTGCCTTACCTCAAGTCACTGGCAACTTTCTCTTATGTCCACCTGGGATTTAAACTGGACAGTGGTGAGAGATAGTGAGCAGTCAATGCTGAGCCTGATATACAATTCTGTGCAAGGAAGAGATAACCCTTTTGCTGCTGGTGGTGGCTGATTTGGACAAAATTATGTGAAAAAAGTTGAAAATAAGACAGGAACCCTGGCAAATTGGTACTCATTTGATAGTACTCATTTGGCAAGAGCTTTCAAATGAAGACAGGGTTTGAGATAGTCAAATATGTTTGCAGTATTGTGCCTTGGACAAAGGTAGACTCAGCATCACAAAGGTTAGGCCTAAAAAATGTTGTTTGTTTCCTGTAACCCTACCCTAACAAGTTTTTATTCTTCGCTTCCAAAAATAAAATGAAAAAGTTTTTATTCAAAGAAATCCCTACCCTAAAGTTTTTTCCACCCTTCCAACTCCCAATCAACGTAAAACATGCATAAAACACATATTTTTGACCATAAAAATAATACAAATTTTTTTTGCCGACCTACCTACCCAGTTGTTTTCAGAACATTGCAGGAAACAGACAATTTTTTTCTAGGCCTTGACATGTGACATCACAGCAGATGGGGTTAGGTCTGCCTTGGAGGGAAACCCATGTCAAAAGAACAATCCTCTTAACCTGTATCTAAACATGACACTGTCTACCATCACAACAGCCGTACAATGGTTCAGTGAAGAACAATTGTAACCTTTAACTGAAAAGCAACAGACTTAGGAAGTAAGCTGCTTTACCGAATCAGGTACTGAGAAAGAGAAAGATTACCAATTTTCATGGTTATTGATGGGATAGTCAAAGTTGTATTCAGTTTAATAGCTGACTTGACCACCCAGGAATAGTTCAGTCAAGAACCAATGTGTATCCTATGTGGTTCAACTTGGTCAAGTTGTAAGAAAGTTTCAGCTATTTTGATTGAAACCATAGTAGGTAAGACGAGATTTACTTAGAGGGCCTGCAGGGTGCAACATAAGGTTGTAAATCATTATTTTCTGAGCAGGGCAAGCTGCCCCTAAAGTTGACTTGCCGTGCCAGCACTCCAACTTGTCCCACCACTCTGCTAAGCAAAGATGAGAGCGGACTTTGCACAAAACATTACTTGCCAAGCAGGGCAAGTCAGGGTCTTGTTCAGCTTGCCCTATTGCTGTTTCTTGCCAAATTCACTTGCAACTTGCAACGGGGCCAGTGGGTATGTTGCACACTGGCCTGCCCTGATAGCTGCGTGGCCACTGATTGCTCGCTGTCTCTCACCACTACCAGGGTTTGAATCCCAGCCAGGGGATGTGAGAGAGTTGCCAGTTACTTGCGGTCAGTTGGTGGTTTATGCCGGGCACTGGTTTCCTCCACAACTCTTGACTTATCCGCGATATGGCAGAAAAAGTGATAATTATTGAAAATCCATGTTCATAGTCTAAAAATATATAATTTATTTGACTTGCGTAATTTATACGTATTTGCTATTTGGTATATCTAGACTCACTTAAGATTCCTTTAGTGGCTTTAGGGTGGATATGGGCTTTTGAAAGAGAGGTTTTGTTTGTGAAGATGTGATAGAACCCTTTCACAGTTTCTCAGAGGCAGATAGGATTCAGTTTTCACTAAAACTTCAATTCCTGGTAAGTAAACTTATGAATTGCAATCCAAGTTATAAAATTTACTTTTTAAACCATCAGTGCCAGTTTTCAAACTCTTTTAAAGCTAGAGTTTGTTTGTGCACCCCCCCCCCCCCCCCCCCCGACTCCTGTCCAAAGATTTTTTGAGAACCATCTAAACCCTATCATTTTGGTATCCATTGGTTAGCTATCTCTGAGTACTCTCAGATGAGTACCCATGTGCCAGGGTGTTTAGTCATTGTTCAGGTCTTTTGCATCATTTTGTATTGGCCAAATTATCCACCACCAGCATAAGGGCTAAGAGTGTCTGCCTCCATGCTATGCAAGGGTTGTGAAATGTGGCCCATGTCCCATGTTATTCGTGTAGTTGAGTGAGACATGCCTGTGTTGATGCTGGTTAATTGGATTAGCCTTATTGACATAGGTATCGGCTCGCCTGCTGCCAGATTGCTCCAGACTCTATGGCCACAGGCACAAATCCTACTAGGACACAGGCGTCCAGTTTCATCTCAGCCAACAGCTGACTAAGCTACCATTCTGTTGTAATATTGGCTATTTATGTGATAAATAAAAGTTTTTTTTTATAACAACTATGTGTATCTTGATACCAATTTTACTAATTTTTAAGGAAAAGAATATCTCCAAACCCGGCCCAATTAATTAATCGTTGCATAACACAACTTATTTAAGGATAAGTACCCCTTTAAAGTCAAAATTATAATTTTCTCTGCAAATGTCTGGTGCCATATTGTTTAAACCCATTCACACTTAGAGTTCCTCAAGAAAGTATCGTCTGCTACTTTCATACTTTTGAACATAACTTGGGAATAAAGCGTAAGTTCACTTAATATTTGAAGGAGAGTTTTTGTTTGACTTCTGGTTAACATTTCTCCTTCAAGTATTTTCCAAATAATGCTTTTGTTAGCGAAATATTTCCAAAATTGTCAGGCCTGTTTTGGCTGCTGTGAGCATTAATGGGTTAATGTGGGGATTATTGGCCAAAATCCAGGATCAGTTTTCATGTTTGACGATCTTATTAAATTTGGGTCAGCCATAGTCATGTGACATCAAAATGGACCTTGAATCGAGCGTAACATTTTGACAGCCAAATCCCGGTCTGTTAGATTGACCAGCCTGGCTCTTCTTTGAACAAAGTTAATTATGTTGCACACATAGGTGTAAGGTGTGCATAATGTTCTCTAGGTTATGCTACCGCAAATGCATGTATGCAAATTATGTGGCATTGGAAGGGTTAACCTCCATCATGTCTGTTAACTGTCTAGTGCTCTGGACAAGCCTCTGAGTGTGGCAAGGAAAAATTGGAAGACTTGACATGCTTTCACTTTCTGTGTATCTGCTGCTTAGAGGAATAAAAGAATGGATATGTAGCGAGAGACCAATTACTATATGTGCTATATAGTGAAGACCTGACTATGCCAGGGCTCTTGAATCGGGCCTCAATGTGACATCACTAGGAGACTAAGACCAATGAGGCTCTTGTATCATTAACATTACAGAGAAACTTGCACGCCAACATGTGCAGAATGTGACTTTTGGGCTATTTGCCGCGGCCAGCCTGTTCAGGTTGACTGGCTGGTTTCATATCCACTTGTTTTTATTCATCTAAGCTCTGAGTGTGGCAAGGAAAAATCGGCAAACTTTACCTGCTTTCACTTTCTGTGTATCTGCTGTATCTATTCACAAGAATGTCGCCCTAGCTTTAAACTCACATGTTGAAGACACCTGCGGAGTGCCCCAGCCAAAACAATAAGCTTGAGCTCTGTTAGATGTAAGACGTTTGGTGTTGCAATGCATGCAGAAAAGTCGGGTGAGGGAATCCTGCTGTTAACCCGTAAATGTTTTTAGATTTCCTTGACTTTTGTCGTCTGGACCTGCAAGACTTTTGAAAACAACTTTGAAATATTTGAAGGGGAGTTGTTGGATGGATGCCATTCAACATGTGAGTGGTCTCTCTAGTCAAAACCCCTGATATCTGGTTCGGTCATACCTCAGCAAGACTTAACCCTTCCAATGCTGAGGCTACTTTCGTCCAAAGCACAGAACGCAAAGATTTTTGAAAACCATCTGAAACCTGTCATGTTGGTATTCATTGAAAAGCTCCCGCTCAGTACTCTCAGATGAGTACCCATGTGCCAGGGTTTTAGTCATTTTTAAGTTTTTTTGCATCATTTTCTATTGACCAAATTAGCCACCAACTAGATTTCCATAATTCCCCAGAGCTGCTTTTGTTTAGTATCACATGGATCTAGGATACTTATGAAAAAAAACCTTGTTGGCGTCATTCTCATTAGCATTGATTGTTTGCAATAGATGCTTTGGTAAAATAAACATCAACAGAATAGTTATGCTTTTTAGGATATTAGGGGCATGAATGGGTTAATAACCATGGTTGACTTATTGATGCTCACAGCCGCCAAAAACAGTCTGACAATTTTGAAGAAATCTTTCAGGCTAAAGCATCATTGGAAAAATATTTGAAGGAGAAATGTTGATCAGAACGTTACCAACAACTCTCCTTCAAATATTTTGTAAAATCATTCTTAATCATAAAGTTATTGTCATAAGTACCATACTTCCAGACAATAATCTTTGGATGAACTCTCAACCTAGCTACTGGGATAAAGGGTGGGGCAGATCAGATAAAGCACAGTGGCTTGTTTTTTTGTTTTTACTGTTTTATCTGACCCATATGTTAAACTTTCCAATGCTGAGGCTACTTATGTCCAAAGTACAAGGATGCAAAGATGTTTGATAACCATCTAAACCCTGTCATGTTGGTATCCATTGGAAAGCTTTGAGGTGTGTACCCATATGCCAGGGCTTCAGTCATTTTTCAGTTTTTTGCAACATTTCCACATAGCCACCAGCGGCATAAGGGTTAAGTACCCATATTGACAATCATATTTTTTGTTTTGATTGTATCATTTTTGTGGCTGGTACCAGTGTGTTATCTGGGCAGTTGTCATTGGCAACAGGAAATGACAATAACAATATTGTCATAACAGAGGAAGGGCTGTCAAAATAACAAGAACATACTAGCAAACATGGTTAGATTATCATGGCAATGACCTCTTTCTAGGTTACAATTTGCTAACTGTCCAACATGTAAGCATTTCTAAACACATGATGACTAGTGAGAACTGATATTTTTGATCCATAATTTACAGCATGGACAGTTTATGAGTGAAGAGCATTTTTCATGGCAGCAACATGAAATTCAGGCACAGAAACTAGTGCTTGCACATTGACCATGGCAAGTAAAATGACTACTTGGAATTGAAATAGACATGGTAAATTTGAAAGTTTAAATATGAAAAATTGCAAAAATTAAGTTAAATAACTCAGATAAAATTCAAAAGATAAGGGGGCAGTATAATGTTTTGCTCCTTTTGTTTTATATTCTTAAAGAACACAGATATTTCAAAATGAATATTGAAATATACATCACAACCAAATAGTTCATTCTAGTAATGGGGTGCTTTCCCAGGATTTCAACATCTTGAAGGTCAAGTTCAAATCATTGCAGGCAAATGAAATTCAATATCAACTTAGAAAACATGACAATACGTTTTGGAAAATAATGTCTGTGCCAAAAAAATGCATTTCAATGGAATACAGGCTGAGGTATTCAAAAGGATAGCAATACTTGCCCTGAAATGGTGTCAATCAGCTGTTATCTATATCTAGGTAGACTCCACCTTGAGGCAATATGGGAACCATCCTTGAACCTCCAAGGAACCAGAAAAGATCTTCTTCAGGCTACATATGCCACTCACATTTCTCTCTAGACTCTAGGAAAACGGGGATGAGGCTGACAAGGAGGAGGAGGATTATCAATTAGCATGATGATGGTGATAAAGATGATGATACAGGATTTAAGCATTGATGATGAGGAGGAGGACAATTCGTACCATGACGATGACGATGATAATGTTATTAATGGTGAGGGTGATGATGATGACAATGATGATGATGGTGATAAAGATGATGATACAAGGGTGTGGTTTTCCGATATAAGCGGTGATGATGAGGAGGGAGAGAAGTATAACATTAATAGGATGATGATGAGGAGGATAATTAGTTCCATGAGGATGAGGATGATGATAATGATAATGGTGAGGTTGATAATGGTGATGATGATGATGATGATGATATAGGGATGTGGTTTTGCAGATTTAAGCGTTGATGATGAGGAGAAAGAAGAGTATAATTAGAAGGATAATGATGAGGATAAAGAGGACGATTAGTGCCATGATGATGACAATGAGGATGGTGAAGATGATGATGGTGTTGATGATGATGATGGTGAGGATGATGATGATGATTTTACAAAGGAGTGGCTCGGCAGATGTTTGAAAAGAAGGTCTTTGCAGTGGAGGAAACAGAGGAGGGAGGGTCTACGCATGTCAGAAAAGCCTGCTTGTAATTACCTCGGTCTGAGTGAAATCAGCTGTAAATGTTTACAATTTCACTGGGAAGCATCTCTTCTGAGAACCCTCTCTCATCTTAGAACTCCCCACTGAAGTAGAAGGAAGTTGTATCATCTCTTTCTTGTTGGGGACAATAAACATCTTTCTTTTTTTATCTCTTTGAATTCCTCACTTATCCTATGAATGTTTGAAATTCCCTTTGACAAGCACCAGATTCACCTACGATACTTTTGAAGATAACATAACCCTTCTAATGCTGAGGCTACTTTCGTCTAAAGCACAAGAACTCAAATATTTTTGAAAACATTGAAACCTTGTTAATGTTGGTATTCATTGGATAGCTCTCGCTGAGTACTCTCACTGCTGGTGACTATACACGTGCATGGGTTTCAGTCATTTTTCAGGTTTTTTGTGTCATTTTGCATTGGCCAAATTAGCCACCAGCGGCATAAGGGTTAAGAATAGGCATTAATTCACAAAATCTGTATATGGTAATTGTTATTAGAGTTCTAAAAATCATTTGACCTTCAATTTTTTACCAAGGTATACTTGTGTTAGCTGGATATCATCATATTGCGATAGGGTGCTACATACATGAAAAGGGCCTGCCCTGATAGTCGAATGGTCTGGGGCACTACCACTGACTGCTTGCTGTCTCTCTCTCACTTTTACCCTGGGTAAAATTCTGGCTGGGGCAATGAGAAAGTTGCCAGTGACTTGGGGTTAGGCGGTGACTTTTCCTAGATTCTCTGGTGTCCTTCACAACTTATAACTGGCTAGTCATGAAATAGTGACACTTAACAAAATGCCAAATGCCAAGTACCTACAGGCATGAATTGGTTAAAACCTGTCACAGCACTTGCTATATTGTGTGTTTATCTATAGTATTAAATAGCATCGTATTACATGGTTACAAGATGACCCAGGTGTAGAGTGTGACATTTTCGTGGGAAATTCACTCACAGTCGCTAATGTCAAAGATACAATGGGCTATCCAGCAAAAAACACACATTAATAAAAGACTCTTTTTAACTGTAATATTATATTATGAATGTAAGTATTCCACGAACCTATGCTAAGGAGTAGTTACCACAAGATTTGGGATCATGCCTATTAGACAGCAACAATACCTGCGGCCAAGATTGCGTGACATTGCGGGTTCATGCCTACCACCCAGGTGGCCCAGATTAGGCACGGCACCCCTCCAGACACAACATGACACCCCACTCTTTCCTTTTTACCCTTGCATGAATTTCACATGGCAAGGAGCCACAATTAGGCCTTTGCTAGCCCTTTAAATCCACACAGAGAATGATAGGCTTTGATGATATCCCTTTAATGGAATATTATGCTCGCAGCCGCCAAAGGCAGCCTGGCACTTGTGATGAAATCTGAAAATATTTAAAGAAGAAATGTTCATCAGAAAACTTCCAATAACTCTCCATCAATCATTTTTTAATATCTTCCCTCATTTTAAAGTTATTGTCAGAAGTATAAAAAATCTGGAATACAATTACAGGAGTAATTCTTGAATTTTAATGTACTAAATTCTCCAGCAGCAGAGAATGAGAGAGAGAGAGAGAAAGAGAGAGAGAGAGAGAGAGAGAGAGAGAGAGAGAGAGAGAGAGAGAGAGAGAGAGAGAGAGAGAGAGAGAGATAGAGAGAGAGAGAGAGAGAGAGAGAGAGAGAGAGAGAGAGAGAGAGAGAGAGGGGGAGAGAGGGAGGGAGGGAGATGTATGAATATATGATCGAATGCCTTGCTACTGTTAGGAATAAGGGGTTTAAGTGTTCCCATCAAGCTCTAGCCAGGAGCTGGATCAATTAACTTCATATAAATTCCAACTGTGGCATTGGGTGTTGTTTTTCATCAGTGGATGTGCACAACTGGCCTATTAAAGTCTCTGTCTTATCAGCTTGCCTGTCAGCCTATACTTAACTGTGGGGCTGCACCAAGCAGACTATGGCAGAAATTCAGTGGTTACTAAGAGGTCCCTTAATCTGACACCTTTATGGGAAAATGAGAGGAGAATTATGATAAGAAAAATGGCTGTGTGTATGCTATAGGCATCTTGTATGTTTCACAGAGGGGTTTGAGATTGATGGAGCGGGGTCCTGGGACAGCTGTGGGGCCCCCGAATCTCAGTGCTGTCTGTCGTAGATTTCTTGATTTAATTAAGGTAACCATGTGTTCTTCCTGTACAATTATCATTATCCGTATCTCTGCCGGATCTGTCATCGCTCGCCTTATTGCGGGAGAGGAGAGACGGAGTCTGAGACTGGCATAAGATATCCTAACCCTATGCTTACCCAGGATATGTATACCCTAGGGATCAGACATAACTTTACACCCATAGATATCTCAACCCTCTCCTTACCCAGGATATGTATACCCTAGGGGTCAGACATAGCTTAACACCCTTAGATATCCCAACCCTCTCCTTCCCCAGGATATGTATACCCATATACATCCCACCCTTCTCCTTACCCAGGATCTGTGTATCCTCGGGTCAGACATATAACTTAATACACCTATAGATATCCTAACCCTCTCCTTTCCAAGATTGGTGTACCCTCAGGGTCAAACATAGCTTTACACTCATCTTTGACCTGACACATTTTTAGTTGACCTTCTGACATTTTCATCTGTCTCTACAATTTTTCATTTAAGTTATAAGTTGTTAGCCCATTTGCATTATAATTTTTTTTTATTCATTTTGTTATATTTATTCATTTTATTATAAGGTGGGATTGTTAAACACAGGGAGAACAACAACTTTTAGTTCAATATCTCTCAAGCTAGTTTCTTTTTAAAGATTTTCAATGTGTTTCATATTGGATGATTGGGTTGACCTTTATGATGGAATAGAAATGATATAGTACGTATGCTATATTTCATATGTTAACCAATAACCTTAACCCTTATGCTATTGGTGGCCAATTTTACCAATGCAAAATGATACAAAAAAGCTAAGAAATGACTGAAACTCTTGCACATGGGTACTCATGTGAAAGTACCTAGCGAGAGCTACCTAATGAATACCAATATGGCACGGTTTAGATAGTCTTCATCTTTGCATCCTTGTGCTTTGAACGATACCAAAGCACATGGATGCAACGATTTTTGAAAACCATCTAACCCTGCCATGTTGGTATTCATTGGATAGCTCTTGCTGAGTACTCTCAGATGAGTACCCATGTGCCAGAATTTCGGTCATTTTTCAGGTTTTTTGCATCATTTTGTATTGGCCAAATTAGCCACCAGCAGCATAAGGGTTAAAAGAATGCTCTTTTAGGCAAGAGGAGCCTCTGGATGATAGATCTATTCAAGGAAAAATCAATTTCCTACGGCGGGGAAAGAATTCATGCAATATGGATTTGATTAACACTTGAACGTGATGACAAATTAGTTCAGCGGCCCCCTCCTCCAGTAATGAATACAAATCACTTGCCCCCTTAAGCTACCCCGTGGCAAAGATATATCTCCCATCTCCCCCCAGCATTTCCTTACTGGGGGCAGAGCGTCTATTAAAAGAGTGTGTGACCGCAATAAAGTCTGATCAGGCGGGGTGGAGGGGTCACGTTTTGTCACTCATCTAGCAAATGAGGAACAAATGAGGGCGGGTGCTAGGAGAGGGGTCTGGCTAGACCCTCCTGCAGGGGGTACTTTGTATTATCTATTCGTACTCAACCCATTGATAATCACAACGGCAAAAAGCACTCCCGCAACTTTGATCACAGGTTACATTTTCCCTAATGTGTTTAACCTGTATGCTGCTGGTGGCTAATTTGGCCAATACAAAATGATGCGAAAATCCTATAAACTGACTGAAACCCTGGTAAACGGTAGGGTTGGGAATCAGTTGCAATTTCATGATCGATAATCAGTTGCAGCCAACCGATCGATTATCAATCATAATCAGTTCTTCGCACTTTTGCAGTTATTGGGTTAACTAGAGGTCTAGAGCCTAATAATAAGAGATAGTGTATGACAATTACTTGCTATTAGCACCTACCTGAACTTCGTTTTGGGAGTGCTTTTGGAGCTTAGTTAGCAAGAAAGCTGAAAACTTGCCTGTCATTTAGTTCTATATTTTGCCACTAGGTGTCACCTTTTCCAATTATTATCGATTGCCAGTTTTGTTATCGATTAATCAGTAAAAGGGAGGCAAACAAGCGATTATCGATTATAATCGATGATCGTCCCAACCCTAGTAAATGGGTACTCTTTTGAGAGTGCTCAGCAAGAGCTATCCAATGAGTACCAACATGACAGGGTTTAGATGGTTTTCAAAATATTTGTGTCCCTGTGCTTTGGACAGTAGTAGCCTCAGCATTGGGAGGGTTAACCATGCATTCCTGCAAAAGGACGGAAGGAAGGGAATGGGTTTTTCACGTTGCTATCAATAGTTTAGGTCATATAGCGAGGAGATAGAAACCTGGGAAGATATTCCTGCAGAGGCAGGGACCAAAAGACCAAAGCTTGTTTACAAAATATTTCAATGTTGATTGAAACCCAACCAAGAAAAATATTTCATCTTTTGTGAATCTTATATTTAAAACCATTGTTTTGAAAAACACATAAAAAACTGAAGAGAATCTTCTTCCTTCTTTCTCCAATGTAACACTTTATTCATTACAATACATTGAAAATATTTCTCAACATTTTAAGCAAAAATGCTGTTTATTTGTCAAATAATTAGTCCTCGAAACCATTTATGTTTCACTCCCCTTGTAAATGTCTGGATCCATGATAGATTTGTATACAAAAGATGTAACCAAAATAGTCAAGCTATGTTGAGGGTAATGCAGGCGTGAATGGGTTAATGGACCCTCAATCTAATGACAGACTCCTATCATTGGCTCTGATGTAATTGAGGGCAATCTCTCCTAATGGTGGGTTTGTGTGGAGTGACTCTTTCCTCAGCAAGTCCTTACTCTGTTTAACCCATTCATGTCTGTAGTGACCCAAAAAGGCTGCATTATTACTTTATATTAATGATGTATTTTTGATGAAAAAAAGAGATGTTGATCAGATCAAATATAAGGAGGAAGGAAGAAATTGTTTTTCACGTCGCTGGCAACAGCTTAGATCACATCACGAACAGATAGAAACCCGGAACCGGGAATAGAAATTTCCTCCCTTTCACGAATAGTTCCAAAGGGTTCTTCAGTTGCAGAAGCACTTTGGACAGCCCTCCACAACACTGCACATTTATATATAGCAACCAGGCAAACCTGCTAATGGGAATAAAATGGGGACTTGAACCTGCAACCTCATGCTTGGGAGCCAGGCATTGTAACACGTGTATCATGAATTCATGGTTATTTACATTACAATGTTATGATCAAAAGTATTTTATATCAAGATGACACTGGTCAATGGGAAATCTAAGCAAATGTTCATGTACAGGCAATCCCAAAGACTCATTCTGGCACACAGGTAAATATTTTGTAAATAAGGCTCATATTAGAAAACTCTTTTTCCACTGTTGACCATAAGTATCTTTAACTCAAGTAAACAGAATAGTTACATTTTTCATCATAGTAGATATTTTACTTGCACCTTTCAACTCCAATCCAATCCTTTCACACTGCAGCTCAGTCCTGTACCTTTTTGCCAGCACTGGTTGAGTTTTCACAGTCGGTATAATATCCCAAGCTACTCCAATATTCACATACCTTACTAACATCTTGATCTACATATTTCATAGGGTTAATTTGCAAAGTGGGCTAAGTTATTACTTGCATTAACAATTGATAGGACAGAAAAAGTGACAATAAGGGAAATTCCAAGTATGAATTTTATCAGTGCCAAATGTGTAGTGTTTCCAGTATGTGTGTGCGTATTCTGTGGGTGGTTTTTCCTGTATAATTGCTCATGGCAGTGAGGCATGTGAATGGCTAGATTTCCTAGGGCAGGCTGCAGTCAGCTTTCTGAGAAGCTTTGCCTGGACCATATGGAGAGTTTTTTTTCTAAGAAGTCTGTGTGGTACTGGGATTGATGTTAACCCTATCAATGCTGAGGCTACTTTTGTCCAAAGAATAACAACGCAAATATTTTTGAAACCCATCTAAACCCTGTCATGTTGGTATTCATTGGAAAGCTCTCAGTGAGTACTCTCAGATGAGTACCCATTTGCCAGGGTTTCAGTCATTTTTAAGGTTATTTGCATAATTTTGTATTAGCCACATTAGCCACCAGCAGCATAAGGGTTAACCCATTTATGCCTGTTCATCCTGTAAAAAGCCTGATAAATTGTGATGATATCTTTCTACATAAAAAATCTTTTGGGAAATGTTGAAAGGAAAAGTGATCAGGAGAATTTTAGCCAACAACTCTCTTTGAAATATTTCATTATTCGTATTTTATTTCTATGTTAATCTCATAAGAGTCATAGATCCAAATGGCTGTGTGTTATTAGAACCCTTAATTAAGCTGTTACCCAGCACTTATGAACTAAGGTGGTAGCAGAAATGTATGTTGCAATTATCCCTTCGAGGAAATGCTACTCTGTTACTAAATAGTCAAGCAAACCTTTTAGGACTGCCTTGTACAGCAAGGTAGGAAATACAGCAAATACAAGCACAACGAAAATATCAAGTAGATTGTCGGCTTGTCTAGGTATACTACTGAAGGAATAAGATACACTTTATCCATTTGTGCCTGTCAACTACCTGAAAACAGATGATCTTTTGGGAATATTTTCATTATAAAAGCATCTTTTCCTAAAAGATCCATGATCAGAAAATAAGTATTAGAACATGGTCTCTCTCTCTCTCTCTCTCTCCTCTCTCTCTCTCTCTCTCTCTCCACTCTCTCTCTCTCTCTCACTCCTCTCTCTCTCTCTCTTCTCTCTCTCTCTCTCCATCTCTCCTCTCTCTCTCTCTCTCTCTCTCTCTCTCTCCTCTCTCTCTCTCTCTCTCTCTCTCTCTCTCTCTCTCTCTCTCTCTCTCTCTCTCTCTCTCTCTCTCTCTCCCACACACACACACACACACACACACACTCTCTCTCTCTCATAATTTACTGTAGTTAGCTCAGAACACAACCCATCACAATCATATGAAGCCTCACCTTTGTTGAATTGGTTTGAGCTACAAGTAAAGCCCTGGTTCTGGGAAAAGCTAATTTTGGAGCAACAGTACTGGTTTCAAGATCCCCTAGGGCTGTAATGAGCTATATATTCTGACCTGAATCTATCTGTTTTACTCCGAGAAGGAGCAGAGGCCTAACCCAAGATAAACAGCCATAGCTGCGTAGCGCTTCCGGGATCCAGACACTTCGGCAACAAAGATGGGGTCTGCAAATATTATTCTTGTGCTGTCTGGTGTAAGGAACTTCACCTCAGGGCTAGATCGCTTATCCAGGAATAGTTGGCAAGAATTCTCACACCTAGGGTTATTTTCCAGGATATCCCCCAGGAGGCTACAGAACCCCAGGGGGCTGCCTCTACAGCTGTGTGGTCTAAAGTACTACTAATGCACAATGTGCATTTTAGGGGATTTTTTCCGAGGTACTATGGGCAGGGATAGTTGGCAAGAATTCTCACACCTAGGGTTATTTTCCAGAATATCCCCCAGGAGGCTACGGAACCCCAGGGGGCTGCCTCTACAGCTGTGTGGTCTAAAGTACTACTAATGCACAATGTGCATTTTAGGGGATTTTTTCCGAGGTACTATGGGCAGGAATAGTTGGCAAGAATTCTCACACCTAGGGTTATTTTCCAGAATATCCCCAAGGGTGCTACTTAACCCAGGGGGAGGGGGGGGGTGCCTCTACAGCTAAGTGGTCTAACCTTTTCAATGCTGAGGTTACTTTCATTTTAAGCACGAGGACGTAAAGATTTTTGAAAACCATCTAATCCCTGTCATGTTGGTATTCATAGGATAGCTCTCGCTGAGAAATCTCATGTACCAGGGTTTCAGTCATTTTTAGCTTTTTTGCATCATTTTTTTTGTTGGCCAAATTAGCCACCAGCAGCATAAGGGTTAAGATGAATTGGCGATGTATATGGTAGATTTTAGACATGTTAATACTCTTGTGGTTCGGGAGGAACCATCTCTATCTTTATAACATATGCTGCTAACCAATGTGAGTCAGCAGGCATTTCCGCTATACGCCCAACACCTACGTCTAAGGGGAAATATAGAAAACAAAGCCAGATTGAGCCAGCACCAGAAATGCCCACGCTGCTCATGTGTTCCTGAGGGGAAAGCTGTCTTCTTTCCATTTATTCGGAAAGCAGCGAGAAGACTGGAATATTTCCTCTTAACCCTTAATGCTGCTGGTGACTAAGTTGGCCAATACAAAATGCTGCAAAAGCCTGGAAAATGACTGAAACACTGACACAATTGGGTATTCATCTGAGAGTACTCTGCGAGAGCTATCCAATGAATACCCACATGGCAGGATTTAGATGGTTTCAAAAAATATTCGTCCCCTTGTGTGTTGGATGAAAGTAGACGTAGAGTTGGAATGGTTACTGTATTATGGGTAGCGATGGCCTGCTCAGGCAATAATAGCATGTAGGGGAGATATCCTGGCCCTCGGAGCTATAGTAAATACATTCAGAATCAAAACATAAAGAAAGTGTGTGGACATTTTGATTATGTTTGCATACAGGGTATTCATTCACTATTTATCTTTGTTTTTAACCCTTATACTGCTGGTGTCTAATTTGGCCAATACAAAATGATGCAAAAAACCCTGAAAAGACACTAAAATCCTGGCACATGGGTACTCATCTGAGAGTACTCAGCGAGAGCTATCCAATGAATACCAACATGATAAAGTTTTAGAGGGCTTTCAAAAATCTTTGCGTCTTTGTGCTTTGCGCTTAGTACCAAAGTAGCCTCAGCATTGGAAGGGTTGATATTCTGAATAATGTTTTTGACATTACAGTGTTAGACTGTCATTTTATGTGTATCAACTATGCCTCTGAGGGGCAGGGTATATCATTTGATATTGATGGCAGGAATCCAAGATGGCCGCCTCCGGTAAATTGCAGACAAACTCCTGCATTTTTTAAGACCACGTCAAGTTGCTTTAGGAGGCATTTCAGAATTTCCTGACATGTAGATGGTTCTGGGACATGATATTGCAAAGCTAAGTGGGAGAGCTGACTTGTGGAATAAACAATGCCACTAGGCTGATCCAATTCATGCAGCGAGTGCCCCTTGAATAGCATTTTCTACCACTACTAGGCTGAAAAACCCATTGAAGAGAAACGAGTCACAATGGCCGTTCCCAATCAGCGTTGAGGTTTTGGTTCCACTTATGTATAAAATGGCCTTAATTGGATCACCCAACAATAAAGTTATCAAGCACCACACATGCAATGTTTAGCTTGCGCCATTGTTGAATTCCCGCTGATATTTGTGTGACCAGGTTCTCGCTTTGGCATTTTGTTTTTCATCATTTCTTTTATCTTAAGTAGCAGAAATAGGTTCCCCAACTAAAAATAAGAATCACAAATCATAATCTATGGCACATAAATTAAAAGGGACAACAGCAGCCTTTGTGGTAGTATCCTAGCATAAAGTTGTTGATGGCATACACATTGATCCCTCAGTGTGTGCTGTGGTAGGTTGATGATACAAGGGACTAGTGTATTTATTGTGTGCTCCATGGCTTAACCCTTCTGCTGCTGAGGTTACTTTCATCCAATGCACAAAAAAGGGAAAAATTATGAAAATCATCTTAAACCTATCAAGTTGGTATTCATTGGAAAGCTCTCGCTGAGTACTCTCAGATGAGTAACCATTTGCCAGGGTTTCGGTCATTTTCCAGGTTTATTGCATCCTTTTGTATTGACCAAATTAGCCGCCAGCAGCATAAGGGTTAACCTTTATGCTGCTGGTGGCTATTTGGCCAATACAAAATGATGCAAAAGATCCTGAAAAATGAAACCGAAACCCTGACAAATGGGTACTCATCTGGGAGTACTTGACAAGAGCTTTCCAATGAATACCAACATGATAGGGTTTAGATGATTTTTTAGAATCTATTTGCATGCTTGTACTTTGGATGAAAGATGCCTCAGCATTGGATGGCTTTTTAAATATTTCTGCTCTGATAAAGCGGCAGTGGTGAGATGCTTGCCCCTTGGATACTTTATGCTAGGTATAGGAGCTTGTGTGATTCTCTTGAGTATATAAAAACTACACAGCACAACCCAGACCTCCCATACTTTGTTGTTTTCTGTTCCAGTCATTGATGGTCCCAGACCCACTGAACTAGGTGATGTCTTCTCACATAGACCCACACGCTACACACCCCAGACCTCCCATGCTTCACTGTTTTCTGTTCCTGTCATTGATGGTCCCAGACCCACTGAACTAGGTGATGTCTTCTCACATAGACCCACACGCTACATACCCCAGACCTCCCATGCTTCACTGTTTTCTGTTCCTGTCATTGATGGTCCCAGACCCACTGAACTAGGTGATGTCTTCACACATAGACCCACACGCTACACACCCCAGACCTCCCATACTTTGTTGTTTTCTGTTCCTGTCATTGATGGTCCCAGACCCACTGAACTAGGTGATGTCTTCACACATAGACCCACACGCTACACACCCCAGACCTCCCATACTTTGTTGTTTTCTGTTCCTGTCATTGATGGTCCCAGCCCCACTGAACTAGGTGATATCTTCACACGTAAAACCTACACACATCACACGCACATCAGGGCTTAGGTTGCCGCACACGATAATCTGATGATAAATAAACCTCTGCTTCAAAGATTCACTTGGACATTTTATCAGCCTGTTTTCCTTTCTAACGCGGCAGGAAGTCACAGTGGATTCTGATTGGTTGAGTTGGCTGAGGGAAAACACAGGGATTGTGTGTCCTCCAGTACAGGTGGAGGGGGCGGGGTAGGCTTTCAAATACAACCAGTTTCCACATTACCAAATCTGGCACAAAACTTTGAGGGCAATGAGGATATACAACAATGTAGACCACACCAAATTGATTGTCTCACCAAATTCTAGATTTAACAAAAAAATAACTTGTTTTTTTTAGACAATGAGGATATACAACAATGTAGACCACACCAAATTGATTGTCTCACCAAATTCTAGATTTAACAAAAAATTAACTTGTTTTTTCAATATCTGCAGAGATCAATCTTACATGCTGTTGATACTGCCAACTGCTTAGGTTTTAATTTGAGCTATGTGTTTATTCACTTGATTCAACTGAAGAGATTTACAAAAGAATCTTTTTCTAATTTGCTGAAAAAATGTCTTAAAATTGGTCTTACCTTAAGAGTTACCTGAAGCAAATTCTTTTCAGGACTAAAATTACGACAATCCCTCACTTCATGGAAATACACATATTTACCCAACTAATCAGTGACCATTGATACTGGTATGTTTGATCATTCAAAACAAATTAAGTGTTTAAACTAGCAAATATTTGATGGCTTGAATCCACATACTTCCGTGGTTTAGAAATATTTCCATTAGGTACAACTCCAAGCGTTAAGTATCAACTTAACGTATGCTGCTGGTGGCGAATTTTGCCATTACAAACTGATGCAAACAACTTAAAATCCCTGGCACATAGGTACTAGAGAGAGCTATCCAATGAATACCAACATGACATGATTTAGAAGGTTTTCAAAAATCTTTGCGTCCTTGTGCTTTGGACAAATAGTAGCCTCAGCATTGGAAGGGTGAAGGAACTCAACTATTACTAAGCAGAACTCCAGCCCTTTGGTACCCCTCTCTCTTGATGCCATTCATCTCTCCCAACTCTTCCACAGTAAAATCACTGCTTCTGTGAGCCTGAGTTTGATTTTCAGATAAAGGGAGGCATTTAGTATGATCAATATTGGTGTTTCAGTGATCAGCACATTGCTCTCTGCTACCTGTATACACCTGTCTATTGTTCTCACAGGCTACAGGTGGAGGGTCCACCAGAAAACACAATAGAAAAGGCATTGTTATCATTAGACCCAATCCGTTACTTCAATACACCCTTGTGCTAAGTATGCAGGGTGTGCACTATGCTGAGTTGTGGTTAGAGATTACAGGTGGGAATGCCAGGTGATATATCCTAATTGTATCACTGTTACTTGCCTTCCACCAATCACAGGCCTCGATAAGTGTGCATTCTGTGATTTGACACATTTTTTGACCGTTTTCTTTTTAGGCTGCTTAACCCTTGTTAGTCCCAATTGTGATATTCCCTCCAAAAGTCTACTGTCAAATTACAATAGTCAATAGGCATTATTAGCCACTTTGAACTTAACCCTTTGAAGCTGCTGGTGGCTAATTTGGCCAATACTATATGCAAAAAAGCCTTTAAATATGACAGAAACCCTGGCACATTAGTACTCATCTGAGAGTACTCAGCGAGGGCTATTTAATGAATACCAATTAGGCAGAGGTGTAATTGGTTTTCAAAAATCTGTGCGTCGTTGTGATCGGTACAAAAGTCCAAGCAGGGTGTATTAGACACTAGCAAAGGCCAATACAGGACACTAGCTGTATTCATAAGCTATGATATTCCATGTCAAGTTAGGTGTATTCAGAAGCATCTCCTCATGCAGATAAGCTTAGCTAATCCAAGTAAGTTGTACTGGGCTTCTGTCTGTAAGGATACGCTATGCTAATCCAGGTCATGTAAGGTGAATTTGGAAGCTCTCCACGGATAAGACATTATGATCCAGGTCAAGCATGGATTATCATCTTTGGATATATCATGATAATCCAGGTCAAGTGTGGTGTATATGGATCTGTCACCACAGATAAGCCATGATGATCCAGGTCAAGCGTGGATTA
Organism: Maea johnstoni; assembly: GCA_963942565.1. Classification (NCBI taxonomy): domain Eukaryota; kingdom Metazoa; phylum Annelida; class Polychaeta; order Spionida; family Magelonidae; genus Maea; species Maea johnstoni. The sequence continues at coordinate 17,191,781 of OZ012692.1, forward strand.
TCATCCCTGGATATATCATGATAATCCAGCTCAAGTGTGGTGTATATGGATCTGTCACCACAGATAAGCCATGATGATCCAGGTCAAGCATGGATTATCATCTTTGGATATATCATGATAATCCAGATCAAGTGGAGTGTATATGGATCTATCTCCATAGATAAGTTATGATAATCCAGGTCAGTTGGGTTGTGAGGGGGACCAGGCCCCAGGCTGTAGGTGGAAGGAGCAGTAGACATATATTTAGCATACAACCTGTTTGCCGGCCTGTCTGTTTGAGGCCTGGCAGCTGGTGTGAATAAGCTCCCTTCCCTGCCTGCCTCGCTGCCACAGAAAGTGGAGAGGCTTGGCCCATACTATGTTACATCACTCCTACATACAAACAACCCATGTTGCTTTCTGCCCTTCTCCTCCTCTTCCTCCTCCTCCTCCTCCTCAATCTACCGCCCGCCCCCCCACGCCAGGGATCCAGCCTTGTCTAGAGGTAATATGTCTGGCTCACATGCATGTGATCTCAGTTTTGTCCTTATAAGTGGGTTGGCCTGACTGCTAGGTAAACATGCAGGATTTTGAAGGTACAGTTGCATCTGAAAGATCCAACTGTTGGGCTGTATATACAATGGTTGCGGTTTTCTATATCAGGGCAATATGACCCAAAACGTTGAAAGCAACATACTTTTAAAAAAGTCTTCCCCTGCCTCTCTGCATTGAAAATAAGCTTTTATCTCTTAACCCTTGTGCTGCTGGTGGCTAAATTGCCCTATTCAAAATGATGCGAAAAAACAGAAAATTGACTGAAATCCTGGCATTTGGGTACTTGTCTGAGATTACTCAGCGAGAGCTTTCCAATGAATACCAACATGACAGGGTTTAGATGATTTTTAGAGGTTGTTGTACAAACAACAACCTATATTCAGTTTGCTTTTGTTGTCTTACATTCCTGGGGAGGGTCCTGGGAGCTGGTTACTGATTTTCCCTATGTTGTCTTACATGGCATTTTTGGAAAATTCTAGGCGAATGATCTGGAGAGTGGGGTGTGGTGGGGTCGTTTTGTTTAATGTTTCTGTTAGAATTGGGTGTGTAGTTTATAATGTTTGTTTCATTGTTTCTGTGGGTTGCCTAGTTTTTTTTTGGTGGATTTTTACGTGTTTATACTTTACGTTTTCTTCACTCCAATACGATTCTGTAGCGCGTCTCGTCTGGTGGGGCGGCCGTTGGATGCGCATGCGTGGGTGGATGCGCATGCGTGGGTTTTCTGCATATTTAATGCGATCGGCTAATCACGTGACAGCACCACGTGGTTTGTCTCTGGTGAATTATCCAATGAGCGGTCTCACTGCCTCATCGTCACACCGCGTGGTACTCTTTCCCGCGGTTTATTAACCAATGAGCGGCTATTTGTATCCCTCTTACTACTATTTTACTCACGTGTTCATTCACGTATTTATTACATTGGCTAGGTTACCCTCCGCCATTTTGAATATCGGTTTTGCCGAAATTTGCACCCCGATTTCAAAGCTTTCGTTTGTGGCCATCTCTAACTCTAAAATTCTGAAACCAAAAGAATTAACAAGCCAAGTATCTATATTATTAAGATTAATTCTTTTGGTTTCGGAAAATCGAAAATATTTTGAGATATTTGTCAACACGCATCGATGGTGGCGTGAACATGGCGATGGGTCGGGTTTGACGAAATTTGCACCCCGATTTCAAAGCTTTCGTTTGTGGCCATCTCTAACTCTAAAATTCTGAAACCAAAAGAATTAACAAGCCAAGTATCTATATTATTAAGATTAATTCTTTTGGTTTCGGAAAATCGAAAATATTTTGAGATATTTGTCAACACGCATCGATGGTGGCGTGTTGACCACGGCGATTAGTACATTCTCAATGGTACCTCGCCGATTCCTGTCAATTTCATCAAGCTATCTCCCCCCGATCACAATATGACTACCTACCTGGATAGATGAGATCCTTATCTATCTGATTCAATCATTTTTTTAATTCAACTTCAGGTTGGAAGCGAAAAAATAGCTTTTCGCTACAACCGGAAGTTGATTTTTTTGATATAGCGAGATTAGGGCATTGATATGCATTGTGTGCATTTCACACAAAAAACATACTTTTCTGCGATCGGCTAATCACGTGACAGCACCACGTGGTTTGTCTCTGGTGAATTATCCAATGAGCGGTCTCACTGCCTCACCGTCACACCACGTGGTACTCTTTCCCGCGGTTTATTAACCAATGAGCGGCTATTTGTATTTCTCTTTGTACTATTTTACTTACGTGTTCATTCACGTATTTTTTACATTGGCTAGGTTACCCTCCGCCATTTTGAATATCGGTTTTGCCGAAATTTGCACCCCGATTTCAAAGCTTTCGTTTGTGGCCATCTCTAACTCTAAAATTCTGAAACCAAAAGAATTAACAAGCCAAGTATCTATATTATTAAGATTAATTCTTTTGGTTTCGGAAAATCGAAAATATTTTGAGATATTTGTCAACACGCATCGATGGTGGCGTGAACATGGCGATGGGTCGGGTTTGACGAAATTTGCACCCCGATTTCAAAGCTTTCGTTTGTGGCCATCTCTAACTCTAAAATTCTGAAACCAAAAGAATTAACAAGCCAAGTATCTATATTATTAAGATTAATTCTTTTGGTTTCGGAAAATCGAAAATATTTTGAGATATTTGTCAACACGCATCGATGGTGGCGTGTTGACCACGGCGATTAGTACATTCTCAATGGTACCTCGCCGATTCCTGTCAATTTCATCAAGCTATCTCCCCCCGATCACAATATGACTACCTACCTGGATAGATGAGATCCTCATCTATCTGATTCAATCATTTTTTTAATTCAACTTCAGGTTGGAAGCGAAAAAATAGCTTTTCGCTACAACCGGAAGTTGATTTTTTTGATATAGCGAGATTAGGGCATTGATATGCATTGTGTGCATTTCACACAAAAAACATACTTTTTTCAATAAATTGTCACGTCGCCGTTTCTGGGTCAAAATTTACAAATGGCCCATCAAAGTGTTCGCAACAAATAGGGCTTTTACCCTATTATCATAACTTGTTGCTTATATTTGTAATTTTTGAAAAAAAATGGCGACTTCGGAAAAAAACGGCAAAAACGGCTTTTTGGAATGTTGATTTAGGAACCCTGGCGAAATTCTAAATTTACTTATTAATTTCGCCACTAAAACCGGAAAAAAAGTTTCAACTTCAAGAAAACAGACTCTAAATAATCCATCCTGCCCATTTGTGGATTTTCTTTGATCCCCACAATCGTAAGAAAACAACTTTGAAAAAAACGGAAGTAGTAAATATTTTTATCGCGATTTCAGCAGTCAGTATATATACCCTTCTCACCATGAGTGTAGTATGCAGTCCTGAAGTTAGCAGACCTTTAATCCTGCCATCCCTTCCGTTCTCACTGTTGTTGTATTTTAGATAAAGATATGATTTTAATTGTTTTGGGTGACAGGAAAAGTGTGTACTGTTATAATTTATTGGTCACAAACTTATAAGCCCAAAGAGCATGTAATGCGAATGCATGGGATGGCAGGGTTAATGGTCTGCATACTTCAGGATTGCATTTTCACTCATGGTGAGAAGGGTGTCAAGGGACATAACTGCAGGCAGCACTCATAGAAACTGGCTTCGACATCATACTGCATCTACACCAAAGAGCATCATAGGAACTTGATTCACCTGACAACCCAAAATAGTAAGCATACATTAAATTGAAATAAATACAAAAGTATCAATACAAAACTATCACTCAATATACAATTTTATAAAAACACATCCACAAAATATAGAAACCATGCAAATCTTCACTGTCCCTCAAACAAAACAATTACTGTTTAAAGAAGATATTGTGTCGGTGTGATAATATAAGATTGCATTTGGTGAGATATGTTTTGTGTTGATATTTTTGTGTTGCTTTGATGGTATGTATGACTCTAAATAATCCATCCTGCCCATTTGTGGATTTTTTTTGTTCCCCACAATCGTAAAAAAACAACTTTGAAAAAAACGGAAGTAGTAAATATTTTTATCGCGATTTCAGCAGTCAGTATATATACCCTTCTCACCATGAGTGTAGTATGCAGTCCTGAAGTTAGCAGACCTTTAACCCTGCCATCCCTTCCGTTCTCACTGTTGTTGTATTTTAGATAAAGATATGATTTTAATTGTTTTGGGTGACAGGAAAAGTGTGTACTGTCATAGAAACTGGCTTCGACATCATACTGCATCTACACCAAAGAGCATCATAGGAACTTGATTTACCTGACAACCCAAAATAGTAAGCATACATTAAATTGAAATAAATACAAAAGTATCAATACAAAACTATCACTCAATATACAATTTTATAAAAACACATACACAAAATATAGAAACCATGCAAATCTTCACTGTCCCTCAAACAAAACAATTACTGTTTAAAGAAGATATTGTGTTGGTGTGATAATATAAGATTGCATTTGGTGAGATATGTTTTGTGTTGATATTTTTGTGTTGCTTTGATGGTATGTATGATTATTTTTTCAGGTTGCATGGTGTAGGTGAAGTAGCAGACCTGAAGTATGCAGGCTTCTACCCTTTGATGCCGATGCCGGTCCCATACCCCTTCAACCCAGTGCTCGGGCCCAAGCAGCATCTCCCTGCATTTGTATCGCCCAAGATGCAAAACAAACGAAAATACTGATCAAAATAAAGGGAAAATTACAAAGTTTGTGTTTCTGATGTATTTTTTAACACTATTAGGTATGATAGAAAGATAAAGAAGTTCAAAGAATGGGAATTTTTTTTGAAATTGTTCTAGACTGATATTTAATGTACATTCACAAACTGGCTCTTATAGTTGTATTTCTTGGCACTATTAGGTGTGATAAAAAGATAAAGAAATTCAAAAATAGGGAAGTTTTTTTAAGTGCGGATTTAGATAGAAATCTTATGAAAAGTTTGGAAGATATGTGTTTCAGATGTATTTTTTGGCACTATTAGGTGTGATAAAAAGATAAAGAAGTTCAAATAAAAGGAAATTGTTTTAAATTGCTCCAAACTGATATTAATGTCTATTCACAAACTTGGTTTTTGATTAAAAAGTCTGTAAGTATCATCAGCAGCATTACAAGTGTGTATCAGTCTATTTTAGGTTTAAGTACAAAGTTATTGCATGCATATTGGGTTTCTGGTAGTGCTGGACCTGCTTTAGTGGCGGAAGATCATGGCCAGGGGCATATGTCCCTTAAGGGGCCATATGGTTGATATTTGTGCATGTTTGCATTCAGGCAGTGTTTGGCCATTTTCATGTAAAGGTAAGTCACGGACTAAAGTTCTTCAGGCAGCAGCATATTAGTTGTGGCAAGCATGCTGCTGGTGGGCTTTTGTTGGCTGTCATTTGCAGTGCTGGTTGTAGGCTTTTCCCATTCATGTTTGGTGATCTACTGGATTAGTGGTGGTGAGTTTGCCATAGTTTCTTGGATAGCTAGGAGTGGGTTATAGTTTTCGAAAATATTTGAGGGAGGGTTTTAGATAGAATTCTTTTGAAAAAATTGAGGGATATGTGTTTCAGTTGTATTTTTTGGCACTATTAGGTATGATAAAAAGATAAAGAATTTCAGTGGAAGGGAAATGTTTTAACTGTCCAGGTTTGGGGGTTTTGGAGCATTTTTCCAGGGAAAAAATTGAATAGTTTGTGTTTCTGATGTATTTATTGGCACTATTAGGTATGATAAAAAGATAAAGAAGTTCAAGAAAGTTGAATTTTTTTTAAAATGTTCTAAGCTGATATTTAATGTCCATTCACAAGCTTGGCTCTTATAGTTCATCATCAGGTAGCAAAATCACATAATCCAGGAACATATGCCCCTTAAGGGACCATAAGGTTGATCCTTGTGCATGTTTGCACTCAGGCAGTGTTTGGTCATTTTCATGTAAAGGTAAGTCACGGACTAATGTTCTTCAGGCAGCAGCAGGTAAGTTGTGGCAAGCATGCTATTGGTGGGGTTTTGTTGACTCTCATTTGCAGTGCAGGATGTGGGCTTTTCCCATTCATGTTTGGTGATCTACTGGATGAGTGATGGTGGGTTTGTCATAGTTTCTTGGATAGCTAGAAGTGGGTTATAATTTTGGGAAATATTTGGGGGAGGGTTTTAGATAGAATTCTTATGAAAAAATTGTAGGATATGTGTTTCAGATGTATTTTTTGGCACTATTAGGTATGATAGAAAGATAAAGAATTTAAGGAAAAAGGAAAATGTTTTAAAATGCTCCAAACATATATTTAATGTCCTTTCACAAAGTTGGCTCGTATATTTTTTCATCTGGTTGCAATATCACATGAACCAGGGGCATATGCCCCTAAAGGGTACATAAGGTTGATCCCTGTTCATGTTTGCTTTTAGGCAGTGTTTGGCCATCTTCATGTAAATGTTTTGTGTTACTTTGATGATATGTCAGATGTCAAATTTTTAACCCCGCCCCCCATCGCTCTCTTTTTCTGAAGTATGTGTGTTAAAATGTTCATGTTTATATTTGGCGGATAGGCTTAGTGATTAGTTTAGTTTGTCAAAAGTTGCATTTTATTTATGCGTGCTGAATTTTAGGTTATGATGAAATTTTTTATTCGCTGTTTAACTGTTGGTCTTTTTTAATATTTGAGAGCCGGCACTTATTTTAATGCATGGGCTTTGTTGTATATACTTAGCTTATGTGTTAACATTTTGTGTTGTGGGGGAGAGTCACAAGCCTCTGTTAAGGGGGAGTGGATTTTTGGCTGTTGGCAACATGTTTGATTTTGATGTGGTGTTATTTGCAGGCAGCCAGTCAGTTTGTTACATGCATCAGTGATTGACTTTAACATTTTCAGACAGGAGCAGATTTGGCTCCCAGGATTTTAAGTTTAGGGGCTATTAAATTCCTGTGCGGCCACCACGACGGTATGGTTTTGCCAGGGGTGCATTGTCCAGGTTTGGGGATCTTGGGGCATGCTCCCAGGGAAAAGTTTGAAAGGTTTGTGTTTCAGCTGTATTTTTTGGCACTATTAGGTATGATGAAAAGATAAAGAATTTCAAAAAAAGGAAAAGTTTTTAAAATGCTTTAAGCTGATATTTAATGTCCGTTCACAAACTTGGCTCCTATAATTCATCATCTGGTAGCAAAATCACATGGTTCAGGGGCATATGCCCTTTAAGGGACCATAAGGTTGATCCCTGTGCATGTTTGCATTCTGGCAGTGTTTGGCCATTTTCATGTAAGGGTAAGTCACGGACTAAAGTTCTTCAGGCAGCATTAAGTAAGTTGTGGCAAGCATGCTATTGGTGGGGTTTTGTTGACTGTCATTTGCAGTGCAGGATGTGGGCTTTTCCCGTTCATGTTTGGTGATCTACTGGATAGGTGATGGTGGGTGGTGAGTTTGTCAAAGTTTCTGGATAGCTAGAAGTGGGTTATAGTTTTGGAAAATATTTGAGGGAGGGTTTTAGATAGAAATCTTATGAAAAATTTGAAAGATATGTGTTTCAGATGTATTTTTTGGCACTATTAGGTATGATAAAAAGATAAAGAATTTCATAAAAAAGGAAAATGTTTTATAGTGCTCCAAACTGATATTAATGTCTATTCACAAACTTGGTTTTTGATTAAAAAGTCTGTAAGTATCATCAGCAGCATTACAAGTGTGTATCAGTCTGTAACCACTAACGAAAAAACACAAAAATCAGAAAAATTTCAAAATAGCAAAATATTAAAAAAACAAAAAATTGCAAATGATTAACTACAAAAAGACATACAAGGAATCAACCTCTTGACGCCACTGGCGTCTATCTTGTTTGAAAATATTTGTGTCCTTGTGCTTTGGACGAAAGTAGCCACAGCATTGGCAGGGTTAAAAAACCATGAATGATTACATTATATGCTAATAATGCTACTTACCATCTTACCTGGCACTACATCAGGGAATTGTTATTTTTGCTAGAGCTGCACTCACGGAGGGAGATCAACTCATGAGCTCACCACCCATTTGACTCGTGAGCTCATGAGCTCACGGACGTTCCGATTTTCCAAAACAATATTTTTTTCCAGCCAAGCTATTAAGAAATAAATATTTATTGGCGGACATTTATTAACATTGCCATGTTTATTTTATTTCAAAACATGCTGACGAGGTACAAAGGTCAGTTTAACACTCAACACCGCTTGAATGTATACATTAGAGATTGTAAAGAAGACATGACAGCGATAAGCCGATATGTATGTTGATAATGTGTGATATGTGCCCTGTGTTACGTTTGTGTTCCCAACATCGACGAGCTCACGATTTAAACATTTCAGCTCGAGCTCGGCGAGTTTGCTCAAGGGCTCGAGCCACTCGAGTTCGTGAGTGGTGAGTGCAGCTCTAATTTTTGCTCATAGAAATTGATGATAATGCATTCAAAAACATTAAGAGAGGAAGTAACCATTCATTTGAATACTGAAGCAGTGATTATGCAGCCATCTTCACAATTCCTGAATGGCATTATTCTGTGAATTTCAATGAAATGCGTTGTTTAACTGATCATGGTCCCTATACGGCTATGAATATTTTATCGAGACCCAAATATAAAGAAACATCTGCTCTGATATCATTGAGTAAAGGACACAGTGAGCATTATCATTTCTACCCATCTATGCTCAGAATTTCCCCATAAGATATTTTCTCATGATTATGCAATATCATGATTACTTTATGAAATTGTAAAATATTTGAAGGAGAGTTTTGTCGGATTCTGATTGAAATATCTACAAAATAAATACACAGTCCAAAATTTGAAGCCTTATCATTTTAACCCATTTTAGCCTAGATATTCTCTTGAGAAATATTTTCCCACGGCTATCCAACATCCTGATTAATTATGATTTTTTGAAATATTTGAAGGTGAGTTTTGTTAAGATTCTGATTGAAATATCTACAATGTTTCCAAAATATTATTATTTCATCCCTTTTATGGTTGGAATTTTTTAGAAAAATATTTTTTCATGGTTATCCAACATGATTAATCATGAATTTGTGAAATATTGGAAGGAGAGTTTTGTTAAGATTTTGACTGAAATGTCATCAAAAATACATACACAGTTCAAAGTATGCTTTAATGCATAAAATATATGATTTATGCCAAAGTTTTGGAGGTAGTCATAAAACAGCCAGGTCTTTTTGATTCGCTGCAGGCTAAAAAAGGAAGATGCAGATGTTTCAGATACTGAGATAGGAGGCTGACGTCATGGCAACAGACTCCCTTGTGGTAGTATAAAGAATGCCGAAGCTGCAGGGAGATGAATTAATTGACGTTGAAGTCATGAAGTGAAACTAACGTCTCAGGATGATACGCATTAATCAGTCTCTAGAATTCCTCCCTCGTTCGCTTTCATCTCTTCCAGATACGGCCTTTTTGGCATCATACTCAATATATTATGCATCCTTGTTTACCTGTTAGTAGTCTTGACTCGTCATCTTGAATAATTGGGCATTGAATCATATGAATGAATGATATCAGCCATCTATAAATGTACTCTAATTGTTGTCTATTGTGTATTACAGACTGCATTGAAAAGAAACTATGTTTATATGTATATAGTATTGACTTATTATTTTGAATATTTGGGCAATCAATCATAGAAAATCTATCATACAGTATCTATGTAAATTATCTACCCACATATTAATGACTGAAGAAATTGCCTCCCTTATAATACTGGCTTTATCTTTATATATATATATATATATATATATATATATATATATATATATATATATATATATATATATATATATATATATATATATATATATATATATATATATATATGCTGTTGCACTGCTCAGTGTGCTGGACCCTTGCATGCTTTCCTGGTGTATTATTATTATTGAGAAGGGATCCCCAGGACATGAGGGTAGCATGCCCTGCTGGCTCTGTTCAATACAGATTTCCCTAGGCATGTCTAATTCCCACCTTTCTCTGGGTGAATCTCCCCGGAAAATCCAGTCAATGCAAAAAGCTGGCTAGAATAACAAGACAACAATGGACCAATGGGTTTATCCATACTGTCTACCAGGCACACAGATATGATGAAAAACATAGATAGATTTCTTACCATTCCTTCTCAGACTACAAAGCTGATTCTGTACATTGGATAATTTTACTGTCGAAAAATTTCTCATTTTTTATTTTGCTGGATAAATGAAAACTCATCTATGAGTTATGGTCGCACATATCATATCTCCCTTATCAAAAAAATTGGAACATTTTGTGCCACACGTGTGGCAAAATACTAGGTTGTTCTGTGGTAATAGTGTGTCTATTGATTGGTCTTATAATAACCTAGGGTCCACCACACAATTACCACCTTCTAACCACATAACCTTTGAGGCAGTGCCATGTAACTACCACATTCTAACCACACATCATGGTAGACACATGGCAGACACATGTAGGGCTGTCATTGATAACGCCTGTATCGATGAGTCGACAAAAAAACCTTATCGATTATCGACATCGAAGAAGACACAACATATCGATTCATATTCAAATTAGGTAAATAAACTATTTTTCAGGAAAACACAGCTTGAACAACACATAAACTCCCCACTACAACTGTGTGCGTCCATTCCATTTATCCTTGAATTCACACAGATGAATGTGTATGTGTTAGGGCTGTGATCAATGGGTCAAAAAATCATCCCACACACGAACTACAAACATTCCTCATAAGCACATTGCTGGTTTTCATTCATTTTGAATTCGATTCACTGGCTCGAATCGAAGTAGCATATCGGTAATAATTTTGTTGATTATCGAATCGATGAATATTTCTTATCAATGACAGCCCTAGACACATGGTAGAATGGTGGTTATGGTCAACCACGGGTCTGCCACGGGTCTACCGCTGACCTGTTGATCGTGGAAATTGCAACATCAACCCCTTTCTGCCACAGGTCTAGGGGTAGACCAGTGGCAAACCAGTGGCACACCCGTGGTTAAAAGGAGGCTCTTTTTGAAACTGCACAGAATGTTTTTTGCCAAATTTTGATATTGACAAAAATAACCAAATGCAATAATTATTGAGCATTAACTACAATTTCTAGTACAAGAGAAGAGATAATATTAAAATCTTTCAGAAGATTTAAAGGCCTAAGGCATAACCGTTTTATTCAAGTATAGTGATATGTCTAACGCTTCTTATAAAATAAAATAAAACTATGACCTGAAGGCATTGACAACACCCTTTTTTGCCAATCACTGTCACGCTTATCAAAGACTTATTTCCTAAGAAGTGAATTTCAGGATATTTGCTATGAATGTTAATCCATTTTTAAACGTATTTGATATAAAGAAGCAAATTGTATGTGTTGATGTTGAAAATATGTGATTCTAATCAAAAATCCTAATCATATTTATTCATCTTGTTTCAGATTGTACTATGATGATTTACAGTTTGCAGGTAAGATAATTCATTTATACATATTAGGTTTTAATGTCACCTTTTTCTGTTAGTGACAAGATTCTTAGAATTTGTAAGTTCCCAGCTTTTACTGAAATAGTTTTGTAATAGAAAAAGGTTTCAATGTGTGAGATTCAGTATTGCACTGAAAAAGGTTTTCTGATGATGTGATAGGTATCAGGGGGCGGGTTGGTGTGTGTGTGTGGGGGGGGGGGGGGGGGGGGGGAGGCTCAGCTAGAGGTATAAGAGATGTGGCCAGGCTGACATGGCCAGTTGGGGGCACGTGCCATCACTGTCTTGTTATTTCAGGAGATGTTTCAGACTCTACTGGCTGCTTCCAGGTTCACTATTTAACATTTAACCCTTACACTGATGGGGCGATATATTCTTACAACCACTGATATACCACGTTTTCAACACCACCCATTGCAGAAATAGTTGCAATTTCCATGGGTTGCAGGGTTCGACTTTCCCAGGGGCCCAGGGGCATATGCTCCCAGATTTTGCTGTGTGCCCCTAGATTTTTCACACTAGGGGCCAGAAATCCTGTTTTTGACCTCTAATTTTTATCAAAAGTCCTTTTCGGGCCCCTAGCCTGAAATCTCAGTGTCAGACCCTGGGTTGACCACTGCACTGATCAGTGATAGACCAGAGGCATTAAATCAAGCTTCTGATCACTATTTACCCCTGCAATTCTTTTCAAAAAAATACATTGGTCAGTAATATATTACCAAGATACTCTTTTCTGGGGTGGGAGCATTAGAAACATGCATTGGTCACTCTGAACATAACTGCATTGATTTTATTTCACTAAGGCAACAGTCCTAGGGCATCTAAGCTGGATGTGCTACACAGAGTATATAATGGTTTCTAAGTTGTATATTAGATCAAGATGAATAAAACAATAGATTTGTAGCGAGAGACCAATTACCATATATGCCCTATAGTGAAGACCTGGCTATCCTAGGGGTCTCGAATCTCGCTGAATATCGTCTCAGTGTGACGTCACTAGGAGACAAAGACCAATGAGGGCTCTTGTATCGTTTACACTACAAAGAAAGTTGCACTCCAACATGGGCAGAATGCAACTTTTGGGCTATGCGCCACAGCCAGGTTATTCAGAGAGACCTGCCAGTTTGATCTATATTTGTGGTTGTATGGGAATATGGCATGATAAAACATAATATCCTAATTGCCAAATCATACATTATGTGCAATACTGCCATTTTTCTTATCTGATCATACCGTGTTAATGTAAGGGCTCAACACAACCTTTTAACCCTGCCAATGCTAAGGCTACTTTTGTCTAAAGCACAATGATGCAAAGATTTTTGATAACGATTTAAACCCTGCTATGTTGGTATTCATTGGATAGCTCTCACTGAGTACTATCAGATGAGTACCCATGTGCCTAGGGTTTCAGTCATTTTCCCGCTTTTTTGCATCATTTTGTACTGGCCAAATTAGCCACCACCAGCATAAGGGTTAACACAAAAATGACAATCCAAATCAAAGTAGTCATTGGGTCAGGTTAAGATAATGTCTGGCTACTAGGATAGTGGACATGGACCCTTAGAAAGTAAGACTTGATTTTTCATGTGATGTCTATTTGCTCTTTATATATATATAGCGACCCAGACCCAATGTAGGAGGCAAAAGCAAATACATTAGGTGTATGCTCTGTACTGCAAATATGTCATTCTTTGGCCATTAAGGCAGAGCTAGCTGAACTTTGGGTCAAATAACTCAGAAGATTTGCTGTTTTTGCGCATTAGCTCATAGTTTTTTTTAACCCACTCAATGCCTGGAGCCCTCTTGATGGATGTTGTGTTGTGTGGACTTGGTACTTTTCGAAAATCATCTTGATGTATATTTACAAACATTCGAAGAAGAGTTGTGGGTTGTGTTCTGATCAACATTTCTCCTTCCAACTAAATCCTCAAAAATGCTCTGGTCCCTATTAAGATACAGGCAAACTTGGATATGACGGACTCAATGGGACCAGGAAAATTGGACCGTCATATGCAAAATCCGTCATATACATCTGAAACATACTTGATATGCATGGGACTGGGACCAAGCATATCATCCGTCATAGGCAAAAGTCTGTCGTACAGTGGTCCGTCATATCCAAGTTCACCTGTAAATAATACCAAAACTGTAACGGCATCATGGTTGCTACAGACATGAATGAATTAAAATTGTAGTCAGACTTTTATGTAGGCTAAAAGTATGAACTGGAATTTATTTCTACCTGGGTCTGGATAACATGTTAAAAAATAAGTCAAGAACATTAATGACCCACGTAGCTTGCGATTCAAAGCTACGTTCAGTTGTCAGGTCATCCGTGCATCCATGCCCTGGAAACTTGTAGGAATCGGGTGTGCTATCCTGTATCAAGCCCGGACTGCCCACGCATTTAGTGCAGGAATTAAATGTTGGCGCTGTAGATTTATCATACATTGAGGGGATGGTGATGATTTCCTGTCAGGATGCACGGGTGAACTATGCACATATGTACATTACACCTATACATGCCTTGAGATTTTCTCGACAGGTGTTGTCTGGACCTAAGATACTTTTGAAAATAACCAAGCAATTAAGCACAGATTCATAAAATATTTCGAAGAGAGTTGTCGGTTGTGTTCTGCTCCACACTTCTCCTTCAAATCGAAAAACTCTTTCGTCGAAACGATATCGCCGAACTAGTCAGACTGGTGTTTTTGGGTGGTACATGTCGGAGTGGGTTAACCCTGACACTACAGCTATGCAAACAGGAAGCCAATACCATAGGAACCAGTGCTAGAGCTGTTCAGTGACTTCAGACTGGCATTCTTCCCATACTCCCAGTTCCCCACCACCATTAGACATAACTCATTCACAACTGCCCTCCACTCTTAACCCTTTCGCTGCTGGTCACTAATTTCGCCAACACAAATTGATACAAAAACCCCTGAAAATTCACCGAAACCCTTGCAAATGGGTACTCATCTGAGAGTACTTAGCGAGAGCTTTCCAATGAGTACCAACATGACAGGGTTTGGATGGTTTTCAAAAATCTTTGCATCCGTGTGCTTTGGATGAAAGTAGCCTCGGCATTGGAAGGGTTAAAAATTCCCCCCTACAACCCTGCGACCACCCTGCTAACACCAACCACCAGTCCGTCCGTCTGCCTGCCCTCCTTAGCAGCAGTGCTAGTGGTCACCAAGATTTATGGTGCACACTCTGGTCGTAATTTCCTCTCCCGCGATTGGTTGATTTGCTATGGTCACCAGTTACGGTCAAGATTTACGCAGGCATCGTTTTCTATTTATTTCCGGCTCACATGTTTTGGTCAAGATTTATGTGGGTATCGCTAACGTGGTCTCCACTTTGGCACTGGGGGTTTTGCCCTGGTCACATGACCTGCTCTTACACATGGCAAAGTGCAAGACTATAAAATATCCTTAACCCATTCACGTCTGGACATTTTGTAGACAAGTGTCGGCCAAACCCATGTTCTTTTTGTACATAGCTTAGGATTTAAACTTAACCCTTGTGCTGCGGGTGGCTTATTTGGCCAATACAAAATGATGCAAAATACCAGAAAAATGAATGAAACCCTGGCACATGGGTACTCATCTGAGAGTACTCAACAAGAGCTATCCAGTGAATACCAAAATTACCGGTACAGGGTTTATAGATGGTTTTCAAAGATCGTTGCATCCTTATGCTTTGGACAATAGTAGTCTTAGCATTGGGAGGGTTAAATTCAGAGCTGTTGGTTATGTCCTGGGGAGAGTTTCTTATTCATATGTTTTCTAAAAAAATAAAATTTTGTCAGAGAGTTATTGCCAGAATTGTCAGACGATTTGTTAACCCATCGGTGCTCAGGAGTTCCTGCTGAAATTACCGTCTGGGGGTTTGATATTTTTGAAAATGATTTTGGAATTAAGCATTAAACATTTGAAGGAGATTTGTTGTTTGGTTCTGAATAATTCTCGCATTTCTCATACAACTATTTTCTAAGAAATAATTTGTTTCAAAGATATCACCCTAATCGTCAGACCATTTTTGGCTACTTCTCTCTTGAATTGGTGAACCTAGCCTTTAAATTGTCATCAATTGCACTGTCAGGCACCGACATAAATTTCAAGACCTGCTTGCCCGGCAGGGTCTTGAAAATCACTTGCCCGAATGGAAATGTCACTTTCCAGAAAAAAAATAACCAAAACCTAAAGAAGTATACAGTAAAATAAACCGAAACACCATCTTATTTATTTCATTCTTATGGCAAGCATTTCGAGAGTTTTTTAAGCATATCAATTTTTTTTTCTAAATCCTTTTCTAATATTCATAAATCACTTTCTAATATTTTTAATTGACTGCATTTACAAATAATAGAAAATTATTTATAAATTAATACTAGAAAATGATTTATGAATATTAGAAAATGATACACATTTTCTTAGAGCTGCACTCACGGAGGGAGATCAACTCATGAGCTCACCACCCGTTTGACTCGTGAGCTCATGAGCTCACGGACGTTCTGATCTTCCAAAAAGATACTAGTATTTATTTTCCAGCCCAGCTATTAAGAAATAAATATTTATTGGCGGACATTTATTAACATTGCCATTTTTATGTAATTTCCAAAACGTGCTGACGAGGTACAAAGGTCAGTTTAACACTCAACACCGCTTGAACGTATACATTGGAGATTGTAAAGAAGACATGACAGCGATAAGCAGTTATGTATGTTGATAATGTGTGTTATCTGCCCTGTGTTACGTTTGTGTTCCCAACATCGACGAGCTCACGATTTGAACATTTCAGCTCGAGCTCGGCGAGTTTGCTCCAGGGCTCGAGCCACTCGAGTTCGTGAGTGGTGAGTGCAGCTCTACATTTTCTATGGTTAATATTTATCTATCTATGGTCAATACCAGAAAATGATTAATAAGTACTACACAATGATTTCTGAATACTAAAGATGGAATTATTGATATTAAGAAATGACTTTTTAATATCAATGTATCAATGTATTAGAAAATCAATTACAAATATTAGAAATGATTTTCTAGTATTTATAAATATTTTCTAATATATATTATTTATTAATATTTGAAATATTTATGAATATATAGGCTAAATAAACTTGAGATGGCCTTGTGTATCACCCGCACCGTATTTTTCAAAGAGCGGCGCCGGTCGCTGCGTTTTTCTGAGGCATGCGGTATCAGCTTGGTTTTGTGCGCACTTGTATTTATACTTGATAACGCTTGCAAGCACTTGCGCTATTGCCGACTTTGATTGGATGCGAGTAGCGAGCGTCGTCAGCTTGATACGAAGAGTCAACGCTCGCGACTCGCATCCAATCAATGCCAGCAATAATGCAAGCGCTTGGAGTACTAGATCGTTCATGCCAATTCAAAATGGCGGCGCGCATAGCCGGAGACAGATCGTGTCAGTAAGTAGCTTCTTTGGTGGGTTTTCTGGACATAACTGTCCAGGAAACCCACTTGCCTTGTCGGGAAAGTCAAGTACGAAGTCCGCTTGCCCGACAGGCCTTTTTTTGCAAATCCACTTGCCGGGGCAAGCGGGCTAGTACTTATGTCGGTGCCTGACTGTGTCATATTCAAAAGTTATCTGTGGTGAAGATTGGACAGTTCATTTGATACTTTGTCTCTCCCAGCTTTTTTCACCACTGATTTTGGTTACCAAGGCCTAGTAGGAACATTTTCTTACGTATCATTTTATGTCCAGCCTACCTTAGAAGGGTATTTCTTTTACAGTATATCAACATTTATGGCGACATAACATTTGTACTGCAAACCGTTGACATGTTACACCTGAATAAATATGATTCAAAAATTAAAAAAAGCCTACCTTAGAAGTTCAAGGCTTGCAGGGATTGACCTTAACATTTTCAGACAGGAGCAGATTTGGGTCCTAGGATTTTAAATCTAGGAGCAAATAAATCCTGGTGGGGGCAGCACGCCTGTAAGATATTTACTGCAGCCACACTGTCCACACTGTTGGGCATGTTCCCCTAGAGAATCTTGAAAAATATGTTTTTTCAGATGCACTTTTGTGCAATATTATTATATACTATATAGGTAAGATAAAGAGATAAAAATTGAAGAAAAAAGGAAAAAGATTCTCAAAATTCTCTAATTGATAATTGATATGTCCATTCACAAACTTGGCTCTTATAATTCAAAAAATGGTCACAAAATCTCATGATCTAGGGGCAATTCTGCTCCTTAAACGACCAATTAAGGCCAATCCCTGGCTTGGTATTTTGACTAAATGGTTTCTGTCATCCTGGTCCAGTAAATGTTTTAAGAAAAGTGAATATAGGTGTGCAATTGTCCATCGAGTGACTTTCATTTATCAACACCATCAGCAGTACTAGCTTTCAACTCAAGACTTTATTCTAGGAAGGTGAAGACTTAACCCTTCCAATGCTGAGGCTACTTTCGTCCAAAGCACAATGACGCAAACATTTTTGAAAACGATCTGAACCCCATCATGTTGGTATTCATTGGAAAGCTTTACGTGAGTACTCTCAGATGAGTACCCATTTGCCAGGGTTTCAGTCATTTTTCAGGTATTTTTGCATCATTTTGTATTGGTCAAATTAGCCACCAGCAGCATAAGGGTTAAAACGTTTTCATTCGTGTAGACAAAATTAGTCCCAGACAGTTATTTCGCTCATGTGACCATGGTTATGAATTGACCATTTGTTGTGGTCAAGATTTATGCTGGACATCACTGTCACATTCCTCTCCATGGTATGATTTTACTGCGGCCACTTATTGTGGTCAAGCATGATAAGTGCTTGACCGCCTTGGGACTCCAGGGAATGCTACAAGCCTGCCTGTCTACTGCAACAGGCAATGTGGCCACTTTCAATAACCTCTCATCATTAGGGCTAGTCTCAGAGGTCATTACAGAGTGCATCTTGATATTATCATCTGTTTCCATGTTATGATACTTTCTGAACTAGCTAGGAAATATTTTCAAAAAATGCTTTGAACAAAAAGATGTCACAAAAATGGTGATGCCCCTATATAAGATGAATGGGTTACATGAGTAACCATACCATGGGTTGTCATAATGGCTATTTCCAGAGAGCATTAAAGCTTGGCAACTGATCTGTCCACTGTCTGTCCTGTCTTCACAGATGTCACTGCAATCATGCTCACTGAACAAAAGGATGATACTTATATTGTCAATAACATTGGCAATGTTAATTATGGTGATGATGATAATAATAATAACAATACTACTACTTCTACTACTACTACTACTACTACTACTACTACTACTACTAGTTGTTATTATTATTGTTGTTATTATTATTATTATCATTATTATTATTATTATTATTATTATTATTATTATTATTATTATTATTATCATCATCACCACCACCATCATCATCATCATCATCATTATCATCATCATTGTTATATGGCTCAAATAGTTGATATAACTCCTGAAGCGATAGCATTTTCAATTGAAATTGCTACATACTTCATAAAGTATGTAGTCCTGACTCCTGACTCTGAGAATCAGTCTGATGTGTGTCATATGTGCAGGCCTGGGGGATTAGTTGAGATTTAAGTGCATGTGCTCCATTACTGGCCATTATGATTATAGTTTGTGGGCTTAGTGGTATATGAGGGGTCCGTCCAGTAGGCCCTTGGGGGTCATTAGCGGCACTGTCTGGTCTTACATTGCATTACTTGCTAATACACACACACAATCCAATTAACTCTTCACTCAATTAGGGCAGTAGAACCCCACCTACCACAGAGTGGGAGCCAGGCATGATCATCACAGGCCCCCCAGGGGCTGACACTTAGATTTCAGGCTAGGGGCCCGAAAAGGTCTTTTGATGAAAATCAGTGGTCAAAAAAAGGATTTCTGGTTAATTTACATACTATTTCGGGCGCCTAGTCTAAAAAATCTAGGGGCACACAGCAAAATCTAGGGGCACATGCCCCTGGGCCCCTGGGAATGTCGAACCCTGCCCCCTGGTCTGATATTAGAGCCTAGGAGCAGAGGGACTAGCCTAGCTACAAGGCTCTATTATGATTTTACTTTATTACATATAAAAGCCTACACCTATACTAGATGGCCTACTGTTGGCCATTTAGTTCACACAGTTGCCACACGGGGGAGATTAGTGTTAATAGTATTTCCAACCGACCTCCTAATATACCGCAGTGCCATCTATCCACAATGGAAGACATTTAGATGTGGCCTGGGAGGCAGGCTACAGAGGGGCCAACCCCATTGCACATGGTAGTCAACTACTGCACATCACTCCATGTAGAATAAGGGAATCTGAATTTCATTATTCATCACATTTTCTGCCATGCGTTATCCCTTCCAATGCTGAGGCTACTTTCTTCCAAAGCACAAGGATGATGAAGATTTTTGAAAATCATTGAAACCCTGTCATGCTAGTATTTCTTTGGAAGGGTCTCACTGAGTACTCTATGATTAGTACCTAGGTGCCAGGGTTTCAGTCATTTTTCAGATTTTTTTGCATCATTTTTTACTGACAAAAGTAGCCACCAGGAGCATCAGGGCTAAGGATAGTTGCTGAAATATACTAGGTTCTAAGTAAAATTTCTCCTTCAAATATTTTCCAAAATATGCTTTTATTAGGAAAGAAAGTTGCCAGTGACTTGGGTTTAGGTGGTGGTTTATGATGCCAACATTTACAACTGCATAGTCAAATCTTTCCATATATGTGGCAGAAAAAGTGGCGATTATCAAAATGATAGTTTCCAAATTAGAAAGATATCCTCAAAGTCATTGTTTCTTTTTTTAAACATCAAAGGCAGGGATGGTTCAACAAGTTTGTAACATTACTCTCCCGTTACATCCTAAAAGTACAAGTCACATGCTTACATTGATTTATTATGGAGTAAGATAAATATTAGGTGTACTGTGACAGAGATCTGATGAGCCTGTACGGCTATTATGTAACACTGGTCCCATTGTTAGGCATCTCACCTGATTACATATACTAGCATACCTTTGATATTTAACAAGACTGAAATCTACACACACACCCTCATACCTTACACCTTTAGTATGGAGATCACACTCTTTCAGGAAGTAAAGCGAGATGAAGTACCAGATGTTGTGTGTGAACAAAACAGTTTATGGTTGCATGTTTCAATGAAAGATAACAAAAAATATATATACGTTGCAAAAATTGAATCAATGCTGGTAGGAGAAGCCGGGTAGACAGGTAACCTTCTAATTTCACTGGCCTGGCCCCTTCTGGGCAGCAGGCCTATGGAATCTACCCTATCCCCAAAATGTCTTAGACCATGTGAGTTTTTTTTAAATTTAACACATAGATCTCCCTCTTTGGAATTATGCAAAACTAAAGAAAAGTAACACTTCTTAGCCAGATAATCCATTTTTTGAGTTGTAAGGTCGGGATGGGAGGGTCATCAAACCCCATGAACCTCCCTGGATCTGCAGATCAAGCCGAGTTTGACCATAACCAGGATCTGACCACTGGTCATCTTCACAGACAGAAGCTATTCCCGCAGTGTGACCATTCTATAGGTCCATTAGTCAGATCTGATTAAGTGGTCAGTGGTCACTTTCCCTGACTGACCACTGGTCATCCCGGCAATTTATGTGTGCTATCTTTGGCCTGGTTGGGGAGGCCTGATGCTGGAACTAGGAAAGGTTTGTCTAAACATTATGATATATCGCAGCCGCTGGCCTGTTAAATAGGGGCTGTGAAGTCTGGCCTCTGCGGAGACTAACTGGAAACAAATTAAGGCAATGCTAACAGTGGCAATTAGACCAGGAAAAGTTAGTGTTCTCCAGTGCATAATAAAGGCCACCTAGCTCACTCCACATCCACTGTAGGTAGGTGGCCATATGGACTTTTGATTTACCGATGGTATGGAACAAAATTTGGCAAAGAGAAGTATTTTAATGTGATAGATGTTTTAGTGTGTATTCACACACACACACACACACACACACACACACACACACACACACACACACACATATATAAATATATATAGATATATAGATATATAGATATATAGATATATAGATAATTAGATATATAGATATAGATATAGATACATGTATATAAATATATATGTTAATGATTATATATATTTATATATACAGAGAGAGACAAAGAGACAAACAGACAGACAGATAGGTAGATATTATATTATATTATATCATATCATATAATTCTATATTATATTATATTATTTTCTGCCCTCCTCACTGTATCTCCTATACTGCAGAGGATTAAATTATATACCATCTACACTCCCTTTTACTACAAGTTATTCTGTTTGACCGACTTTGTAACCCCACATGCCCAAAAAAGCTTGGTCAGTCAACCCTGATATAGCTGTAAAAACACTTGAGATGGGCACTGAAGGCCCTTTTCACCTAGATGCAGTTCTACTCTAACCCATTCATGCTTAACAGTTTCTCTAGAAATTGTCGTCTGCATCTTTGATATTTTTGACAATAAATTGAGAAGTAAGAATGTTTCATATATATATTCGAAGGAGAATTGTTTGTTATGTTCTGACTAACATTATTTCTTCAAATATTTTTCCAGTTAAGTTTGTGCTTAAAAGATATTTTGAAATTGTGAGGCAGTTTTTGGCTGATGCGAGCATTTATGTGTTACTCTATCAATGGCTACAGCGCTCTATACAGGTCTTACTATTTTGCTATTAATATCTCTCTTACAAAAGCATCTTTTGGAAAACATTTCAAGAGAATATGGTAATCAGAACATAGTCAACAACCTTCCTTCAGATATATCATGTGAATTCAATTTTATGTTCTTGTGTTATTTTCAAGAATGCAACAAATCCTGACAGCATTTGTGACAGAGAGCACTGGGCATGAATGGGTTAACCCTTATGCTGGTGGTGGCTAATTTTGCCAATACAAAATGACACAAAAACATGAAAAAATGACTGAAACCCTGGGATACGATTACTCATCTGAGAGTTCTCAGCAAGAGCTATCTAATGAATATCAACATGACAGGGTTTAGATGGTTTTCCCAAAATTTTTCTGTCCTTGTGCTTTGGAGGAAAATAGCCTTCGCATTACAAGGGTTAAAAATCCTTTACACTACAGCTAATATACCATGTACAGGGGCGGATCCAGGGGGGGTTCGAGGGGTTCGTCCGAACCCCCCCCCCTGGCTGGTGAGTCACTTTGCACCACAACGCCACCTGTGGAAAACATCAGAAATAATTGTTTTCCTAGCCTCGGCCACCAGTACCAATTGCAATTGTTTCCCGTCCTTTGTTTCACCAGGCATCAGGCGAAGGCAAAACAAGGTGATTGGTGTCCGATAGGAATGCCCCTGGGTGCATGAACATCCTGTTTGGAGGGATTATCTGTTGTTATCGGACAGATACGGATGGTCAGAAAACCTCAGGTTTGATAGGTGCGGGGGGGGGGGGGGGGGGGGGTGTTCGTCCACTTCTCAAACCTTATAACTGAACCACATTTCAGCTTAGAAAACCTCAGGTTTATTAGGTACCGTAGGGGGGGGGGGGGGGGGGGGGGTTCGTTCACTTCTCAAACTTCTAGATTATTTGATTCCTCCAAAGCATTTGAAGAATACCCTTAGGTAAACAACTTTTTTCTTCATCGAGTCTAAGGAATAACTAACCACATTTCAGCTCCGAAAACATCAAGTTTGTTAGATGGGGGGGGGGGGGGGGGGATGTCAACTTCTCTATCTTCTAGGTTATTTGAGTCCTCCTCAGCCTTTTCAGAATACCTAACCACGCTTCAGAAAACCTCAGGTTTGTTAGGTTAGGGGGGGGGGGGGGGGGTTCGTCGACTTTTCAAACTTCTAGATTATTTGAGTCCTCAGCCTTTGAAGAATACCTAACCACGTTTCAGAAAACCTCAGGTTTGTTAGGTGATGGGGGGGGGGGGGGGGGGGGGGGGGGGGGGGGGGTTCGTCGACTTTTCAAACTTCTTGATTATTTGAGTCCTCTTCAGCCTTTGAAGAATACCTTACCACTGGCCACTAGGGACTGCACACAAGAGGGGCCCTGCCAGAGACAGCAAGAAAATAATACAAGGTTGATTTACAGTATTTAAAGTTAAAAAAGTAATCTTTAATCTAGCATTCAGCATGCATACACAATGGTAGAACTGTGCTAACACCGTCCTCAGAAAAGGTCCAGGAAACGTGAAGATGTCTACTTTCTGGCGTAATATATATTCTTAGAAAATAGAAAAAGGATACAGAATAACTTCTTTATTCATCTGCTTAACCTTATAATCAAAAATGTAATTGTTGGTGTCTAATAATTAGACTAGCGCAGAAGGGTCCGTCTCAAATTAGACTACAGTAGCACAGAAGGGTCGTCTCAAATTGAACCCCCCCCCCCCCCCACCCATATAAGCAAAATTGTAATGGCTGGTGTCCGAGGATTAGACTAGCACAGAAGGGGAAATGTACTGAATGACTCTCATGACTGGTGTTTAGTCATATCACAAGTCAAAGGGTCCGTCTGAAATGCCCCCCCCCCTCCCTCGCCGAATACATGTATTGCATTTATGCTAACATCAATTAAGCATAGCCCGCAAAAGTTCTTATCTTCATCCCCAGGATGTCGATATTGTTGAACCTCTACGAAGTAAAATGTTTTTTTTACATGTTTGAAAGTGCTAAAAGTCGATCATTCAGTCTGCCGATCAAAACGATAGGCAATATGTCCAACCCCAAATTTTATTTTGCATGTGATAACTGATTTAAAATTTAGGAATACATTAAAAAAAACATACTTAGTTGTATCTCTAATGGAACCCCTTTTTAAACTTTTCAGTTGACCCCTGGCGGCGGTTTCAGAAATCATTTATTAGTGCGCCACCAGTGTCACTTTTCGGAACTAAATTGAACCCCCCCTTCCCAAATCCTGGCGCCCCTGATGTATAACAGCCATACAATGCTTGACAAATTACACCGCTCATGTCGTCTAGCGATCACTGAAAATAGCGCTGGTTTCTGGTCAAGTTTCTTCAGGGTGTTAATTAACATAAGCACGCACAAAGGCTCAATAGAAATCAGTGCAGAAAACATCCAACCGAAAAATCACCTCTAAAAAGAGGGCAATCGGTTGAATCAAGGGGTGAGTTGGATGATGTTCTGCCTAGAGCCAAAAATTGTCACGGGTTATTTACATTTTTATAGTCGTAGCAGCTCAATTAGGCCTGACAACCTTGTTGATATCTCTAAAACAAAAAACATTTTCCAAAAAATGTTTGAAGGGGAAATGTTTGTGAGGACTCAACAACTGTGAATTTGTGCTTTTCTACAAAGAGAGCGGACTTTACAGAGTAAACGAAACGAAACTTGTATTGATGTCTTTAAAGTTTTCAAATATGTCTTAAAAAGTCTTTGACCTGATTAGGAAGGTTCATCCTAAACAACTAATGCTGTTGCGTCCAGGGTTGAAGGATAAAACTTAACACATTAATGCTCACATCAGCCAAAACCAGCCTGACAATTTTGATGAAATCTTTCAGGCGAAGGCAGATTTGGCAAAGTTTTTGAAGAAGAGATGTTCATCGGAACATTATCAACAACTCTCCATCAAATATTCTGTAAAATTATTCTCAATTCAAAAGTTATTGTCAAAAGTTTCGTCGATCCAGACGACAATGTCTGGGAGAAGTTTTAAGTTTTAATGGGTTAACTTGGCTTTTATCATTGTTCCACCTTGGGGGTAAGAACAGAGCATGTTACCCCTGGTGGAACATTATGCATATTGGTATAGAGGGGTAGCTTATAGTCTACCCAGGATCATTATAGCTAGTAATTGGACTAAATGCGGATTGGGTTTCAGTGAGTTTACCATGGATGTAGGCATAAATGATGAGCTAGTCCACCCAGCTCTCAAAGCTCCAACAGTTAGGGCTGGTGAAACATCATGGACTTGTAGCTAGTCTACAAAAAGCTCCACCTGTAGGGGAAAACCAGAACTAAAATGGGATTGGGATAAAGTTTTTACTGGAAAACATCATGGATGTGTTACAGCTAGTCTAGGGTTGTCTAGGCACAAAAAGGTCTGCCTCCCCAGTCCACACCAGGTTACTACCAAGCATGGTGCCTGGACCGTGCAGTAGTGTAAATCTTCATCAGGGGCGCACTGCCCTAACTGTTGATGTCAAGGGCTCATTGCCATGGGTTACCCCCGCTAAAGGCCAGAGTATCTGCAGGCTGCTCACTGCCCCCGGCAAGATGAGAAAGACTTGTTTCTGACAACGTTCCGGGATTTGTAAAATTAGCAAGAGATAGATGGAGATTGATGGCCGGGCTTGCTTTCATGGGGGTATTGACCTCCCATATGCTCGGCCTGCCCGAGCCTTTATTTCATAGAAAAGGAACTTCTATTACCAAGTTTATTCCCTGATACCGCCAGTTCAGTTGGTGGTCATATTTACATAGGCACAGAAAAAAATGTTTGTTTCCTGTAGTGGTCTGAAAAAAATAGGGTAGGTAGGTAGGTACAAAAAAAATTTTGGATTATTTTTTTGTTCAAAAATGTGTGTTTTATGCATGTTTTATGTTGATTGGGAGTGGGGAGGGCAGAAAAAACTTTAAGGCATAGGGCAGGGAGAAAAAACTTGGTGGGGTAGGGTCACAGAAAACAAACCACTTTTTATTTTAGGTCATAGATAATAATGCCCATAGCAGTTAGGTCTGATGTATCATGATCTGAAGGCTTACTGTATTTCAGTAATGCTTAAGATCTGGGGTGATGAGTATGACTGGTGGCTTGTGAGAACGTTGCCAGTGCCATGTGGTGCGGTTAGTTAGTTAGTTTTTCTTGGGTACTTAGGTCTCCTTCGCCGATGACTAATGCCACAAATTGTGGCCGAACATGTGATAAAAAAAAGTTCCTGGCTCATCAATATTGTTGGATCCATGATGCTTTTGTAGATAACCTTTGCGTTAAGCATTAAATATCAGCATTTTTCAATAGAAGTTGTTGGTTGGGTTTAGATTCAAATTTCACCCAGAATGATATCTTCAAATTAGCCACTCTTTCTGGGGTGTTAGAGTCAGGAAAGGGTTTCCGCTGTGGTAAACCTCATTGTTCCCATGTCAATTGATGCATTTTCGCTGAGGTAGGTAACATTCAGCCGGCAAAACCACAACTATTTCAGTAATAGAAGATGCAATATGGCAAAAACTAATAGTGGTCTCCGTTTCATTGCTCCTCTCTGGTCCCCTTTGTAAGCTAATTGCTGGGGGCAATTAGATTGTCATAAAATCTCAGGTTCCACCTGCAGCTGGGCCGGTTCACAGATAATAAAGACGAATAAAACCCCTTTAACCTAAATACTTATATAGTCCAATGAGACTGTGGCAAACACAGGGATTTTAGTCATTTTCTTTGAAAATCTTGGTAATTCATACTTTATTCCTGAATACTTTTCACAAGTATCATATCATCTTTTTAACCCTTTAATATGCTAATTTGGCCAATACAAAATGATATTGACTGAAACCCAGGCACATGGGTACTCATCTGAGAAAACTCAGCGGTAGCTTTCCAATGAATACCAACATGACAGGGTTCAAATGGTTTTCAATAAACTTCGCGTCATTGTTCTATTGATGAAAGTAGCCTCACCGTTGGAAGGGTGAATTTGTTGATGTGAGCTCCTTTAGGTGCCCTGTAAAGACTCAAGTATTTCAGTCAACATCGTCACATTATTCTGCCCATGTAATAAACCGTTTAGCCAATCCTGTCTGTAGCGCCCCAAAAACCTGACCATTTTGAACATTTCTTTCCAACAATAGCACTCTTTGTAAAATATTTGAAAGATGAATATTGACCTAAACCCAACCAATAAATCTCATTCAAATATTTTGTGAATACTGACTTTGGTCCTGAGTTTTTCCTTAACCCTTATGCTGCTGGCAGCTGGTAACCAATTTGACCAACATAAAAATATTCAAAAAGCTTGGAAAATGATTGAAATCCTGGCACATGGAGCTATCCGATGAATACAAATATGACAGGATATAGATGGTTTTCAGAAATCTTTGTGTCCTTATACGGCATAGGAAGGGCTAATTATGAATAGGCTAGGACAGTTATAGATTGTTCTATACTAGATAATATCTTTCAACTGTTTATGCCATCATTTCCTGGTGAGAGTAGAAATTGTTCTCATTAAATCTCGTCAGCTTTCCCATTGATTATGTTCTCCTGTCCCTCCCTAATTAGATGCTGAACATTTGTAGATGCTCCTACTATTACTCCTCCCTGTAAGCGGATCCTCTGACTGGAAGTATCGGCATAATTCAGCGACCCGACGACTCGTCCAGAATGTCTAATCTACTGATCTCTCCCTGATAGGAAATAACTACCACTGAAAGGGGGCTATTTTCAGGTAATCCAATTATTATGTAGGATGTTGAAATGTACTGGCTCACAGGAGGGGTCGCTAGGGGGGGTGTACAGCACTTCAGAGGTAGGGGGTCTACTGAACGTGTAAAGCACCACAGAGTGTGGGTAAGGGGGTCTGTTGAACTTATTCAAGCTAAAAATACAATTATTATGCAGGATTGTTGAAATGTACTGCTTCACAGGAGGGGATGGGGTGGGGTGGGGGGGGGGGGGGGGGGGGTATGTACAGGACCTCATAGTTGGGAGGTCTGGAGAATTTACTCATGCTAGGAATACACCTTGATAAGTATTAATTGTAGCCTTGATATTTTTGAAAATTATTTTCGAATGAATAATACATAACATTGGAAATGCATGCTGGAGAGGTAAAGGATGAGTTCTGATGAACATGTGAACATTCATCCTTTTTTTCTCCCAAAAAAAAGTTCTCAGAAAATCTAATTTATTTATCAGTCCCTGATTATAGCTACTGCTGGAAGAGAGCTATTTTCAGGTAATCCTGCTAATATGCAGGATTGTTGGGGTGTATTGGCTCGGAGGAGGGGTGGAGGCATACAGTGTCTGAGAGTAGGTGGTGACCCAGGGTCTGACACTTAGATTTTAGGCTAGGGGCCAGAAAAGGTATTTTGATAAAAAAAAATAGTGGTCAAAAACAGGATTTCTGGTTAATTTATATACTATTTGGGGCCCGTAGTCTGAAAAATCTAGGGGTACACAGAAAAATCTGGGCCCCTGGGAAAGTCGAACCCTGTGGTCTGGTTAACCCATTCCATTCTGAGGCTACTTTCCTCCAAGGCACAAGACTGCAAAAAAAGTTTTTTTTTAAAAAGAACAACCTGTAAACCCTGTCATGTAGGTATTCATTGGAAAGCTCTTGCGGAGTACTATCAGATGAGTACCAATATTATTTTTCCTAACAGCTGTGTTTATGAACTTCCTTCCGACCCAGGGCTTTTCTTTTCTGCTCGAGATTGAAATTTCATGTCAATTATGCCTCAAGCAATTCACATCTAATTAGGTGTATCTGATTAAGGGCACCCTCATTAATTAATCTTGGAGCGCAAGGGTATGGGGTGTCCCTTCAACCCTAACCCCTAGAAGTGAGTCACTTACTCTTAGACTATGTTCCTAGTCCCTGAAAGGTTGACCAACTAGAATTTCCAAACTCAGACAGAGCCTCCTAACGCCACCTGGTGAGACTGACCTCTTTGTGCATAAAAAAAATGAAGACACTGTCAAAATATGCATAAGCGCTTAGATTCTAGGATAGTAACTTCTGTTTCCTGTCTACCCATCGATGCCTGTTGTTCCCCCAAAAAGTCTGCCTATTTTGGTTTACCCTTACAGAAAACGCCATCTCTTTACCACCATCCTGACATGTTTCCACCACCAAACCCGTGGCAGATGTGGGATGACGTTTCAATTCACATGTCTTGACCACTGGTCACCGGTAGACCAGTGGCAGGCATGTGGTGGTGCATTGCCACTACTCCACCACCTTATTACCCATATTAACCACAACGTGTGGTTAAAAAACACTAGCATATCCAACCACAGGTAGGGGTAAAGTAGGGGCATGAGCGTGGTATTCAAAGGGTACACCGAGTTATGATATTTGCCACATATAGATGGCAGCACTAGTTCATTTGTGACCAGGAGTGCTTTGGATTATGCCACTAGCCACATATAGATGGCTCCACCGGTTACAAATATGGACAGGGAGGGACGCCCCTATGGGTGAGCCAACAAACAGGGAAGGACGCCCCTAAGGCTGATCCCTCTAGCAGGGAGGGACACCCTTATGGCTGAGCCAACTAGCAGGGAGGGACTCCCCTATGGCTGATCCCTCTAGCAAGGAGGGACGCCCCTATGGGTGAGCCATTTAGCAGGGAGGGATGACCCTATGACTGATCCCTCTAGCAAAGAGGGATGCCCCTATGGCTGATCCCTCAAGCAGGGAGGGATGCCCCTATGGCTGATCCCTCTAGCAAGGAGGGACGCCCCTATGGGTGAGCCATTTAGCAGGGAGGGATGACCCTATGACTGATCCCTCTAGCAAAGAGGGATGCCCCTATGGCTGATCCCTCAAGCAGGGAGGGATGCCCCTATGGCTGATCCCTCTAGCAAGGAGGGACGCCCCTATGGGTGAGCCATTTTGCAGGGAGGGATGACCCTATGACTGATCCCTCTAGCAAAGAGGGATGCCCCTATGGCTGATCCCTCAAGCAGGGAGGGATGCCCCTATGGCTGAGCCCTCTAGCAAGGAGGGACGCCCCTATGGGTGAGCCAACTAGCAAAGAGGGATGACCCTATGGCTGATCCCTCTAGCAAAGAGGGATGCCCCTATAGCTGATCCCTCTAATACGTTGGGATGGACACTCTTTAGTACTCACAATACAGTTAGTACTCTTTTGATAGTATTCAGCGAGTGCTTTCTAATGAATTCCAACATGGCTATGTTCAGATGTTTTTTAAAAATCTTTGCATCCTTGTGCTGGGTGAAATTAGCCTCAGCATTGAAAGGATTGATCCATTAATGTCTCTAGGTTGTTAAGCATCCCAACTATTTTGGTAATATCTTTGTGACCAGAAAAACCTGTGGAAAATACTTGAAGGGGAGATGTCGGTTAGAATCCCACCCATAATGATACATGAAATATATCACAAATTTATGCCTAAATTAAGTTATTTAGGCCAAAATAAAGTTATCTAGGCCAAAATATCCAGAGGTTCAGACAACACCTGTCAGGTGAAGGGATGGACACAATAGGGGTTTCTGATCTGGCGCATCAGCGTAAGGTCACGAGGGAACAAGGACAAATCAGGGCTCTCGTATCATTTACTTTACAGAGAAACATGTGTGCCATCATCATCTGAGCATGTGCAGAGCAAAAATTTTGGGCTACTGGTTGAGGCTAGCCTGTTCAGGTTGACCGGCTTGTTTCATATCCACTTGTTTTTATTTATCTAAGATGTAAACAGATACAAGAGCCCTCATGGTCTTTGTTTCTTAATGACATCACAGCAGAGAAATACATCCCCTTGATCCGCAACCGCATAGGCACAGCATGCTAGTACCAACGGTATGTGCGCCTCGGGTTACGCAGTGTAACCTGGGGAAGTATTGGTCACGTGATTGGTTTCGCGGCAATTTCAGTCTGACCCAGGGCCTGTGAAACCAGCAGGCAGCCAATCCTGGGGTACACATGTTATCTATGACTCATAGTGGTGTGAGGCAGCGAAATTTGATGACGCATGCACAGTGCCCACTCCCTGTCTACTACTCCCAGATCACAGTAAGACTAGATTTGGCAAGATTATCCAGGGTCCAGTGTCCATGGCTGTATTATGGGTCTATGGTAATTAGTATGTGGTGATCAATCCATGTTTTATTTATCTAAGACAAAATTACCATGAAAACAGGTAATATTGGTACATTTTATGATGTTTACCTATAGCAGTTTCAGTCAATACCCTCAAAGAATACTTGTGGGACGTTTGCAGTTTCTACTCAAGTATAATTTTTTAGAGTCAGATTCAAGAAGTTATCCCTATCAGTGCTGCAAACTGGTTTCAACCTTTTGGTCTTATTCCTGGGCCACCAAACCTGGAAGTTTGGTGGCCCAGATCAATATTTGGTGGCCCTGCAAATTTCAAGTACCGGTATTTTCACCCCAATAGATGTAGGCAATGTCTTATTTTCCAATTATCAGGTTATTAACATTAAAAAGTCATTATAAATGTATTTTTTTATTAGTTTAGAACTTGGTTTCTTGCTTTTTCAGAAATGGCTAATTCTAAACCATTAGAATGACTCCCTAATAATTCTCAATTGATCAGAGTAAAGGGATGAGCGATTTTTATAGGGCATTCTCAAGTTATAGATTAAGATTTGAGGGGGAGCTCTTGATGACAAAATTCTTTTTTTGTGCATGTATTCCTTATCTCTTTTTAAAATATATATCACTAAATGGAAATGTCTGGTGATCATGAGCGGTGATTATTTACATCCTAAATCAACTAATCAGCGAAGACCACTAACAGTCATTTTATACCCTTTGTACCTCGTGGTATGGTCATAGCTGACATGCAGAAAAATAAACAAAAACTTCTTAAAAGCGCTAAGGTGTTTAAGTGTTTTAGTTAGAAATAATGCAAATTTATTCTGAAATATCTGCAAGAAAAAAATCAGCTGACAACCTCTACAATGTTGAAGCACATTCTACCAGCTTCAATCTCCTTTGAGAATAAAAATTCAAATTTCCAATATCTGATAAACAGTAGAATCATAAAGACAAACACTCATAGGAAACTCAGCTGTTATTTTTGTTTTTAGAATTACTACAGTATTTTGCTTCATGATAGTGAAGTAATATGTATAACATCATTGAACTGAAGTGGAATAATAAAGAATCTTATCTCTTGCCTCTGTTGCATATGCCCAGGTTAGACTTGGCAGCAAAATTGTTTTTTTCTAATGAGTCATGTGTTATTATTTTTATATCTTTTATTTTGGAACACATGCAAACACACGTTTTCACTTTATGAGCTCATAACGTAAGCCAACAACCAGGAAGCAACAAAGGATCTCTACCTTGACCTTTGACCTAATTAGTGCTTGCCATAGTGTGGGAGATTTCTTGACAAAAGGGATCTGTTTATAGCAGCCGTGGTTGCCGAGTGGCATGGCTATGGCCGGCTGTGACAGTGGAGGACTGTGAAGCTGTGTCTAATAGTCAAGTGCTATAAATTTGATAGCCATTTCAGATAAGGTCGCTGTACTGGGCGATAAAGATCGTTCATTTTATCGCCCACTTAAAAACTAGGTCGATTTTAGCGACTCTGCGACCATTAGTTTGCAGCACTGCCCTATCTGAAAATGGTGTACAGCCTGATGTCCACCCTCAGTCATTGGTATCCCCCAAGGGGAAGTCAGACACCACGGTCACTACCTGACCTGTCTGTTGCACCCTGCTGGGAGGAAGCAGGAAATTGGATTACTTACCTGATAAGCACAAGACAGGGTTGGTACCAGGTGCCTGACCTAGATTCTAGGCTGACCAGAGTAGACAATTCAAACCTCACACAAACATTCTTTAAAGGTTATTGATTATAACTGCTTTAAGTAAATTATGCTTATGAAATGTACCAATAGTGCCTGATTTTAGAGAAATTTTATTGAAAGATGACGGAAATGGGATATTCTCATTTGGCATATTTTTCTCTGCAGCAATGTATATATTTTTGGAAAATCTAGTTCTTAGTGCCATGGTGTTTATGATGATGATAATGATAAAGTTGACCTCTAGACCTTTAAGCTATTCATGATGATGATAATGGTAATAAAATTGACCTCTATACCTTGGCTATATAGTCATGATGATGATGATGATAATAAAATTGACTTCTACACCTTAGCTATATTCATGATGATGATGATGTTGATGATGACATTGATAAAATGGACTACTGCACCTTAACTATATTGACGATGATGATGATGATAAAATTGACTTATACACCTTGGCTATATCCATGCTGATGACGATAAATTTGACCTCTACACCTTTGATAGCTATATTCATGATGATGATGATGATTAAATTGACGTATACAACTTGGCTATATCCATGCTGATGATGATAAATTTGGCCTCTACACCTTTGATAGCTATATTCATGATGATGATGATGATGATAAAATTGACTTCTACATCTTGGCTATATTCATGATGATGATGATGATATCGCTGATGATGATGACGATGACAAAATTGACTTCTGCACCTTAGCTTTATTTACGATGATGATGACAATATCGATTGAGGATGACGATGATAAAATTGACTTCTTCACCTTAGCTATAGCCATGATGATGATGATGATGATGATGACAATAATAAAATTGACTTCTACATTGTAAGGCCCAGTCACACTAGGGTCCGACTATCACACAAGGCGGACTCGATATTTCACCTATCGGCTCCGTCTAAAAAGTCTGTACTGGGTTAAGATTGTATATGCCGACTTTTTAGATGGAGCCGATAGGTGAGAAAATCGAGTCCGACCTGCCGATTTTAAAATTGTGCGATAGTCGGACCCTAGTGTGACTGGGCCTGTAGCTATATTCATTATGATGATGATGATGATGATGCTGACAGATAAAATTTACTTCCACGCTATAGCTATATTCACAATGATGATGATAATACTCAGCGAGAGCTATCCGAGCACTTTATGCTTGTAAGAATGTAAACTAAGTTGTTTGTATTATTTATATATCATTCCTATAACTTTATGTATTTATAACAATTTTGGTGGGCAAATGTCCTACTTTTCATTTGCTTGGTAGGCAACTGTCCAGTGGGCAACTGTCCGGTGGGCAACTGTCCGGTGGGCAACTGTCCGTACCCCTAAGATCGTATATGCCTAACTTTTTAGACGGAGCCAATAGGTGAAAAAATTGAGTCCGACCTGCCTATTTTAAAATCGTGCGATAGTCTGACCCTAGTGTGACTGGGCCTGTAGCTATATTCATTATGATGATGATGATAGTGATGATGATGATGACAGATAAAATTTACTTCCACGCTATATCTATATTCACAATGATGATGATAATACTCAGCGAGAGCTATCCGAATACCAACATGACAGGGTTTAAATGGTTTTCAAAAATCTTTGAGTCATTGCGCTTTGAACAAAAGTAGCCTCAACATTGCTGATATGTTGTTGAATAAAGTATATTTTGAATGATATTGAAGAAAAAACGTTACTTAGATCCTAACCTAGCTCTTTTGAAATATTTCAAATAAATTTGTCTATAATCAGATGTTATGGGGTGAAAGCTTCATTCACCCTTCCAATGCTGAGGTTACTTTCATCCAAAGGACAAGGATGCAAAGATTTTTGAAAACCATCTAAACCCTGTCATGTTGGTATTCATTGGATGGCTCTCACTGAGTACTCTCAGAAGAATACCCATGTGACAGGGTTTCAGTTATTTTAAAAGTTTTTTTGCATCATTTTTGTTTTGGGCAAATTAGCCTGCCGCAGCATAAGGGTTATACCTGTACCAACCAAAAAGACCTGACTTAATTGTCGTTGAAATCATTCTTCTTAACCCATTTATGCCTGTAGCCCCAAAAACTGCATGGCTATTTTGGTGATAATTTCTTTAACAAAATCACTTATCGTGAAATATCTGAAGGAGAAATTCGAGCAGAAAACAATAAGCAATGTTCTGCAAATATTTAAGTAAAAAAATTAATTGTATCGTTACCTACAACTTTCAAATACATTTCAAAATTAATGCCTCATCCTCAGGTCATGTTGAAAGTGTCGGAGCAATTGACATCACAACTCTTAGCATGGATAAGTCAAAAACATATGTATCTGGAGTGAATAAATAATCTGACAACATTTGACATAACTAATAAGATAAATTGAGAATTATTTGAAGAGCACTAGTTAAACTAAACACGGACAGTAACTCTGTCAATTACCTTAAGTACTAAATATTAACCTTTCCAATGCTGAGGCTATACTATCGTCCAAAGAACAAGAATGCAAAGATTTTTTGAAAACCATCTAAACCCTGTCATGTTGGTATTCATGGGATTACTCTTGCTGAGTACCCATATGCCAGGTTTCCATTACATGAAATAAGCAAATAGATAACCGTCTCTGGGACGGTAACAGGCTATGCATCCTGTCATTCGCTCTCCCCAGAGAACGCTACCCACCTGGCAGGTACTGGCATGCAGGTCCTTATCTATATGGGTCAAATGCGGCCAGCTAGTAGCAGTGTAGGAGGGAGTGTTGATGCAAGATTTAGACAGTCATACAGATTTCACTTGCAGCAGAAAATTGAGTATAAAAGTGGTTTTAATGGAAATGACAACAAAAAAAGTGGTGTATTTAGGTTAGGAAGTATATGATACTCCGGCGTGCAGCTTAATATAGGAGTTTTAGCGTGCTCTTGAGGGTTAAAAGTTGTAACTAGTGACTTTTAAAAGTTTATGATAATGATAAAGTTGACCTCTAGACCTTTAAGCTATTCATGATGATGATAATGATAATAAAATTGACCTCTTTACCTTGGCTATATAGTCATGATGATGTTGATGATAATGAAATTGTCTTCTACACCTTAGCTATATTCATGATGATGATGATGATGATGATAAAAAAATTGACCTCTACACCTTAGCTATATTCATGATGATGATGATGATAATAAAATTGACCTCTTCACCTTAGCTATATTCATGATGTTGATGATGGCAATGATAAAATGGACTTCTGCACCTTAACTATATTGACGATGATGATGATGATAAAATTGACTTATACACCACGGAAGTGGCTATATCCATGCTGATGACGATAAATTTGACCTCTACACCTTTGATAGCTATATTCATGATGATGATGATGATAAAATTGACGTATACACCTTGGCTATATCCATGCTGATGATGATAAATTTGACCTCTACACCTTTGATAGCTATATTCATGATGATGATGATGATGATGATTAAATTGACGTATACACCTTGGCTATATCCATGCTGATGATGATAAATTTGACCTCTACACCTTTGATAGCTATATTCATGATGATGATGATGATGATAAAATTGACTTCTACATCTTGGCTATATTCATGATGATGATGATGATATCGCTGATGATGATGACGATGACAAAATTGACCTCTGCACCTTAGCTTTATTTACGATGATGATGACAATATCGATTGAGGATGACGATGATAAAATTGACTTTTTCACCTTAGCTATAGCCATGATGATGATGATGACAATAATAAAATTGACTTCTACATTGTAAGGCCCAGTCACACTAGGGTCTGACTATCACACAAGGCGGACTCGATATTTCACCTATCGGCTCCGTCTAAAAAGTCTGTACTGGGTTAAGATTGTATATGCCGACTTTTTAGATGGAGCCGATAGGTGAAAAAATTGAGTCCGACCTGCCGATTTTAAAATCGTGCGATAGTCGGACCCTAGTGTGACTGGGCCTGTAGCTATATTCATTATGATGATGATGATGATGCTGACAGATAAAATTTACTTCCACGCTATAGCTATATTCACAATGATGATGATAATACTCAGCGAGAGCTATCAGAATACCAACATGACAGGGTTTAACTGGGTTAAGATTGTATATGCCGACTTTTTAGACAGAGCCAATAGGTGAAAAAATCGGACCTGCCTATTTTAAAATCGTGTGTTTGTCTAACCCTAGTGTGACTGGGCCTGTAGCTATATTCGTTATGATGATGATGATGATAGTGATGATGATGATGACAGAGATAAAATTTACTTACACGCTATATCTATATTCACAATGATGATGATAATACTCAGCGAGAGCTATCCAAATACCAACATGACAGGGTTTAAATGGTTTTCAAAAATCTTTGAGTCATTGCGCTTTGAACAAAAGTAGCCTCAGCATTGCTGATATCTTGTTGAATAAAGTATATTTTGAATGATATTGAAGGAAAAACGTTCATTAGATCCCAACCTAGCTCTTTTGAAATATTTCAAATAAATTTGTCTATAAGCAGATGTTATGGGGTGAAAGCTTCATTCACCCTTCCAATGCTGAGGTTACTTTCATCCAAAGGACAAGGATGCAAAGATTTTTGAAAACCATCTAAACCCTGTCATGTTGGTATTCATTGGATGGCTCTCACTGAGTACTCAGAAGAATACCCATGTGACAGGGTTTCAGTTATTTTAAAAGTTTTTTTGCATCATTTTTGTTTTGGGCAAATTAGCCTGCCGCAGCATAAGGGTTATACCTGTACCAACCAAAAAGACCTGACTTGGTCGTTGAAATCATTTTTCTTAACCCATTTATGCCTGTAGCCCCAAAAACTGCATGGCTATTTTGGTGATAATCTCTTTAACAAAATCACTTATCGTGAAATATCTGAAGGAGAAATTCAAGCAGAAAACAATAAGCAATGTTCTGCAAATATTTAAGTAAAAAAGTTAATTGTACCGTTACCTACAACTTTCAAATACATTTCAAAATTAATGCCTCATCCTCAGGTCATGTTGAAAGTGTCGGAGCAATTGACATCACAACTCTAAGCATGGATAAGTCAAAAACATATGTATCTGGAGTGAATAAATAATCTGACAACATTTGACATAACTAATAAGATAAATTGAGAATTATTTGAAGAGCACTAGTTAAACTAAACATGAACAATAACTCTCAGTCAATCACCTTAAGTACTAACTATCAACCTTTCCAATGCTGAGGCTATGCTATTGTCCAAAGAACAAGAATGCAAAGATTGTTTGAAAACCATCTAATCCCTGTCATGTTGGTATTCATGGGATTGCTCTTGCTGAGTACCCATATGCCAGGTTTCCATTACATGAAATATGCACATAGATAACCGTTCCTGGGACGGTAACAGGCTATGCATCCTGTCATTCGCTCTCCCCAGAGAACGCTACCCACCTGGCAGGTACTGGCATGCAGGTCCTTATCTATATGGGTCAAATGCGGTCTGAAAATTATTAAATATTAATCCTTCTTTTAGGCGGAGTGATATTTGAAAAGAGATATGAAGATGAATTGTTAAACCCAACATGAACTAAAAACTTTCAGTCAAATATTTCTCAAACATTGCATTATAATCAAGATGATTACACATAAATTAGACTATATGTACCTTTTTGATGTGAATTGGTTAAGTGTATATTGGCATTTGTGCTAGTTTACATCATGTTGGTTGCTAACGTATGGGGAACATAGGAGTTCACTTTTATTGCATGATCAGCATACTAAGAATTGTTTGAAGAAACTCAGCACTTATCAGCTGAAATATGAAAAGCATGTTTTCCCTATTTATTACAGAGAATGTAAGAATGGAGAATGTTACGTTC
This sequence comes from Maea johnstoni, assembly GCA_963942565.1. Lineage (NCBI taxonomy): Eukaryota > Metazoa > Annelida > Polychaeta > Spionida > Magelonidae > Maea > Maea johnstoni. The sequence continues at coordinate 17,230,684 of OZ012692.1, forward strand.
AGTCTTTCTCCATAACCTATTTCTTACATGTCTGAAAAAGTCCCCACTACCTTAACCCTACTTAGAGAACTGTGAATACCCAAGAGTTCCTAGAATAATGCTAGGAAAATGCTAGGTAAATGCCAGAATTTCCTAGGAAGTCTCAGCTTTTGTTGGTGATGTCTTTTTATCAATAGTGCTTCCTTTCTTTTACCAAATGATGCTGGGAATACCAAGGATTTCCTAGTATCAACTAGGAAAATCCTAGAATATCCTGGGAACCGGGAAGTCTAAGCTGTACAACATGAAAACAATGACATTTGGCAGGAATGCTCTCCCATGGCAACGTCCTGAAACACAATCCTATATTCAAGCCTAACTGTCTCTTGCGTTTATATGCACTCTTTTCTCCTTCTTGCCTTTGAAAATAAATTTGTAATAGGAAATATTAGTAAAATCCCATGTGAATCATCTTCAAATAATTTGACAAGTTATCTATTATTCCCAAGTTGATCAAGTGATCCGCAACCAGCAGATCTCAAGCAACAGCCTCAGCATGACTCCTAGCCTAGATTTTTATGAGAACCACTCAAGATGTTCTGTCTGTGTATATTTTTGAGCAACTTCCTCAGTAATGTATATTAATACAAATGCCCTAATTCGTATGTCTGCTAGTGATGTCACACTGAGGCGCGATTAGGTGTGTCCAGGGCTTTACAATGAGCTGTATGGTAATTGGTCTGTGATGACCAATCCATTTTTTATTCATCTAAGATAAAAATACCCTAAAATCAGGCACTATTGGTTTACTTATAGCAGTTTCAGCCAATACCTGTCAGTATGTTTAGTATGTTTTAGAGTCAGATCCCCAAAATATACCTATGTGAGTGGTGTAAAGCCTGATGTCCCTCCTCAATCATTGGTATAATCCCACAAGGAGAAACTAGACACCACAGCCACAAACTGATCTGTCTGTTAGGTAACAGACAGGTCAGTCTGTGTACACCCTGCTGGGATGAAGCAGGATATCAGATTTCAGATAAGCCCTAGAGAGGAAAGTGCTTAGCTTCCTCAGTCCCAGCCGGTGCCGTCTAGGCTGAGCCTGCTGGGGTTAAGCAGGAAATCAAACTGATGATAAGCACAAGGCAGGGAAGAGTCTTGCGCCTGACCTAGATCCTGCTAGGGTAAAGCAGGAAATCAGTTTATTTTTAAAATATCTACACAGCCCTACTGACCAATCACAGTAGGGCCTGCCTATCATGTGACCAAGAGATGGGGAATTATTGATACATTCATACCTGTATCATTGCTGAAGCAGCATCTCCAGGCTGATCTCCACCATTTTGACCTGTCCTATGGATGTCCTAGGATGGATTGATAACTACTCAGATGCAGGTATGTACTAACCATTATTTTAGGATTTAGTTTTAAAAAATCTTAAAGATGACAAAAGCCTGATTTACATGGTAACCTATTTCTTACCTTTTTGTCTACATTTACAAGTTCAAACATAAAAAATGTTACCTAATTGGGTTCAGGTACATGTACTTATTTACAGGTACTTTAGATACAAAATATGACAGTTAATTTATAAAACACTCAAATACTTATCTTATCATTACATAACTTACCATGTTACTTATTCTGTATTATTTAAGTATGAAATGATAGGGTGTCCTAAGATTTTTTACAACTTTTGTTGCAGAGTTTGCATTTCATCGCTGGTGGGGGCATTTAGATGATGGGTGAATGAGAAACTAGAATGACTACCAACAACAGGGGAAACAATTGCTCAGGTGAGTGTTGTATATTGCATTGTCTTCGTTTAATAAATTAGCCAACCAAAATGAACCATAATTCCTAAGTATATGTTATTTCAGAAATATACAGATTTCCTTAGATATTCCAGGAATAGCATTTAAAGTATATACAACTTAAAATGTTAATGCTTCCTAAATCATCATTTGGGTATCATTTCCACAGTCACACTGGATGCTGACCTAGATAAGGGGCATGCACATGGCCAAGATTAGTGCTGGCCAACAGGATGCTTGACCCAGATAATGGGCTGGCACAAGACAAAGGATGCTTATTAAGATGAGGGGTTAACTTAATCCTAGAGAAGTGACCATCATAAACAGAGTGCACTTTCTCCTTTGGGGCTGCCCCAAGAGTTGGGTTGTCTAACCAGTCAGAATCTACTACTCTTGTTTCTCTTCACTATAAAAAGTCTCCATGGGAATTAATATGATATAGTTATCCCCATTACCAGTGGGCTTATTCTCTGCTGGGGCTGCCCCAAAAGCTGGGTGATCAAAGCTTATTAAATGACCTAATCACTCTCTCCCTCCCATCACCATGTCACCTATTTATAATTCCCCATTTCCCATGACATTGTATAAGGATATCACTTCCCTTAACTTCCTCAGTAATGCATGTTATATCCACAGGGACCCGTGGTTGGGACGTGGCAGAAACGTGTCTTACCTGACCGGTACACGTCTCTGCCACGCTCTGACCACCACCTGACCACGTCCTGACCAGGCAACTTTCCAGATACATATAGTTCCATAACAAGAATAATAAGGGACAGAGCAACCTAGATTTGTTTCTACATGAGCAGAGCACCTAGTCACTGAGTCCTTTTTTGACAAGTCAAGTGTACTCATTTCTGTTTGGGCTGCCCCAATAGCCTAGCCGTTTAACTATACTGAATCAATTCCTCTTTTCTGTCCTCACTATGAAAGGTCTCCCATTATTACCCTGCTAATATTAATAGTATATAGACAGTGAGCATTATAAGCTGAGCACTCTGTTGGGGCTGCCCCAATAGCTGGGTGGTCTAAGCAGTCAAAATCAACTACTCGTGTCTCTCATCACTATGAGGGATCTCCATGGGAATTAATATGATATAGTGATCCCTTTTATCAGTGCGAATAATCTTGTAGGGGCTGCCCCAATAGCTGGGTGATCAAAGCTTATCATATCACCTACTCACACTCTCCCTCTCATCACTATAAATTATCTCCCTTTACTTTTCTATTGATGCATGTTATATCGACAGTGACCCGTGGTTGGGACGTGGCAGAAACGTGTCTTGCCTGACCGGTACACGTCTCTGCCACGCTCTGACCACCACCTGACCACGTCCTGACCAGGCAACTTTCCAGATACATAGAGTTCCATAACTAGAATAATAAGGGACAGAGCAACCTAGATTTGTTTCTATATGAGCAGAGCACCTAGTCACTGAGTCCTTTTATGACAAGTCAAGTGTACTCATTTCTGTTTGGGCTGCCCCAATAGCCTAGCCGTTTAACTATAATGAATCAATTCCTCTTGTCTGTCCCCACTAAGAAAGGTTTCTTTTCATGGTCTTAGCCAGCAGGGTGTCTGGGTATCTTTTTGGACAGAAACCCTTAAAAATCGCCCCTCAGGAGAACCCAAATTTATTTGTGAGGAATAACTTAAAATGTACATCTCAAGCATATAATTGAATTTTTTCTTCTCTTTATTATCTCCATGACATTGTATAAGGATATCATGCCATATTTTGATGGGGCTGCCCCAAATAGCTGGCTGGTCAAAGCTAATGAAATCAACTACTCACTCCCTCTCCTTGCTGTAAAACATCTCCCTTTACTTTCTTATAATGCATGTTACATCAGCAGTGACCTGTGGTTGGGACGTGGCAGAAACGTGTCTTGCCCGACCGGTACACATCTCTGCCACGCTCTGACCACCACCTGACCACGTCCTGACCAGGCAACTTTTCAGATACATATAGTTCCATAACTAGAATAATAAGGGACAGAGCAACCTAGATTTGTTTCTATATGAGCAGAGCACCTAGTCACTGAGTCTTTTTTTGACAAGTCAAGTGTACTCATTTCTGTTGGGGCTGCCCCAATAGCCTAGCCGTTTAACTATACTGAATCAATTCCTCTTTTCTGTCCTCACTATGAAAGGTCTCCCATTATTACCCTGCTAATATTAATAGTATATAGACAGTGAGCATTATAAGCTGAGCACTCTGTTGGGGCTGCCCCAATAGTTGGCTGGTCTAAGCAGTCAAAATCAACTACTCGTGTCTCTCATCACTATGAGGGATCTCCATGGGAATTAATATGATATAGTGATCCCTTTTATCAGTGCGTATAATCTTGTAGGGGCTGCCCCAATAACTGGGTGATCAAAGCTTATCATATCACCTACTCACACTCTCCCTCTCATCACTATAAATTATCTCCCTTTACTTTTCTATTGATGCATGTTATATCAACAGTGACCCGTGGTTGGGACGTGGCACAAACGTGTCTTGCCTGACCGGTACACGTCTCTGCCACGCTCTTACCACCACCTGACCATGTCCTGACCAGGCAACTTTTCAGATACATGGAGTTCCATAACTAGAATAATAAGGGACAGAGCAACCTAGATTTGTATCTATATGAGCAGAGCACCTAGTCACTGAGTCCTTTTATGACAAGTCAAGTGTACTCATTTCTGTTTGTGCTGCCCCAATAGCCTAGCCGTTTAACTATAATGAATCAATTCCTCTTGTCTGTCCCCACTAAGAAAGGTTTCTCTTCATAGTCTTAGCCAGCAGGTGTCTGGGTGTCTTTTTGGACAGAAACCCTTAAAAAGCCCCCCTCAGGAGAACCCAAATTTATTTGTGAGGAATTACTTAAAATGTACATCTCAAGCATGTAATTGAATTTTTTCTTCTCTTTATTATCTCCATGACATTGTATAAGGATATCATGCCATATTTTGATGGGGCTGCCCCAAATAGCTGGCTGGTCAAAGCTAATGAAATCAACTACTCACTCCCTCTCCTTGCTGTAAAACATCTCCCTTTACTTTCTTATAATGCATGTTACATCAGCAGTGACCTGTGGTTGGGACGTGGCAGAAACGTGTCTTGCCCGACCGGTACACATCTCTGCCACGCTCTGACCACCACCTGACCACGTCCTGACCAGGCAACTTTTCAGATACATATAGTTCCATAACTAGAATAATAAGGGACAGAGCAACCTAGATTTGTTTCTATATGAGCAGAGCACCTAGTCACTGAGTCTTTTTTTGACAAATCAAGTGTACTCATTTCTGTTTGGGCTGCCCCAATAGCCTAGCCGTTTAACTATACTGAATCAATTCCTCTTTTCTGTCCTCACTATGAAAGGTCTCCCATTATTACCCTGCTAATATTAATAGTATATAGACAGTGAGCATTATAAGCTGAGCACTCTGTTGGGGCTGCCCCAATAGCTGGGTGGTCTAAGCAGTCAAAATCAACTACTCGTGTCTCTCATCACTATGAAGGATCTCCATGGGAATAAATATGATATAGTAATATCTATTATTAGTGCGCGTAATCTTGAAGGGCTGCCCCAATAGCTGGGTGATCAAAGCTTATCAGATCACCTACTCACTCTCTCTCTCTCTCATCACTATACATTATCTCCCTTTACATCCTATTAATGTATGCTATATCAACAGTGACCCGTGGTTGGGACGTGGCAGAAACGTGTCTTGCCTGACCGGTACACGTCTCTGCCACGCTCTGACCACCACCTGACCACGTCCTGACCAGACAACTTTCCAGATACATAGAGTTCCATTTATAACTAGAATAATAAGGGACAGAGCAAACTAGATTTGTTTCTATATGAGCAGAGCACCTAGTCACTGAGTCTTTTTTTGACAAGTCAAGTGTACTCATTTCTGTTTGGGCTGCCCCAATAGCCTAGCCGTTTAACTATACTGAATCAATTCCTCTTTTCTGTCCTCACTATGAAAGGTCTCCCATTATTACCCTGCTAATATTAATAGTATATAGACAGTGAGCATTATAAGCTGAGCACTCTGTTGGGGCTGCCCCAATAGCTGGGTGGTCTAAGCAGTCAAAATCAACTACTCGTGTCTCTCATCACTATGAAGGATCTCCATGGGAATAAATATGATATAGTAATATCTATTATTAGTGCGCGTAATCTTGAAGGGCTGCCCCAATAGCTGGGTGATCAAAGCTTATCAGATCACCTACTCACTCTCTCTCTCTCTCATCACTATACATTATCTCCCTTTACATCCTATTAATGTATGCTATATCAACAGTGACCCGTGGTTGGGACGTGGCAGAAACGTGTCTTGCCTGACCGGTACACGTCTCTGCCACGCTCTGACCACCACCTGACCACGTCCTGACCAGACAACTTTCCAGATACATAGAGTTCCATTTATAACTAGAATAATAAGGGACAGAGCAAACTAGATTTGTTTCTATATGAGCAGAGCACCTAGTCACTGAGTCTTTTTTTGACAAGTCAAGTGTACTCATTTCTGTTTGGGCTGCCCCAATAGCCTAGCCGTTTAACTATACTGAATCAATTCCTCTTTTCTGTCCTCACTATGAAAGGTCTCCCATTATTACCCTGCTAATATTAATAGTATATAGACAGTGAGCATTATAAGCTGCGCACTCTGTTGGGGCTGCCCCAATAGCTGGGTGGTCTAAGCAGTCAAAATCAACTACTCGTGTCTCTCATCACTATGAAGGATCTCCATGGGAATAAATATGATATAGTAATATCTATTATCAGTGCGCGTAATCTTGAAGGGCTGCCCCAATAGCTGGGTGATCAAAGCTTATCAGATCACCTACTCACTCTCTCTCTCTCTCATCACTATACATTATCTCCCTTTACATCCTATTAATGTATGCTATATCAACAGTGACCCGTGGTTGGGACGTGGCAGAAACGTGTCTTGCCTGACCGGTACACGTCTCTGCCACGCTCTGACCACCACCTGACCATTTATAACTAGAATAATAAGGGACAGAGCAAACTAGGTTTTTTTCCATATGAGCAGGCACCTAGTCACTGAGTCCTTTTATGACAAGTCAAGTGTACCCTGGGATAGCCAGGTCTTTACTAGCGAGCATGTAGTAATTGGTCTCCTGCTAAACATCCATTCTTTTATTTATCTATGTTCATAGTATGAGAAGTCAGGTGTCTCATCTCGGTTGAGCTGCCCCAACCGCTTGCTGGCCTAAGCTTACTAGCTAAATCAATTACTCTGACCCTCTGCACTATATACCTCCCTGCCAGTTAATATAATATAGACAGTGACCATCAACGACAATATACTCAACTTTCATACCATAAAAATATATAACTTTATCAAAATAAGCCATGATATCCTTATACAATGTCATGGGAATTATATGGAGATGAAAATATTCAATTTATATGCTTGAGATTGACACTCACTCCCTCTCCTTGCTGTAAAACATCTCCCTTTACTTCCTTATAATGCATGTTACATCAACAGTGACCCGTGGTTGGGACGTGGCAGAAACGTGTCTTGCCTGACCGGTACACGTCTCTGCCACGCTCTGACCACCACCTGACCACGTCCTGACCAGACAACTATCCAGATGCATAGAGTTCCATTTATAACTAGAATAATAAGGGACAGAGCAAACTAGATTTTTTTCTATATGAGCAGGCACCTAGTCACTGAGTCCTTTTATGACAAGTCAAGTGTACATACTCATTTCTGTTTGGGTTGCCCCAATAGTCTTAGTCGTTTAAATGTACTGAATCAATTAATCACCCCCCCCCCCCCCCCCATCAACTGTATCTTAGCTTAGACGAATAAAAAAAGTGGATAAGAAACTGTCCAGTCAATCCGAACAAGCTGGCCAAATACCCCAAAAGTCGCATTCTGCGCATATTGGTGCGCAAATTTTTATGTAATGTAAACGACACAAAAACTCCTCATTGGTCTCTGTCTCCTAGTGATGTCACAATGAGGCCAGATTTGAGACCCCTGGGATAGCCAGGTCTTTAGTAGCGCGCATGTAGTAATTGGTCTCCTGCTAAACATCCATTCATCTATGTTCATAGTATGAGAAGTCAGGTGTCTCATCTCGGTTGAGCTGCCCCAACCGCTTGCTGGCCTAAGCTTACTAGCTAAATCAATTACTTCGACCCTCTGCACTATATACCTCCCTGCCAGTTAATATCATATAGACAGTGACCATCAGGGTCTTAGCCAGGATTTAGAAACTGGGTGCCTAAAATTGGCAATTGTTAAATTTTTGAGCGTAAAATTCTTTAAGGGGGACGACAATATACTCAACTTTCAACCATAAAAATAAATAACTTTATCAGAATAAGCCATGATATCCTTATACAATGTCATGGGAATTATATGGAGATGAAAATATTCAATTTATATGCTTGAGATTGACACTCACTCCCTCTCCTTGCTGTAAAACATCTCCCTTTACTTCCTTATAATGCATGTTACATCAACAGTGACCCGTGGTTGGGACGTGGCAGAAACGTGTCTTGCCTGACCGGTACACGTCTCTGCCACGCTCTGACCACCACCTGACCACGTCCCGACCAGACAACTTTCCAGATACATAGAGTTACATTAATAACTAGAATAATAAGGGACAGAGCAAACTAGATTTTTTTCTATATGAGCAGGCACCTAGTCACTGAGTCCTTTGATGACAAGTCAAGTGTACATACTCATTTCTGTTTGGGCTGCCCCAATAGCCTAGCCGTTTAACTATACTGAATCAATTAATCACCCCCCCCCCCCCCCACCCATAAACTGTATCTTAGCTTAGACGAATAAAAAAAAGTGGATAAGAAACTGTCCAGTCAATCCGAACAAGCTGGCCAAATACCCCAAAAGTCGCATTCTGCGCATATTTGTGCGCAAGTTTCTATGTAATGTAAACGACACAAAAACCCCTCATTGGTCTCTGTCTCCTAGTGATGTCACAATGAGGCCAGATTTGAGACCCCTGGGATAGCCAGGTCTTTACTAGCGTGCATGTAGTAATTGGTCTCCTGCTTAACATCCATTCTTTTATTCATCTAAGTTCATAGTATGAGAAGTCAGGTTTCTCATCTCCGTTGAGCTGCCCCAACCGCTTGCTGGCCTAAGTTTACTAAATCAATTACTCCGACCCTCTGCACTATATACCTCCCTGCCAGTTAATATCTTATAGACAGTGACCATCAGGGTCTTAGCCAGGATTTTGAAATTTAGCCTAAAATTGGCAATTGTTAAATTTTTGAGCATAAAATTCTTTAAGGGGGACGACAATATACTCAACTTTCAACCATAAAAATATTTAACTTTATCAAAATAAGCCATGATATCCTTATACAATGTCATGGGAATTATATGGAGATGAAAATATTCAATTTATATGCTTGAGATTGACACTCACTCCCTCTCCTTGCTGTAAAACATCTCCCTTTACTTCCTTATAATGCATGTTACATCAACAGTGACCCGTGGTTGGGACGTGGCAGAAACGTGTCTTGCCTGACCGGTACACGTCTCTGCCACGCTCTGACCACCACCTGACCACGTCCTGACCAGGCAATTATACAGATACATATAGTTCCATAACTAGAATGATAAGGGACAGAGCAACATTGGTTTGTTTCTATATGAGCAGAGCACCTAGTCACTGTATCCTTTTATGACAAGTCAAGTGTACTCATCTCTGTTTGGGCTGCCCCAATAGCCTATCTTTTTAACTATACAGAATCAATTCCTCTTGTTTGTCCTCACTAAGAAAGGTTTCTCTTCATGGTCTTAGCCATCAGGGTGTCTTTTTGGACACAGAAACCCTTAAAAAGCGCCCCTCAGGAGAATCCAAATTTATTTGTGAGGAATTGCTTAAAATGTACATCTTAATCATATAATTGAATTTTTTCTTCTCTATTTAATTCCAATGACATTGGATAAGGATATCATGCCATTTTTTGATGGGGCTGCCCCATATAGCTGGCTGGTCAAAGCTTACGAAATTAACCACTCACTCCCTCTCCTAGCTCTAAAACATCTCCCTTTAATTCCTCATTAGTGCATGTTACATCGACAGTGACCTGTGGTTGGGACGTGGCAGACATGTGTCTGGCCTGACAGGTACACGTCTCTGCCATGTTCTGACCACCACTTGACCACGCTTTGACCAGGCAATTTTCAAGATACGTAAAGAATGATAAGGAACGTAGCAACCTTAATTGTCTATATTTGAGGGAAACACTTAATTAATACATCTTATTATAAGTGTATTCTTTCTCTATAAGGATTTACATATTACTAATTGAGTGGTCTTAGTGCCCTTGCTAAATTCATTACTGTCTCTCATCACTGTCCATAACCAATATCTCTCTAGAAATCATCTGAAAAATACTGACCCTCACTTTAAATTGTACATCATATGACCTAATAATAGTATGTTATCCTGAGCATCTATTTATTGTCCTAAAATGGTTTTACTCATACAATAAACCTTTTGATATCTTATCAATGCCTGTTTTTGACAGATTTATTCTTTATATTACAGGCTGACATACAGAAGGGAGGCGCTCCATTCAAGGTCCAGACACAGAAGACGACACACAGTTCAGAATACACTCAAAGACAGTGAAAAAGAGGAAATAAAATTTTTGCTCAATATCATATATAAAGGAGACACTTCCACTATTTGTATAGTATATTTGCCAAATGTGCTGGCTGCACATGGAAGTTTTTTTCTTTAGATCAAAGCACTGTTACACAGGGTACAATAGAGAGAATTTTTAGTTGAAAAATACTACTATATGTGATTCCGAGGCATGGTCTTAGCCAGGATTTAGAAACTGGGTGCCCAAAATTGGCAATTGTAAAATTTCGGGGCGTACAATTTTTTAAGGGATACCACAATATACTCAGATTTCAACCATAAACATGTACAAATTTATCAAAACAAGGCATAGTATCCTTATACTGGAATAGAAATTATATGGAGATGAAAAAAAAACAATTATATGCTTGAGATTGAATTTTTAAGAAATTCCTCACAATTTTTTTGGGTGTCCTGAGGGGTGCTTTTTAAGGGTTTGAGTGTCCAAAAAGACACCCTGCTGGCTAAGACTATGTTTCGAGGTGATTATCAATTTGTTTATGTAATCGTAATTGTGCTCTGGAATAATTTGGTATAAAATGAATTTTCTTGTATAAAAATGTTACTGTCGGCAGGATGGTATTTTTAGTTGTAAATAAAAAAAAATGTAATGTGGCCTCATTTTGTGGCAGATATTGCGTTTTAATGAAAATTGTACTTGCACTGTATTAAAAATAAAGACAAGAAATCTCTGAAAGATACAACTATCTGTCACTACATAAATACTTATTATGGAGTGGTAGTTATGGAGTAATAGAATTCGGATTAAAAAAAAATTAAAAACTACCAGTTTGCATTAAATTACTGTGTTAGAGACTAAAGAATTCAGTTCCTCAGTACTTCTAATGAGGTACTGGGTTGATAGAAATATATATGGGGGACATTGTCAAATCTGGTGTTTATTCTTTATTGTTTTAAGAGTTTGAAGTACAAGATTTTGAATTTTACCCTTGTAACCCAAGTCTCTTAATAGATCCCTCTGCATGTAGAGCCTCTCCCACAAAATTCAACAAGACTCTTGGTTACTATAATGTAAAGGACGGATGTATTTCTACTGGTAAACAAAGGAAATTATGTATTGCTGTATTGCCAGGTATGGCATTTTTGAGGTTTTATTCGAAATTGTACTTTGTCTTTGTTGCGAATAAACAATTCTTTATCTTTTGTGAATAGCTAATTTTCCTGAAATAAAAGAATGATTACCATTTACTATTTTGTTTTTGTTCTATGTTCAATATGTGAGCCTGGTGATGCCATTGATGGAGAGTTTTAGGTAAAGCAAGTTTCTGATATGTGGGGATTCGGCCTGCCACTAGAAAATTACCATTCCTTTAGAGGTACTATAAGGCATATATTTTAGTGATAATTTTGTGGATGAATCTGAAATTGGCCAAACGGATATTTAACTATCTTTAAAAAAAATGATGGGAAAGAAATCAAATGAGTGTTTTAGAATCATGGCACTATCTTATTTCTCAATTTTCCATAAAACATGATCAAAGGCAGGATCTTGAAACTGGTTGCCGAAAATTGACAATTGTCAAATTTTGGGGTAATCATTTTTTAAGGAAGACCAAAATGTACAGATTACAACCCTAAACATGTATTAACTTATTGAAATAAGGTGTAATATCATAATACAATGTCATGGGAATTGTATTGAGGTTGAACATCTTCAACTATATGCTTGAAATAGGCATTTTAAGAAATTGCTCACAAAAATTTAGGGTGTCCTGGGGTTGATATTTGAGGGTCTGGGCATCCATATGATGCCCTGCTGGGCACTTCCCTTTACTTCCTCATTAATGCTTCTTATATTGACAGTGACCTGTGGTTGGGACGTGGCAGAAACGTGTCTTGCCTGACCGGTACACGTCTCTGCCACGCTCTGACCACACCCTGACCACGTCCTGACCAGGCGATTGTCCAGATACATATAGTTCCATAATTACAATGATAAGGGATACAGCAACCTTGATTTGTTTCTATATGAGCAAGGCACCTACTCATTGTATCCTTTTAAGACAAGTCAAGTGCAATTATCTCTGTTTGGGCTGCCCCAATAGCTTAGCCATTTAACTATACTGAATCAATTCCTCTTGTCTGTTCTCTCTGAGAAAGGTTTCTCATTTTCTTAGCCAGCAGCATGTCCGGGTGTCATTTTGGACACTGAAAACCTTTAAAAAGCACCTCTCATGAGAACCCAAATTAATATGTGAGGAATTGCTAAAGGTCTTACGACACTTTTAGAAATCTCAGTTTAATTTTACTGAAATTTCGCAAAAGGAAAGGACATAGCACATTGATCTTCAAATCAACTTAAAATCATGGGGTCATCAACTTTTTTTTTTCACAGATTTTTGAAAATTTAATGGAATTGAAGTCACAAACATCATTTTTTCCAAAATTGGTGTCTTTCTTTGCTAGATTTATCCCTTCAGAGATACTGACACTGCCTGAAATACTGTTCTGCCTTGTTGAAATTATTTTTCTGCTGTTATATAGGAATTATTGGGCAAAATCAAGGAATTCAAAAAAAAATATTTTTTAACCCAAAATTGATATAATTCAGAATTGCCTAGTTTAATTTTCACCAATTTTTGTCTACACTATCTACACAATGCTCAAAATAAGAAGACACAAAGAAAATGATAGGTCATCGTGTTAGTTTTCGAATCACAGATGGTCAAAGTTTGTGAAATAGGCCTTTTTTGTGGCAAATTTTAATGAAAATGTTATAAAACAGTTACTCAATGGTTACCGAATATGCCCATCCTTATATAAAATATTGTTTAGCAAGGGAACCCCACTTTATACACATGAATTATCACACATTATTCCTGAAAACGTGTCAAAACATCAAATTCAATGAATATGGAAATCACTGCAGCAAAAAAACAAAAAACTCCTAGGATACAATTTATAATCGGCAGGTATAATCAGAATTGGTACATATTCAATAAAAATCAATTTCTTTTTAATTTTTCCAGTGATGTCTGGTAAATTGTAATAAAATATTTTTGTTTGTCTAATACCCAATAGGTGTCACCGGTATAGAGAATCGTAAGACCTTAAAATGTCATTCTCAAGCATATAATTGAATTTTTTCACTTCCATGACATTGGATAAGGATATCATGCCATATTTTGATGATACTGCCCGAAATAGCTGGCTGGTCAAAGCTTATGAAATCAACTACTCACTCCTTCTCATTGCTGTAAAACATCTCCCTTTACTTCCTTATTAATACATGTTATATCGACAGTGACTTGTGGTTGGGACATGGCAGGGCCATTAATATATACACTATATGATACTTTTAAACCATATTCAAAGGACACAAATATCATAAATAGAAAAAATATATACTTTGAAAAAAAAAATGTTTTAAGTATGCTTTTAGTATTTGAAATTTCATTTTTATTTCTGTAAAGAAGGAAATCATGTGGTACATGCCAATAAATGGCCAAATAGTGGTATTGGAGTATCATACATAGTCACCCCTTTCTGCCCAGCCATGTCCACTAGATGTCCCAATCATGGTGCCACCTGGTAGGGCAGTCGCCCATTTCTACCCACCCGTGACCACTACTTGACCCAATCATGGTGCCACCTGGAAGTTGCCCCTTTCTACCCACCCATGACCACTACTTGACCCAATTACGATTTGATAAACCTATGGTGCCACCTGGTGGACAATAAATGAAATAAAAATAGGGTAAAATACACATACTCTATATGTCAATTGTAGTTAAATAGGGAACCACCAGTTAGCCAAGTTCCTACCAATGGTTGGTAATTGTGTGGTAATATTAAGGTTATGTGGCAGAAACGATGATACCACGCATCCACCAGGTAGTGGTTAAGTTGTGTGTGGCGTTTCAATTCACGACTATAGGCCACTACTCAGACACACTTGTACCACAGAAAAACCTCCCGAGCCACACGCCGTGGCACAAAATGTTCCAATTTTTTTGTAAGGGTATTTCTTTGCAAAAGCATTTTTTGAAAATATTTGAAGGAGAAATGATAATTTTATCCCAACCTATAATTCTCTGTCAAATATTGCGGAAAAGAAATATTCAGACATATCATATATCTTAAGGATGTATTCTATCATATATTCAAATGAAACTCCTTAGCATTGATGGGATAGAATATGCCTCCAATAGAACATAATGCCAGGCTTGTCATCCTAAACACAAATTAGGCCTGGCAACAGACCAGAACATACTCTGGTGTGTGGCGGTGTAGGGATGTATTCCTGCCCATCCTATAATCAGATGTCACAAAAAGAACTGGAAGATATTCGATACCCAGTGATTTCTGGCATTACATCGATTTCACTATTTATTATTCCTCGTAAATTGACACCATTGCAAATTCTGCCACTGCTCCCCTTTGTTTTGTCAGGGGGGCAGCAACTGTCAGGGGAAAATAATGTGGGAGGACCAAATGGTAACCTGAGATTCAATGAAACTATCTGCCTGTTAGCTTCTATTTTGTTTCAAAATCTGCAAGTATGTAATAGGTGCCAGAAGAGCGACCGTTGCTTGTGCCAGTGTGTGTATAACGGGCAAATTAGCCGCTGCGAAGGCCACTATGTAATGCTCCGATACAGAAAAAATATCCTCAGGCACCCCTCTCAGCGGGGACCGGTGCTCTGCCTCCTCTCTCAGAAGACCGGCTCCCCCGAAGAGATGCATGCTGGGAAGATAAATAATGGTGCATAATCAATTAGTGCCTATCAAGGTTAGGATATCTACTAGCCGCACAGCTGAGGCCTAAAATTAGAAAGAATTCGCCATTGATTATTGTTGCTTCTTGAAGACACATGTTATCAAGAGCGTTATCTAGTTATCTAGGGGGATGTGTCGGACGCCTCACCTTGTTATCGCAGCAGCCCTGGCATCTAGTCTCTAGCATCTTCTCTGTCACAATTATGATTAGCAGCATCGTTATGATTATCTAACTGTCACTATCAAAATGTGATGATGATGATGATGAGGAGGATAGCCATCATCATGTTGAGTATCATCATCAATCATCATCAATCATCATCATCATCATCATCATCATCATCATCATCATCATCATAATAATAATAATAATAATAATAATAATAATAATAATAATAATAGTAATAATAATCATTGTCATCGTCATATTCAGCATTAACATTATCATTATCATTAATTTTGTCCTCATTGTAATCATCATCCTCCTCATCATCATTATCACCGTCATCATCTTCATTATCATCATCATCATCATTATCATCATCATTATCATCATCATCATCCTCATCATTGTCGTCATTGTCATCATCATAATCAACAACAACAATAACAACAGTACACATATCTACCATCACTTTCATTGTCATCATCATTATCAAAGTGACGACAGTCATCAACATTATCTTCACATCCCCAACACCCTACCCCCCCCCCCCCCCCCCCCCCCCGCACCCCCCCCCCCCCCCCCCTAGTGCCACCATTACCAATTAGCAATATTACACAACTTTAAGATTATGTTATCACTGTTATGGCCATCATCTGTATCATTATCATCATATGTTATTTCATATATAGAAGATTAATATTCAGTGTTGATCCTAGGGCAGACACTTACATATGTTGGCTGTTAGAAATATACTTAGTAATGAATAGACCTCCCCAAGTGTTTTTTAATCTTCTTATTAAGTTTTTTAGGATTATGAATTAACGGTGTGTGGTAATGTCAATTCATACAGAAAATATATCTGACATTAAGTCACATCACTCGAGGATATGAATTGGCTTTGACATCGGTAGCCTTTTTTTTCACACGTAACATATTACATCAACATGTGTGGCAGCAAAGTTTTTGAATTGTGAAATATTTGCACTAGCTGACCCTTGCAGAGAGCTGTTTCTATTTGATCTGCCTGAGCTGTTTCATTCACTTGTGGTATAATATAGTATGGTGTTGGGCCTGCCCGTTGCGCCAGACAGCCAGCTGACTGACTGACTGACTACGGAGTATGTGTGTGTGTAGCCGGCAGGGCAGGCTGATAACCAGTGGCTGACTCAGACTGGCGGGTGAGTCTATGAGACTCAGACGGTAGCTGCTCACATTTGAGCTCACTCGGCTCTCGGCACTGGTAGGGTCAAGCGTGCATCATTCATCCTTCCCGGACGCTCCTCCGCTGCAGCCTGACGACAGCGACGGACGCCGCCTGACGATCACCGCAACAGCGTGCGCCGCCGCCGCTCACTTGACATGTGGGCCGCTCAGTACTACTACGAGACAGCAGTTCAGGTGAGAAGGAGGAACAGTTCCGCTGACGCCCCAGGAAAGAAGGGAGATACTTCTTGAGCTCTGAGCCCGACGACACCGTACTCTCGGGCCGCCGTGACACTTGTTTCGTTACAAGCAGCAAAGATAGATAGAAGGATAGACAGATAAAGGAGCCCTCCTGGGTTTACGCATACCTACGTAACGCTACTACCTTTAAGGTGATCATCCTCTAGCGGACTGACACTGCTGCTATCAGACACATACCTGTACTACACTACTACTACTACTACTACTACTACTACTACTACTACTACTACTACTACTACTACTACTACTACTACTACTACTACTACTACTACAGCTATACTACTACTACTACTACTACTACTACTACTACTACTACTACTACTACTACTACTACTACTACTTCCACCACTTCTCCTACTACTATTACCACTACAGCTTCTGGAGTGGAACCACTGGGGGTTGTGCTGCTGGTGCCTCCGGTACAATACGGAACGGTACGGTACAGGTCTCACAAACTTGCAGCACAAGCAGCATCAGGAGTTAAAGGCGTGCTGGAGCAGAGAGCACAGGTCACGTTCTGACATGTCTGGAAGAGACTAAACCATATAATATCCTCCTCCTACACTCCCTGTGTCTTTTTCAAGCCGAATTAACATTTTACGAGCCGTTGCCATCACTGTCACGTCACTCGGAATCACTAGGAACGGTGGGACGGGAGCAGTATAAGCTGAGTATAGCACAAGGACAGGATATTTCTCATCCCAGTTTTTCCTGCAACGGTATCTGTGCAGTTCAGCTGAGAGTAGTCTAGTCACACATGTGAGACAGACCAGGTCTACACTCGGGACTTGAACAACCTACCGCTAAGCCGCCGCATACGACTGTGCAGCAAAATACGGGATTATGAGTATAATGGATTACCACTTGTTATATCACCTGGCTTACAATTAATTCTTACAGAAAGCAACAGGAAAAAAAAGTGAAAAATACACATCTACTTCACAGCTTTAAAAAGTATTAACAGCTATTGCGTGGTAGTTTTTGTACTGAAGCCTTCGCCTTTTTTTCTCCTGAGCTATTGAAAGTTCTGTCTGGGATATAGATTTGTCGGAGCTGGAGTGCGGACTCGCTATATAGTACTTACAGTGCCTACAACACTAGGCATGCTTATCACAAGCACCACATTTGGATTGCTATGGCGTATGCAGAATGCGAGCTCTAAAAAGGTGGGTCCCGCTTTGATTGATTTTATCTGATTGTGTGTATGTGGTCTAAAGTCTGCCTCTTAAACAAACTTGTTTTCCAGTGCGTTAGATATTTCATCGGGGTTCATCTATTTCAGTGTGAAGTGGGCACGATCGATTGTGCAGTGTTTTATATGGAGACTGTCTGATGACTGTACGAGATAAGTTTTTATGCTGTTGCTGACTCGCTTGTTATAACTTGTTTATTAATAAACTCACATGCTCCTTTGGTTAGTACAGTGACAGACCTAGTTTTCCATCCCTTGTTCTGCATAGGCTAATAGAATACATTGCAATGTGTATAAGTTGAACAAAAATGGATGAAAATATATTGTGCTCTCCATATATGTTTTCTGCTTATCAGGGACCTAGCCAGGATTTAGAATCTAGGTGAGGGGTTGGGTGTCCATATAACACCCATGCTGGCTAAGACTATGCAGACCTTATTGAGGTTTTCATTTGTACTCAAAGTAATAGAAATCCTATTTTGTAGGTCAGGAGATAACATCTAATAACTTATCAAGGTATTCAGGTTACAGAAACCGTTGTGATCAAGAAACGAGTTTCCCAATATAGTTGATAATAGTGTTAAGTATTAGATATCAGAAATATGTAAGAAATGAAATTATGTCAATATACACCTCTATTTCATCCATTTAATTGATATGTTGCTGGGAGGATTTTTGTAGGACAGAGGGTTGGTAAATTATCAGCTTTGATCATGGAGGTATGTGTAGGTCACCTGACATTTAACCCTTATGCTGCTGATGGCTAGTTTGGCCAATATGAAATGATTTTGAAAAAATCCTGAAAAACGACCGAAACCCTGGCAAATGGGTATTCACATAAGAGTACTCGGCGAGAGCTTTCCAATGAATACCAACATGACAGGGTTTGGATGGATTTCAAAGGTTTTTGCATTTTTCTCCCATGGACGAAAGTAGCTTCAGCATGGAAAGGGTTAATATGGGGTTAACCATTTCATGCCAAGATTTCTCCTTGAAGATTGTCGTCAGCATGCAATGAGATTTTTGAGAATAATTTGGCAATAAAGCGTACATTCTCAACATATTTGAAAGTGATTTGTAGGTTGAGCTCTGATCATGATTTTTCCTTCAAATTATTTCCATGGTATAGATTGGTCGAAAGGATTTCTCCAAAATAGTTGTACTGGCTGTGGCTGCTTCGGGCATGAATGGGTTAAGGGAAATTTGAAGTGGCTTTGAAAGTGGGATAGGTTGGTAGGGTTCAACTAGAATGTTATTACCTCAAGTGACCTAGTAATAAATGTGCTCGATAGATATAAGAATATACTATGATATGCGATGAGTCAACTTCATTTAGAGGTTACTCTAGATATCCAAATGTTGAATATGGTTGTAATTGATACAGATCTGTTTGTGTTTGGGTCAATTGATATATATATATATATATATATATATATATATATATATATATATATATATATATATATATATATATATATATATATATATATATATATATATATATATATATGTATATGTATTTGATGTACAGATGACAGTCCTCCAGATGTCTTCTTGGTTTGTTTCTTATTTTTTTTTCAAAAAAATGATATCAAAGCTCAATATTAAAAGCATAATTTCACAAACACATTTGATATCTGGTTAAGCTTGTAAGGCCACTAAGCTGTGTAATACGTTAATAGATATCTTACTTCTTATAGGTATTATCAGAGACATGTAACTCAAATCTACTCTCCCTGGTATAATTGATTAATTGATATCATCATCAATTATTGATAGTGACAAGTTATTATTACAACTTTATGATAAGTACTCTTTACTAATTACAAATAGGTGAATGCAGTCAATGAAGATTTCATGCAAACCTACAAGCAAATTTGTTTGCATGTTCCAAAACACAGTGATTGTGTTGAAAGAAATGTTAACGACTTCTTGGAAGTCCTTATAATTGAAATTGGCAATGTGGATAAATAATTCATTCGGCTAATGAAACAATCACTCTTTTAAAGGCAAGCAATTAGACTCCTCATCAAAGTGAAGCCTTTAACCCTTAAGCTGCTGGCAGCTAATTTGGGTAAGACAAAATAATGTGAAAAAAGCTGAAATATGACTGAAACCCTGACGATTGGGTACTCATATGTTAGGATTCAAAGAGAGCTTTCAAATGAATACCAACATGACAGGGTTGAAATGGTTTTTACATTTTTTTTGCGTTTTTTGTGCCTTTGAAGAAAGTAGCATTTGCATCAGAAGGGTTAACTTAGCGCTTTTGATATTCAACACTATAAGCTCCACATAGAGTGAATTAAAGCAACAGGAACAATTATTTTTACATTTAGATATGTACATGAACCTAATTTAGTTGATTGATACGGAACAGCCTAGAACCCGGAAAAGAATTACGTATTTGACTTCCAGCCCACACATGACGTATGGTGACCAGGATGTTCCAGGAATGAGGGGGGGGGGGGGGGGGGGGGGTCATAGGGTTTAACCCTTTTGTATTTGAAATGCTTAAATGGTCTGCCAACTTTGAACGTAGCTCATCAATTAGGGAAATGTTGAAAAAATATTTGGGGAAGAATTTAAAGACAATAGGAACAACAATATCCAGTCAAATACTTCTCAAATTACCGCTTTTTATTTCTAATTTATTTATGTGTTAAACCATGTCTAGGCTCCAGATGTGAGTGGGTTAACCCTTTCATGGTCGGAGTTTCCTTTGTAAAGTATTATCTGGATCTGTGATACATTTGTAGATAACTCTGGAACGAAGCATGTTTCCAAAATCAGGAGAGTTGAGGATTGGGTGCAAATAAACATTACTGCTTCAAATATTTTCCAAAATACGTTCAGGTTAGAAAGATATTGTGAAACTTTTCGGGATTATGGGGTGCTACAAGCAAGTCTGGGTTGGCAGCTAGCTGGCTGGGTTAGTAGACAGGTTTTCTCACAGTAGCTTCTGGTCGATAGTAGGAACTCCTGCTTGAGGAACTTAACCCTTCCCAATGCTGAGGTTTCTTCCGTCCACAAGGATGCAAACATTTTTGAAGCCCATTTAAACCTTGTCATGTTGGTATTCATTGGAAAGCTCTCACTGAGTACTCTCAGATGGGTACCCATGTGCCAGGGTTTCAGTCATTTTATTTAGGTTTTTGCATCATTGTGTATTGGCCAAATTGGTCACCAGCAGCATAAGAGTTAACCTTTTTGTTTCAGGAGCGCATGCATGATCTGACTCATATGAAAATATCTTGTTTACAAAGCATTATTTTTAAAAACATTTCGTCAAAAGCTCTTGCTCATGTTGTATATAGCTATCCCATTTCAATTTTTTTCTGAAATGCAGCTTTTTGTGTGCAATATGTTCAATGTTATAAAAACAGGCACACACTGCTGATGCTACAGGGTTGATACAGCAAGAGTAATGACAAGGGTTCAAGGTTCTCACATTGCTATGGCTTGTCTGGGTATTATATTATACCAGAAATTTTACAAGTCGGAACATGTTGGTACAGTGAGGAAATGGGTGGAGGGGTGTTTTAGGGTGTCTGGCACAGGGTGGTGTGTGGGTGGCCAGTAGGAAGGAAGGGGTGCCTCGCTGGGGTGCTAAGTGTACCACAATAGGGCGAACACTTGTTCCATTGTGTGGAATGACTGTGGTCAGTTTGTTAATCGCTCTTATAGACTGCGGGTCATCCTGTGACATCATCACTTCGAGGAACTGGATAAATACATTTGCCGTCTGTATCAGTGTTTGGGTGTCATCATCAGTGAGTCTTGAATGAGATGAACACGACTGTGCACGTAAGTATGTATGTTGTGCTTTAGTTTGTTGTAAAGTGTATATGTGTCTTCTTACCAGAACTTGTCTAACATGGGAAATATGGAAATTCTTAGATTAATATCAAGCACCCTTAGGCAGTTAGGCACCCCCCCCCCCCAAAAAAAAATAAAAATAAAAATAGATAAATACAGAAATAAAATAAATAAAAATAAATAGAATAAATAAATAAATAAAGTGATTGCTTTGTTAAAAGCATTCTAACAGAAACAGCATTTGAAGAATCTTTTAAGGAAAAGTAGTAATGTGAGGTCTTCCAATCACACCGGGATCCTTTTTTTTTAATGAATTGTTTTGGTAACACCTTTATGACAGAACTCGCATTGTAAGAAACCTTTGAGGAAAGGTAAATGAAACCTCAGCCAAGTACCCTTCTATTTCATCTTCTCTTGCAAATGTGTGATTTGTTCTTAAGTTATTTTCAAAAGTACCTGACCCAGACAAAAAAGGAACTCTTTATATGAATAGGTCAAGTCTGCTACACATCTGGCAGAGAGTGACTACATAAATACATCATGATGTATTATTCATGGAAAAAATAAGCCTATATATAGTACGCCTCTTAAAGAATAGCACCTCCCTTATTAGGTAATCTGGCTGCCACATGATGTAAGCCAGCATGCCTTTAAGATTTTATGATCTAATCATACCTGTTTAAAGCGCCTTCGCATGACAAGTTGCTACTAGACTTCTGCCAAAGGGCAAACGCTCTTGCTTTTTCCCTGTTGATGGGGGAAAAAACTGTAACATCTGATGTTTTCGCTGGTGAGGAGATGTTTTATTCATACAGAGGAAGGGCCAGAGCCATCGCGAATGGGGATGAATGTTTTAGGTTCACTCTCCTGCACTGGCTTTAAATGGCTATTTTGCCCTTTAAGAGGAAGGTGGGTTTAAGGTCTCGTGAAAGACGTGTTCGTCTTTAAATGACTATTTTGCCCTTTAAAAGGATGGTTCTCTTTAAGGTCTCATTAAAGACTTGTACAGCTTTAATTGGATATTTTCCCCTTTAAGAGAGAGATGCCTTTAAGGTCTCATTAAAGACTTGTATGGCTTTAAATGAATCTTTTCCCCTTTAAGAGGAAAATGCCTTTAAGGTCTCATTAAATGTTTATGCGGCTTTAAATGGCTTTTTTGTCCTTTAAGAAGAAGGTGGGTTTAAGGTCTCATTTAAGACTTGTACGCCTTTAAATGGCTATTTTGCTCTTTAAGAGGAAGGTGGGTTTAAGGTCTAATTAAAGACTTGTACGCCTTTAAATGGCTATTTTGCTCTTTAAGAGGAAGGTGGGTTTAAGGTCTAATTAAAGACTTGTACGCCTTTAAATGGATATTTTGCCCTTTAAGAAGAAGGTGGGTTTTACTTTTAGGTCTCATTAAAGACTTGTATGGCATTAAATGGCTATTTTGGTCTCTATAAGGAAGGTGGATTTAAGGTCTTAGTGAAGACTTGTACTTCTTTAAATAGCTATTTTTCCTTTAATAAGAAGGTGGGTTTAAGGACTCATTAAAGGCTTATGTGGCTTTAAATGCCTATTTTGCCCTTGAAGAGAAATGTGCCTTTAAGGTCTCATTAAAGACTTGTATGGCTTTAAATGCTTATGGAACCTTGAATTTTGCATTTAAAACATGTAGAAAGAAGCATGGTCCATCCATGGCTCATCTGCACCATTCTAATATCTCCTTGAAGAGAAGGGCCTTCGATAAAGGCTTGCAGGATCATTAGCTATTGACCTTTGGTATTTTTGGAAAATTTTGATGATGGTATCAAATGGGCCATGGCTCACTGGTTTTGCTCTGTCTAACCACTGCACAATGTACAGGGTACACGTACTGCATTTGCCAATCATGATGACATTCCCAGCGACTTGTGGTTAGTTGGAGGTTATTCTCATGGTACTCCAACTACTAGCTTCCAACAATTTAGCTTAGCATTGCCAAAAAAGTTGAAAATAGACATGTTAAAAAAAGAAAAGAAAAAAAAAAGAAAAAGGAAGAAAAAAGAAAGAAAAAAAGGGGGAAAAAAAAAAAAGAAAACCCTAATAATTTTGTACTACTGTATGATATTCTCTTACATCATCCTGGGAGTTGAATATATGTATTGATCTGATTGATCTGATTTCGCCTGTATGAGGCACAGGTGCTAATTTACTCCACTTCAGCCAGACTCCTGCTGGTCTGCGGGACCCTGGCATTGTTTTCCTGGGCTATGCTGCCATTGATTGGTTATGTTTGGCCTATGGTAGTATTGTTTGGCTACGGGGATGCTGCATTGATCTGGTGTGAGAAGTCAGACACACACTAACCTTCATTCATCTCTATATGTTCTAATGAATGAGCTAGGTATACTCTACAATATTGTAGCCCTACTTAGGCTATTAATGAACTACGTGTATACATGCTAGAGGACCTCAGTGAAGATGCTTATCATTGGACTGAATTACCCTCTTTAGATAACGATTATTATTATCATTATTATTATTATTATTATTATTATTATTATTATTATCATTATTATCATTATTATTATTATAATTATTATTATTATTATTATTATTATTATTATTATTATTATTATTATCATTTTCATTATTATTATAGTCATAATTGTTATTATCATTAATATAATTGTCATCATTATTATTATAATTATCAGTCATAAAGACTAATTTTTACTATTACTAGCCCACTGGGCTAGTGAATTTTTGAACTTACTGGTCCAGGTCAGGCGAAGCCTGTTGCAAATGGCGGGGATGTAAACAAGACGACGACATGTGAGCATTTGTTCTTAGTTTTTCCTTTTTATTTTTCAAAACAAAGGGTTTGGGGTGGGAATTTTTATATTGAGGGGTGGGGAATTGTTCACTCGCCCAATGGGCGAGCATATTTCGACTCTGACTCGCCCAAATTGAAAGAAACTTGCATTGGCTAGTGGGCTAGTGTTAGTTTTTATCTCTGAATTATTATCAATATATAGAGAATTGAATTATAATGGCTAGAAGCAGTGCGGGTCAGTTATAATCATATGTTTGATATTTTTGATAGAAAGTAGTCAGTGGTGGTGCTTTAGACCATTTGGCTATCTTGACAGGCTCTCAGTGGTGGGAGACAGAGCAATCAGTGGGAACGTCTTAGTCCACTTGGCTATCGGGGCGAACCCTCCTCTGCACCCTAAGGTGCCATACCCACATTAGTGTGCTTTATGGGTACCACGCGGTGCAAAAGTAATTGGACCACTTAATCCCACCCAGACGATACATAGGGGGTTAAAAAATGGCCGCGATTCAATTTCCAGCAAAAACATCAGGAATAAAGTGGTCGTAATTTGATGAGTTTCCGCTCGTTCCAATTACCAGACGAACACATGTGGTTCATTCCTAACATTCCAGCACAATGCTCACTTACACGGAAAAGGACCTGAATAATTTAGAAAGTTACATGTGACAATCAATGATATTTGAGATAAGGATTTTGATATTTCCTATATGCGAATAATGCAGAATTGTATATCCTGGAGCAGTGTGCCACTGTGAGGTATATTAAATATACAACAAATGTACACACACACACAAGAATTTTATTGAATTTTTTTTTTAGACTTTTAAACCTTATATAATAAGGAAATGAATTGAAACTTATACAACATACTCTGCACTGTGTAGGATTTTTGTTTTTTCTCAAAGGAGTTGAAAATATCAAGTTTAAATATCTAGGCATGTGCACTTTGTTGAAAATATTTGTTATGGAGTTGAACATATCAAGTTAAAATATTTATGCATGTGCACTTTGTTAAAAATATGTGCTATTTATCACTTTGAGGCTTAACAGATTTCACAGCTTCCTAATGCAGATGTGTGGGAGTCCATTTAGATTCTGTGAGAAAGAGAACACTGTTCACCAGGGGAAGGAGTATCCTATTTTCCCTGATAGAACGCGGCTACTACAAACAAGCAATTCCCTGCGATAGCCACCTACTGAGATATACCTGAACATCACACCATGGCTGCTTTAACACTTAAGCTTCGTCTACAACACAATATAAAACCTGCAGAATATATGTTCAAAATTTTAAAAATGATAATTTTGGAATATTTTGTTTATAGAAATATGTATTACATTCAGATTCTTACGCATGATCTTTATTTGGTGAATATCACAGGATTTTTGTGGTATTTGAAGGAGTTGTGTTAGTGAATGGGTTTTGGGTGTGATTCTCTGTTTCTTCTATCCCAGACAAAACATACAAGCACCTCGGGTAGTAGTGAGTAGTAGTGGGCGGTGTTGATTAACCAGGGTCCACCTGATAGGGTTCTCCACTGGTCTGGGGCCTACTACGGTGGCCTTGAGCCGAGCCAAAATGATAAAAACGCGTCAGGGGAGAATTTAGTCAGCACCACCTGAAAGCAAAGAAGAGAAGATCGTTGTTTTGCACCCCGCACCTAACCTAACTCTCTCAGACAGTTTATGCGTTCTGTTTACACCTTGTCTGAATTCGACAGGGGTGTATTTGGTCGCCGTGGCAACAGGGATATCCTGGGAGTCAACTCGAGCAAGAGCAGACTTACATATATACGTCGTTGTCGTTGTCGGGGTCACACTAACTGCCGAGGGACTATTCAGCCTGAGGGATTCAAGGGCTTGTCGTAAAGAATTTATATTACCTTGTCATTTGCCAGCAGCCAAGTTTTTCTCAGGGCAATTTTTTCATATATATATATATATATATATATATATATATATATATATATATATATATATATATATATTATATATATATTCCATATAGACTGCTCCCGGATCCATCCATATTATTATTAATAGTCTATCATTCATTCATTTTATTCTGGCTGATCAATCAACCAGAAAGTCTGGATGATTCTGGGCGAAGTGTTCTACACACTCCGTCCCTCTACCACCAATGGTTTTCCCGGTTTGTTATTTCAACTGTGCCTAATGAGAAATACGACCTCTGACCTCTCTACAAGGAACACCCTGTGGTTCGATAACAGGAACTTTTTATTGCGGGACAGTCGGAATAGTGCCGGAATGAGCGTTCCTGTGTATTTTCCCAGGGCTTGGATTACAATTTGTTCGCTAGTTGGTTAGTCCCACTGTGCATGGGAAGATGCACCTGAGTGTGTGTGTATTTAACCCTTGTAAGCCTAGCATTCCGCCTGAAATGTATCGATCGTCAGGACCTTTGCTACTTTTGTAAATAACTTTGCAACGATTCATTTATTTACAAAATATTTGAAGGAGAGTTGTTGTACGCATTCAGATGAACATTCCTCATTCAAATATTTTCTAAAATATTCTTTCATCTCAAAGATATGGTCAAGATCGTCAGACCATTTTTGGGCGATGCAGTCGTGAAAGGGTTAAATTTGTCCGACCACTTTACCGACTCTTAGCCAGGAAGTGTATTAATGGTTGCTGCCTCCAACCACTGTCTGCTCTCGTAGATTTAGGCAAATTCCCATGCAGGTTATAACGACCCTCTCTGGGAAGTCATATACATATTTTCCAGCGGTTGCCGCCGTGACCTAGAAATGACAGCCTTAATATATATACTACTCCCTCTCTGTTCTTATTGATACAAACCATCCACTGCAAGATATCGCACGGAGAAATTAGCGATTCAAAATATTGTTAGCCACCATTGTCTTTTTAGGTATAATAACATGGTTACATAATCCGAAAAAATTGTATTCTCAATTATTCATTCATTTAATTGAGTTGATTCATTGAGTTATCATTTTAATTTATTTTTTATTATTATCAAATTTATTAAAAATGTATTAATTCGTTTATTTTATATATCTGTTGAATTGAGTTACTATTTTAATTTTATGTTCATTATCAGAGGTATGAAATGAAATTTATAAATTCATCTATATTATTTATCTATTGAATTGGGTTATCATTCAAATTTATTGTTTTATAAAAAAAGTTAATTGAATTTATGAATTCATGTATTTTATATATATTTTCCGTTAGGGGAAGTCATCCTATTATTGAAAACATTACAATGAAATCCTTGCCTTTTTTGGTGGGGAGAAGAGACTGAACCTCCTTCCTGTTCAGATTGTGCCACTTTAGATACAGTCTCAGTTACACTGTTACGAGATTCAATAATCATTTTCACACTGCCCGGCCTTGTGGTGTGAGTGCCTGAATCCCTGGGGGCCGGTCTGATAGCCCCCTAGTGCCCAGAGGGATCATTACATAACCACCGAGCCACAAGCCAAATCTCATAGGACAAATAAATACAACAACATGTCAAATTACTTCCAATATGTTTCACAAGCTTTGATAAAATGGGCGAGGGCCCACATCATTTATTAGGGTATGAAATCAGGCAGAACACGCGATGCAGACATGCCAAGTGAGACAAGTGTACATTTGTATGCCACACTGTTTATAGGGAGGTAGTATTATGCCAGCGCCTCTGAACCCTTATGCTGCTGGAGGCCCATTTGGCCAATACAATATGATGCAAAAAACCTGAAAAATGTTTGAAACCCTGGCAAATAGGTACTCATCTGAGAGAACTCCGTGAGAGCTATCTAATGAGTACCAACATGACAGGGTTTAGATGGTTTTTAAAAGTCGTTGTGTTCTTGTGCTTTGAATGAAAGTAGCCTGAGCATTGGAAGGGTTAAGACCTGCCTTGATGTTCACCCAGCTTAGTATTCTACTCACTGAGATCTTTATGGTTGAAGGGGCTCACATCATTGCATGGTAATATTGTATTAAACCTTAATGGCATACTTACAAGGATTTGAGTCTTTGAAGGGTACTATACTGGTAATAGTGTATTGACCTTTAATGGTCTATGCATTTGGATTTGGGACTTCACATGGGGGGCTTACATCATAATATTATATTATATATTAGGCTATCGGCCAATCCTGAAAAGAGCCTCCGTTAAGGAGTAACCCCAACCCGTCTTATAACAAAACACAACATGTTTTTTTGGAAAGATATATGTGTCTGATGAAAGAAAATCCATGTTGTGGTGAAAAAATTTGGTGGCAGCTATGTTTTACGGAGAAAAACGTGCATCGATATTGCAAATTTCACAAAAAAATGACTTTTTTTTAAACGGTGCAGGACAACCACAAATATTTATCAAATTGATTCAGACTTGGTATGGAGTTAGATATTATGAAGCTTGATATGCATAAATGAATTATCCTGGCTGAACAACTCTTATTGTGAAATAATGCACTTATTATGTCAAAAACGGCCATTTTTTTGCATTTTAAATTTTTTTTTTATTGATGTTTAATTTTTGTAGAATTTTCCTTACACAAACTTATCAAAATGATACACCAAAATTATTGCTAGACATTCCCCTTTCAAATGAGGCCTTATTCATATAATTTGGTTGGCTACAGGATCTCTTATGGGGAATTCATTTCCCCTACCCCTATTTTTGAAAAATCCTCAAAAATGCTGAAAAATAGAAGTAAATTTTTATAAAACTGTTCTTTCCAATATTCCTCATACAAATTACTCTTGATTATTAGTAAGGTCCTTTTCTAGTGAAAAAGAAGTAAAATGAAGTGTTTAAGTTGTGTTTGCACTGATTGACCTCACATTTAGGGTAAATATGCAGAAACGGGTAAATTGAGTATTTTTGGACATTTTAGTTTTAATAAAAGGCATATAAGAAGTTCTTCAGGCAGGTAATCTAGATATCTTTAGAAAAAAGACACTAAAGGCTTTCATTTGATACATCATTAGACCCCCCTTGCACATTTTTGTGTTAAAAATATGACTTCATACATATAGCAGCTGTAGTGAGGGCTACCCTATATACAGCAACTTGGTGAAAACTCACCTAATGGCCATCATTTTCTTGTTTTGTGGCTTCTTAGCATTATTCTTCACTCAAATTACATTTAACAGTTAATAAGGTCCTTGTGTAGTGAAATTGGTGAAGAAAAATGTAATAGATGTGTTTTTACCGAGTGACCCCACATTTAGGGTAAGTATGCAGAAATGGGGAAAACATTGTATCTTTGGATTTTTATGTTTTGATAAAAGGCATATATGAAATTGTGCAGGCAAACGATAGATATCTTCAGAAAGTAACCACTATGAGCTTTCTTTTGATTACTTTTAGACCCCTTGCAATTCTTGTATTGAAAATATGGCAGAGCAAAACAATGTGGTTATTGAAAAATTACCAGAAAAACTAAATATCCTTTGAACAGTGCTAGACGCAGCCAATTAATTTTCTAAATCACCTATATTTTGCAGAAAGTTTGATTTTATGAGGCTTACTATGCACTAAAAGAATTAATCTGACTTTAAAGCCACTTAAGAGTGTGATAAAAAGCACTTTTTTATGTCAAAACAGGTTTTTTTGAGGATATTTGTATTGCTCTCTTGTTTCTGTGATATGTACTGTACACAAACTTAGCAAAATCATGTAGCAATTTAGTCAAATGACTTCCTCTTTCATATGGTGCTTTAATCACATACTTAAGTTGGCTACAGGCTGTATGATGTTAAACCACAGCAGAGAGTTCAAGACCCTGTCAGTGGTATATAATATTACTCAACACAGGTCGGCATGAATTGGTTGATACAAGTCACCCCCTTATCAATGAATCACTGAGATTACAAAACATGTTGACATCTATTCCCCCCTCAATACCAGCAGAGACAGAGGGTAATCCTGGTGAAACAACTAGATATTTAGATGGTGGTTTATGGGGTTAATCTGGGAATGGGGAGGCATTTTGAGATTTTTGAATATCTAAAGCCCACCCTTATTCTTATCATTAGACCAACTGTGAATGTCTAGGTCATCACTGAGCAGAATAAGACACAAACTATTTCAGAAGCTCACATAGGCCTGCACACAGAAAGGAAATATTTGGTCTTTTTTCTCCATACTAAATTGCACCAAAAATATGGGTGCTTTAAACAAGCATTTGGGTATCACATGTTTTTAGATTTGCTTGTGTGGTATATATAAACCTGAGAGTATCTTGAAGGGAAAAGTTTCTTCAATTTTCTTATAAAGTTAAGCAATCTAGACGTTTAAAAACCCTAATGGATATTTTTCCACATACTTATGAAGTTTGATGGTCCATCCTATTATTATGGATAGGAGCTCCGTTTGATAACACCATGCATGTTTCCTCAATATTTCCCCCTGAAAGTTTTTCACCCTGCTGGGATGGTATACATTTGTGAAGTTTAATGTGTTCCTCATCAGAAGACCTTTTAAGGACTTCATACTTTGTATAGGCTAACTAATCAAATTAAAGCAGGGTATAAGAGGACAAAATTTGGACTGAAAAAATTATCTCACAAGCTACCTTATCCTATTGATGCATTTCTAATCGGAGAGAATTGTCTGAGTCTCGGTACTCTTGAAAATAACTTAGGTATACAGCAAAGCTGGATTATGCTGCAATTAAAAATTGTCCTTCAAATATGCTTTTATTAGGAAAATAACCCCAAAATAGCCATTTTGAGGTGATGCAGGCCTTGATAACTTTAACACCTCACCAGCATTTGGTTGAACACTTCTAACAGAACTGTATTGTACTAGTGTCAGTTCTTTCAATCCATTTAAATTATATTTTTTAGACCTCAAAACCAATGTCCACTGACAATTGATTTTGATCATATATATATATATATATATATATATATATATATATATATATATATATATATATATATATATATATATATATATGTATGTATGTATGTATGTATGTATGTATGTATGTATGTATGTATGTATATATATATATATATATATATATATATATATATATATATATATATATATATATATATATATATATATATATATATATATATATATATATATCGGAAATACAAATGACACCTTAGATAAATCATTAAACTAGGCACATTTCAAGTCCTCTGTATTATCCATTTAGTTAACAGCATACCTCAGGATAGTGTTGTAGACACATCTGGCATTATGATCCTACCTTTTGTAACTGACAACACTAAGGAAATCAAGGTCTTTACCTGGATTATTCACACATATCCTGAAGCTAGAGGTCAATGAGGCCAAATGCACTGGCCAACTTATGGTAATTCTTTTTATCCAACAAAAGCACCAGTCATTTTAGACTATCACAGGATTAGATAACCCTAATACATAACAATAAATGAATAAAACAATCAGGTTAGGTTTGTAAAAAAGCTGATTATGACTAGTTCTGAAACTATTATGTGGAGCCATATTTACACTAAGGAATATGATATGGTGAATAATACATAAAATGGAAGCAGGTCTACTTTCTAGATTGCATCCATTTGTTGCCTTATTAAAACTAATGTCTATTATTATAACAACAAAATACAATATCAAATTTACACCTTCTTTGCATATATAGTTCTAAACATGGGGTCACTCAATGCAAACTCAACTTTAAATGTTTTCCCTGAGCAAGGATATAATAAATGGTCAAGGGCAGAGGCTTGGCCGTAATGCGTCCAGCGTGTCATTTGGACACGCAGAACACTGTTTTTTGACAGTTTGGACACCCAAAGTTTTATGTCAGAATTTGCTGAAGATGACTTTTCTTAGAAGATAGAAGATGTAGAAGCTGTAGTGTCACTTTTATAAGGCACACAAAGCAGTATCTGGCCTAAAAAAGCAAAATCTGTAAAGGTATAGGGTCTATCTTATTAGTAGTATGTATTTTGTACCACACTTTGGACACGCAAAAGTCTATGAAACCTCTATTCGGACACCCTGTTTCCAAATATCAGCTAAGACCCTGGTCAAGGGTAATTTGAGAATTAATTCTAAGAAGCCACAAAAGTAGAGTGAGATTGTCATAAGGTGCGTATTTACCAAGTTGTTGTTTTCAGCCCTGATCACTACATCTACTTTGTATGATGCAATATTTTCAATACAAAAACATGTAAGGGATTAATGATAATCAAATGGAAGGTCATAGTTTCTTCTTTCTGAAGATATATGTTACTTGCCTGCACAATCTCATATATGCCTTTTATCAAAAGAAAATAATACAAAAATATTATGTTTTTTCCTGTTTCGGCATACTTACCCAGTTACCCTAAATGTGGGGTCACTCAGTACAAACACATCTGTAACATTTTTCTTCACAAATTTCACTACACAAGGACCTTATTAACTGTTAAATGTAATTTGAGTGAAGAATAATGCTAAGGAGCCACAAAACAAGAAAATGATGGAGTTTTCACCAAGTTGCTGTATATAGCCCTCACTACAGCTACAATGTATGAAGTCATATTTTTAACACAAAAATGTGCAAGGGGGGTCTAATGATATATCAAATGAAAGCCTTTAGTGTCTTTTTTCTTAAGATATCTAGATTGCCTGCCTGAAGAACTTCTTATATGCCTTTTATTGAAACTAAAATGTCCAAAAATACTCAATTTATCCATTTCTGCATATTTACCCTAAATGTGAGGTCACTCAGTGCAAACACAACTTAAACACTTCATTTTACTTCTTTTTCACTAGAAAAGGACCTTACTAATAATCAAGAGTAATTTGTATGAGGAATATTGGAAAGAACAGTTTTATAAAAATTTACTTCTATTTTTCAGCATTTTTGAGGATTTTTCAAAAATAGGGGTAGGGGAAATGAATTCCCCATAAGAGATCCTGTAGCCAACCAAATTATATGAATAAGGCCTCATTTGAAAGGGGAATGTCTAGCAATAATTTTGATGTATCATTTTGATAAGTTTGTGTAAGGAAAATTCTACAAAAATTAAACATCAATAAAGATTTCTTTTAAAAATGCAAAAAAATGGCCGTTTTTGACATAAAAAATGCATTATTTCACAATAAGAGTTGTTCAGCCAGGATAATTCATTTTATGCATATCAAGCTTCATAATATCTAACTCCATACCAAGTCTGAATCAATTTGATAAATATTTGTGGTTGTCCTGCACCGTTTGAAAAAAAAGTCATTTTTTTGTGAAATTTGCAATATCGATGCACGTTTTTCTCCGTAAAACATAGCTGCCACCAAATTTTTTCACCACAACATGGATTTTCTTTCATCAGACACATATATCTTTCCAAAAAAACATGTTGTGTTTTGTTATAAGACGGGTTGGGGTACCCGACCACTTTTGGGGTTTGGCCGATAGCCTATATTAGGCACAAGGATTTTGAAGAGGACTAACTTGGTAATTTTGCATTAATGTCTATTTTTTGTACTAGGAGAAGACTTAAGGATTTGGAATTTCAAATTGGACTCACTTTGATGTAGTATAGTATTAACCCTTAATGTTCTGGTCACAAGTAATTCTTCATTTGTAGGTTGAGTATACTCAGCATTTTGTAGGGGGAGTACCTCTCTTCATAACCTTGAAATTCCATGAAAAAATGCAGAAAAGCAGGTTAATGAGCTCTTCCTTCTAAGAATTTGCTGCTTCACGTGTATTTTAAGTGTTTTTGGTTAGTTGTGATTCAGCAAGTACCATGACACTGGGTCTGGGTCGGGGTCAAGTGTTTTGTAGCAAATTAGCGTGGGGTGAAGTAGGAGCAGGAAACTGGTATTGGCAGGGGAGAGTCTTTATCATCCTAGCAGCTGCCTACAATTTCCTTTTCCCCTTAATCAACGCACAATCGCCCTATTTGCTCTAGATGTCTTCCGGATTAGCCATCATTGGCCAGTTCAGAGACGCCTGCCCGCCCGCCCTTCGATTTCCAATGTCGTCCCCGGTCGCTCTATAATATGTGTATTAGTCCCAAATTGGCCAGCAGTAGCAGAGCACTCAGACTGTATTAAGGGGGCATTTCCTCCTCTCCAGACTAATTTGTTAATGGCAATGACCGCTGTAGCTGCTACCGCTGCCACCGTCCTGCTTTGTATGTATGGGGGCAACCTCCTTGGGTGAGCCGTCTAGTGCATTGTATAGGGCAACCTCATTGGGTGAGCCGTCTAGTAGACTGTCAGGGGGCAACCTCATTGGGTGAGCCGTCTAGTAGACTGTCAGGGGGCAACCTCATTGGGTGAGCCGTCTAGTAGACTGTCAGGGGGCAACCTCATTGGGTGAGCCGTCTAGTAGACTGTTAGGGGGCTACCTCATTGGATGAGCCGTCTAGTGTATTCATTGTATAGGGCAACCTCATTGGGTGAGCCGCCTAGTACATTGTATAGGGCAACCTCATTGGGTGAGCCGTCTAGTGAATTGTATAGGGCAACCTCATTGGGTGAGCCGTCTAGTGCATTGTATAGGGCAACCTCATTGGGTGAGCCGTCTAGTGCATTGTATAGGGCAACCTCATTGGGTGAGCCGTCTAGTGCATTGTATAGGGCAACCTCATTGGGTGAGCCGTCGCGTGCATTGTATAGGGCAACCTCATTGGGTGAGCCATCTAGTGCATTGTATAGGGCAACCTCCTAGGGTAGACTGTCTAGTGAATTGTGCACTAACTGCTTACTCTGCGTCCCTGTTGCAGATGGTCTGGGGTTAAAATCCTGCTTTAGGCATGTGAGAAAGTTGCCAGTGACTAAGGGTATTTCTAGTTGTTTTCTAGTTTTGTAATCTAGTTTCCCCTACCATTAACTATTAACTTATTCATTTACTATGTATTGATTTTTCACATCTGTCCTGTATTTATTTTTGACTGATTATTGTGAATTCATTGAGATCAATTAAGGTCATTGATTTTATTTCAACAAAAATCATTGAAACTAAAAGTTTTTAATCTTTATCAGAAATTATATTATAGTATTACAGACCAGTTGAAGATTTTGCTAATTCTACTTTGTTACTTAGAAATATATGGGAAAAAAAGGCCCTGCATATAGTTTGGCTACACGTGTTACAAATTGTTTGAGGCACAGGGCCCCTGGATTTTTAGTGCTGCCACTTCCCGATTCATAGGTGATGATTAGCGGGCAGAGTAAAGAGTGCTGCTATTGATCATGACTGCCGGCACAGGTATGTGCAGACAATTGTCTATTACCACAGGGGGGCGCAATAGACAACATTCCAATGATGAAACAACAACACAATGATCAATACTCTCTTTTATTTGTACAGTGCATATATGTATATATCTATGCATATATGTATATATATATATATATATATATATATATATATATATATATATATATATATATATATATATATATATATATATATATATATATATATATTTATATATATGTATATATATATGTATATATATATGTATATATATATATATATATATATATATGTATATATGTATATATATATGTGCGTGTGTTTGTGTGTTTGTGCGTGCATGCATGCATGCGTACGTGTGTGTGTGTGTGTATACATATGTAAGATACCATTAGTAGAAGGACAAACAGAATCAACAATACCTTCATGCTTATGTTACAATATCAATGAATGTTAAGAAAACAAAACACACTTACAGTGCTATACTATTGGTTATTACTACGCTTGGCGTAGAATAATCACTATTCATATTCACTGTCAAAAAATGCAATAACAGAATACAAATGATTTGATCAATACTATGTTGCACATGTTATACGTTCTATGCATACTAATTAGTGAAAAAACAATAGCCCATTATGAGAGAATATGTCAATACTAGCCCATTCATGCCTGTAGTATCTCAAAAAGGCAAGACTAGTTCAGAAGTATCTTTCTGATCGAAGAGTTTCAGGAAATATTTTCGAAGGAGAAAAAATTTATCACAAGCCAATTTACTTTTGTTAATTGTTTTTCAGATGTTTGTAAGGATCGTGTGATCGTGTAACGATAACCATTTTTCAGAAATATTCCAGGACTATTTCTGTATGATAAGGTTATATTTAGACTCCAGTGAGTGACAAACGATCACGCTGGCTTCCAGCTGATAAAAAATAGTGTCGGAATGATACCGCAACATTACCATGATAACTTCTCTACTAAAATACTCATATTCAACATTTGACCTAAAAATTGCAAAATTGTGTGAGGGGGCGCTGTTTTTCTGATATGGATGTGATATAGTGGGAATGTTATGTCATGACTTCCTGGCTTGGCTATGCCGATGCCAGATGTTTTTGGGTGGATATAAACATGACATCATGGAGGAATTACTCCTCTAACTCCACCTAATTCGCACTCGTACACCATAAATTTCTCAAGTGTGCTCACTAATGGCATTATGGAATGTGTAGGTTTTCTTGGCCTTGGCTCCCACTTAATAAGCCATTAAAGCACACTTATATTTTCTTATTTCAATTCTCTGTATTTTCTTATTTGACTTTGAAATGACAGTAAGATTTGAAAAGTTGGAATAGTATAATTATGTGATACCAAACATTTATCTTTGAGTAAGATCTGTTTTTTATGGATACTTAAACATTTAGCAAAGGGCAAATGCATACAAGTTGTGTAATGATCTTTTGAACTAGATTTTCTACCTAGCAAATAAACATACCAGAAAGCTCATTGAATGTTTAATCTTTACAA
>OZ012692.1:17268241-17295800 GCA_963942565.1 Maea johnstoni
TCTCAAAAGTATCCTACACAAAGCCAGGGTGTTTATTCCCTATGCCAATCAGTGGCAGAATTTTGTACATCAATTATCTAAAATTATCTATATTCAAAATCATTATTCATAGTACATGTACTTACTCAAGTAATAGAGTAGATACCAGTGACTGTCAGTCTTACCCATCTAACCTGAGCGGGGTATGAGAGAGGAGGTGTGGGCGACAGAAATGATTGGCTGGTAATTTCCAGCTCTACGTACCATAGTCTACAAACACATGGCACTTATTCTCTATTGGAGGTTTTATGTGGCCTTGTAGACAAGTTTCTTTTTTGTCAACTGGCTAAAAAGATCACGGTCACAGGGGGCGGCAGACAGTGCAGAATGTCACACACGCGGCATAATTACAGCTTAAGGTTCTCATGCCTACGAAGTCTTTGAAGGTGTCAGAGGAAATAGTGCATATCTGTTAAGATCAGAATGAAAACAGCACTTTGACCCCAGTGCACTATGTAAACGTGGATAAGGGTTAAATTTCATTTTTGTTGAAATTTGTTTTTATGTTCCTTACTGACTTATCACTTCTTTTGGAAAATCTTTGATTTTTTGTGTCGTGGACATCCAGCAAATTGATGTCCTTTCATGCCTGTTTACCTGGGTAGGTAATTAAGACTTTAATTACTTGACCCTCGCAGCTGGGTCTCAATAAAAAGGCAAACACTGTCACTGCTTGTGTATGGGACACAACAGGCCCCTAGGACATCTCCTAGGAGAACGTCTACCTCTTAGAAAACATGTGCACTTCAAACACGGGGGAAAAAAGGCACATTTTTTACCCATAAATGCGATAGTCCTTAGTGAAAAAACATGTGTCAAACATGACAGAAGTGGTGAGAGTGTCCCATTCAGAAAAAAGAAACGTATTGCTTTTTAAATGGAGCAAAAAGGGAACCTAGTTTTAATGATTATTAATGGGTTGCAGAGGACAGATGAAGTTTTATCAGTATTAGTTACAATTGTGGTTTAACGTACCACAATTGAACTATTCATGTAAAGAGATTATTACTCAAAAAGTAGTAGCTGGATCCTGTAACCCATTTATTCATCTTTGGAGATTTCCTTGACTTTTGTCATCTGGACCTGTGATACTTTCCAAAATAACTTTGAAATTAAACACAAGTTGATAATATATTTGAAGGGGAGTTGTTAGTTAGTTTCTGATTGACATTTTTTCAGTCAAATATTTTCTGAAAATAGCTCTTGCTGTAGAGATATCACCACAATAGTCAGGCATGAATGGGTTAAGATCACTTTTCAATCTTTTAAGCAGGAATTGCACAAGAACCTTAAAAGGAGTTGTACTTGTTGGTTGGCTTCTGATGAACATTGCTCCTTCAAATAGATATAAGATGACTATTAATTCACAGCTGAAGTCATAGGTACTACATTAAACTGTATGGGTTGATTTTCACATTTTCAATACTGTCTTCTGTATCCCCGATGCAAATAATGCACATATCAAAAACCATAACCAAAATACCAGGATGTGGACTAATGTGAATATTTGCTATCAAACATTCCAGAAGTATTTGTTGAGCACTGGTGAAGTTTGTGCCTGTTTGTGAATGGACATATCTTTTCCTGTCTTATCTATATGAGCCTATCTCAATGGTGGCAAAGTCTCAAATCATCTAATTACAGTTTCAAGGGCTACATATTTCACGGATAAGAATGTTTGCCTTACCACATCATAGCTGGGAGCTAGGGTATAGGGGATGGTTCTAAGGGTTAAGCCACATATGTTCACTCACTGACAGTTTTCCATAAGTGGCTCAGAGTGAAGCAAAGGGGTGTGTGTGGGGGGGGGGGGGGGGGGGGGGGGCAGGCTTGAATATATATGTGCGAGGGCTTATGAGACACTCTAAGCCTTTGATGTGTTTTAATATGTTGTAAACGTTAACAAAATGATTGTTAGGTAATCTATTGTATTACTTGGGCTTCAAATAGTTGTGTTCTGATGGCTTGCTGTGTTTCACCATTGCACAAGGTCTAGGGATTTCACTCTGTCTCACCATTGCACAAGGTCTTGTGATTTCACTCTGTCTCACCATTGCACATTAGGTCTGGGGATTTCACCCTGTCTCACAATTGCACAAGGTCTAGGGATTTCACTCTGTCACACCATTGTGAATCGGACCATTGAGTGAATCAGACCAATTGTCCTACAGATTCCCATGAAGAAATCTTTTTTGTTTCTGAATGATACGTGACTTGACTTATGAACCCGAATTCTCTTAAGCACCCCACTTGCACGCCACACCTTTTCCCCAACGCACTTCCGGAGGCGACCTAACTGATGTACTAATAATGAACTAGCCTGACTAACAAGCACAGCTAAGTAAGCCAATTACAGCAGTCCGTCGGGCAAAGGTCGTGCGGAAAGGTCACGAAGCCCGCCCTGTGCCATGGCAGAGACTCGCACTGGGAAAAATATAAAAAACAGAGACATTGTTTATTTTCACAACTGTTGGGTTCATCGCATACAAAACTATGTCCAATTATTTACTGGGGTTTTATTTCAATGGAAAATACTCAGCATACCAGGGCATTCGGGTGTTAATGTGTAAAACACTCGTTCTTCAGCTTCTCACATCTAGTTAGCATTGCTTACGGGCACTTGATGCTCCTTTTCACGGAATATCACTGACATCATGGCACATTGACTTGAAAAACCAGCACTGCATAAACCTTGCATAAAGTGGTTTCTAAGCGTTTCTTTCTTACTTTCTCACATATTCGCAGTTTATTTAGCTTTCTGATGATAGAAATAGTACTAGAATATTGATTTTAATTATAGATATAAAGTACTTCGACCAAAGCTTTTGGACCAAATCAGGGCTCGATGCTAAGGGTGAACCTATGGCCCCAGGCCAGTGAAAATTCCCAAAATAGCTTCGTGCAAGTAAAAAAAGACCTCAACTGGTCCTACAGGGCCAGTAAACATTTGGAGACATTCTTGCTAAAAAGTTTCCCCCTGAGAATTTCCTCAATTGTTTTTGAAATAAATGAAGATAAAAGTTATAGATATAAATGTTGTGGTGAATCTTACATGCAATGTTCTTTCTTGGTATGTTAAAGAAAAAATTTAGGACCAGTAAACATTTTGCAGGACCAGTAGTTGCTAGGTGTTACTGGTCCTACAGGGCCAGTATCATTTTGAGTAAGCGTTGAGGCCTGCAAATGTTCACTTATACCACCGAATGCCACTCCTTTTGATTTGGAATTTCAATCATCATTAACTGCTGTTCATAGCAGAAACCATATTTTAAGTATTATTTTTGATCCCCTCCTGATGAACTCGATTTAATCTCGGTAGGCACTGCAATAGTGCAGTTGTGTGCTTTAATCCAATCCTTGGTAATATATACCAGGTGTTTTGGATCCCACAGGGTTAGCATATTACAAGAAAAGACAACTGCCCATCCCATATAGCGGGATGGGTTTTTCCTCTAGATAGAAAGATGCAATATCAGCCGTTTTTTCATTCAGCATGTCAAGATGTGCTTGGCATGTTGTATTCAGCTGGTGTAGTGTAGTGAGAGGCTGTGTAGTGTTATCTACAGTGTTAGTAGTCAGCAGGAGGAGGAGGAGGAGGATCAGGGGATCTACACTTGAAGGGCATTAGCATATCTGGGGCAGGTAGAAATAAACATGTACTACTGCTGAGCTAGCCTGCCTGCCAGGCCACATTTAAATGTCATCCAGTGTGGATAGATGGCACTGGGGTATAGTAGGAGGTCAGTTGGAAATATTAACACTAGTCTCCCTCGTGTTACAATTGTGTGAACTACATGGCCAACTGTAGGCCACACGTCCCTATTTAGTATAGGTGCAGGCTTTTATATATAAAAAAGTAAAATCATAATAGAGCCTTGTAGCTGGGCTACGGCAGGTAGAAATAAACATGTGCTACTGCTGAGGCTGTTACTGTGACTGTAGAAGATCACACAGCCCTCTGGTTGGATCTGGAACAGTGCATAATGTTGATACAATGCTTTAACCCTTCCAATGCTGAGGCTACTTTCGCTCAAAGCTCACGGACGCAAAGATTTTTGAAAAGCATCTAAACCCTGTCATGTTGGTATTTGTTAGATAGCTCTCGCGGAGCACTCTCAGATGAGTACCCATATACCAGGATTTCAGTCATTCTTCCGGGTTTTTGCATCATTTTGTATTGGCGAAATTAGCCACCAACAGCATAAGGGTTATGGGTGACTGCATGCATAGGCACTGTCATTTGAGAAATAAACATGTATAGTACAGAGCTTGTTACTATGACTGACAAGTTGACAGTGACCTGTACTTAGCAGTTTCCTCCTGATTTCCATCCTTTACTACTGGCAAGCCAGGATTTGGATAAAGGCATAAAAGGTAACAATGAATAATATTCCTAATTCAAATAATTTCAATACCACCCATTGAATAACAATTCTATGCTGTTTTAAAACAGAGCCTGATGTATTTCGAACATAGTTCCTGTATCATACCAACCTAACATTAATTGTCTAGGCAAAGTGATGAGTAGTTTCTCTAAAGTAGCAATATCCTGAAATAAATGAAGAAATATTGTCCATCGCAGCAGCACATGGGAACAACTGTGTCATTGACTCATCATAGCTATTTCCCTCTGTCTCATTTGGTATGCTTTATTCAGGTATAGATACATCAAGATCATGAGAAACTCATAAATGTATGAAATATTGATCCAAAATTGTATTTTTGCTAAAATATATTTGAATAGTTTGAATCAAATAGCCTTAAAAACTTTGTCATTTACCAAATATATTCATTTGTTTAAATTCACCAGCATGTTATGTTTATGCAATGCCATATGAAAGATTGCTTGCCTCTCCGCACGTCCCACTCTATCAGGAATATATTGTTCTCATACAGCAGAGGGTGACAGCTGCCTAGGATCTGCTTGTGGTACCAGCAACATGGCACATCATGCATGTGCTAGTATGATTATTGATGATTACATACTCTACATTGACAGGATGGCGTTACTCTTTTGTGTGTGTGCTTTTTGCAGTAGTGAATTTATGTTTTATTAACCCTTCCAATCAATGCTGAGGCTACTTTTGTCCAAAGCACAAGAACGCAAAGATTTTTGAAAACCATCTAAACCCTGTCATGTTGGTACTCATTAGAAAGCTCTCGCTGAGTACTCTCAGATGAGTACCCATATGCCAGGGTTTCAGTCACTGGGTTTCAGGTTTTTGCATCATTTTGTATTGACCAAATTAGTTACCAGCACCATACGGGTCAATCATGCATGGGTTTCTAGAGGACATTTGCTGCTAGCTTAACCTTTCCAATGCTGAGGCTACTTTCGTCCAAAGCACAAGGATGCAAAGATTTTCGAAAACCATCCAAACCCTGTCATGTTGGTATTCATTGGGAATCTCTGGCTGAGTACTCTCATATGAGTACCCATTTGCCATGGTTTCAGTGATTTTTCAGCTTTTTTGCATTATTTTATATTTGGCAAAAGTAGCCTCCAGCAGCATAAGGGTTAATATAATGACAGCATGATCAGCTGGTCTGTGAGGAGAATCCTTGGGAAGATAAAGTACTAATTGATGAAACCTGACAGATCCAGATCACTGCTGACACACTGATCACGGAATTAATGTGGAATGGATTATTTCCAATCTAGACCTGATGACTTGTCATGTATCAGCATACCGACCTGTCACCGATTGCCCTTGCACTGATGGACCCCTTTATCCCATTCACACTCAGAGGTACTCGGAAAAGTATCGTCTGCTACTCTTATACTTTTGGAAATAACTTGAGAATAAAGCGAAAATTCACAAAATATTTGAAGGAGAGTTGTTGTTTAGCTTCTGATCAACATTTCTCCTTCAAATGTTTTTTCTGAAAATGCTTTAGTAAGTTAAATATTTCCAAAATTGCCTGTTTTGGCCGCTCTGAGTGTTAATGAGTTACATAGGTTTTTACGCCAATCTTCATGCTATCAGGGCTGTGTACACTGTCTCTC
The DNA here is from genome assembly GCA_963942565.1 of Maea johnstoni. NCBI lineage: Eukaryota > Metazoa > Annelida > Polychaeta > Spionida > Magelonidae > Maea > Maea johnstoni. Next base: position 17,274,288 of record OZ012692.1, read on the forward strand.
TTGTATTTCACATGTGTCTTCATATTACAAAAGGGTAAAAACATGCACTTTCACTCTAATATTGAGAAGTGCATTGTAATACAGATAAAATTCAATGGACAGATGTAAATAGTCCAAATATTGTTGGTAGACTCCTGATCAGATTTGAATTAATCTTTTCACACTATCACCTGCCATGATGAGTATGGGAATTGTAGATTCCATCAGTAAACTTTTTCGGATATTTTTTGAAAGGAGTGGGATTATTTGGGTTATGATATGAAGAGACAATTTCTATATATTTTAAGATACTGTAAAGTTCGAAATATTAGTGTGGAACTATTATTGGCGACATTAGCGAGTGGGTCAGATTCGCTAATATTACGATCCGGTAATATTTGTTCCATTTTTCAACATTTTTTTTTTTTTTTTCTAGGTAGTCTCACAAGGATTCAACATCGTTTTTTCTCAGTAATTTACTAATTCTGTGAATGAAAATGATATACTGAAGCGAGAGTTATCATATCTAAATGCATATGTGGCCAGAGACTGAATAAAAATGCAGTTTTAATGCACTTAAGGGTGCACAACTCGATGTGCACATTTTTTCCAAAATGTTAATTATTGACCCACCTGACATCGATTTATCTCAGTTAATAACGAATTTCTAGCATGTAAATGGTATTCTGAAGTGAGGGCTATCATATCTGATTGTATATATAGCCTGAAACCAAATAAAAACGCAGTTTTGACTCATTGGGAGTGCACAATTCGTTGTGCACATATTTTCCAAAAGAAATAGTTTTTGACATAGACATTAATACGCGCCACCTTTTGACCATTTATCAAACCAGGTCTAGTTTGAATATCTGTTGGCAGATGGCGCTTTTCGAGATGGTTCAGACGCTAATATTACGATTCGCTAACATGTAAAAATGGATCAATTCGCTAAATTTAAGCACGCTAATATTTCGTACTTTACATTAATATATTTGCAGGTCTATTTGAGCTATGACTTTAACATTTCAAGAGATACTTGGGCTACCTTTTGAACACTTTTAACCATTATCTTGCCAGAGCCTTTTCACCCAACTTCTTTTTGAAATATCCCATAATTATATTTTTGTAAAAATAATTATAAAATAAAATAAAATTAAGAAATAAAAAACAGAACAGGAAAGAGTATTGTATCTGACTGCAGGTGCAATATTTAAATTTAGCATCAATGATATCAGACAATATATCTAACTCATTTAATGTTCATCTACTTCATTGGGATAGTTTAATAATTGATAGGAATTTATCGACATACTTGATTTAAATAACTTTTAATCTATTTATCCCATTAATCATCAATCAACCAACGTATCCCCACAAGCTACCAAACCCCAGATTTCCTAGATTAATCCATACTCCAACAAATGCTGCTGTGAACGTAAAACCCTCAAGGGGAAATCCCTGTTATGGATTATTTAGCCATGAAGTGGTGGAGAATCCGGGCTATGGATTATTTTGCCGTGAAAAGGTTTTCATTAGCCAGGTGTGATGTATTTGTGATAGCTGCTCATCGGCCTGTGAGAACCAAGTGCTGCTGGCTATACGTACTAGCTTAGATGAATAAAAGAATGGATATGTAGCGAGAGACCAATTACTATATGCGCTATAGTGAAGACCTGGCTTTCCCAGGGGTCTCGAATCTGGCCTCAGTGTGACGTCACTAGGAGACAAAGAGCAATGAGGGATCTTGTATCATTTACATTACAGAGAAGGCTGCGCACCAACATGCACAAATGTTATTTGCCACAGCCTGGTTGTTTAGGTTGACCGGCTGGTTTCATATCCATTTGTTTTTATTCATCTAAGGTACTTGAATTGACGCAACAGGCCTCACTAGCACTACCATAGGCTAGCACCAAGACAAGCACTCAATGAGAAAATTGCAACAATCTAGGGTAACGTTTGGATTATGACAATTGTTGGATACAAAGATGTGCTACAGTAGGACAAATCATTTGGAAACAGGTTTTTTCAACAAATCTGAGTACTCAGTAGCATAGAAAGGTTGAAGATATTGGCACAAGGTAACAATTAGATTATTGCAGTTATTGGATAAAGCTCAATGTGGGCTGTAGATTAGATAATCGTGATTGGGTATAAGTAAAATAATCGTGATTGGGTATAAGTAAAATTTCTCTACTTTTTCAACAAGTAGAATATTATAAAAAGGTTAAAGATATGGCTATTGTGATTTAGAAAAATATACATAACAAAACCATTGTTAGCTTGAAATGGAAGAAATTTATTCGAATTTTACCTTAAACTGACACATGGATTATTAGTAGTATCAGTTTCCCATGATTTACACTTTTTCATATCCAACCTGAATTTTATACCACCTCAATGGTATGTTCATCTTCAGCTTAATGTCATACTTTCTCACCATGAGGTCTTTCCTATTTCCTTGTGTCAGCCAATTTTGCTGACCACTTCTGGCACCATCTATGTTCTACCTAAGAAACTAAACACTCCGTGAAAGATAGAGACTAGCACAGAGTAAGCAGGATTTAATCATCGTGCATGGACTAGGAGCTAGTCATCTGGTACCGCTTGAGTTACAGTTACAGCTGTACGCACTCACTTCAATATCCTGTGCAGGTTTTTGTGATTGATTTTATTCGATCCTGTCTGGGTGTGGTGCAGGTCTCTGGACCTCGTACGTGTGTACACAGTATACAAGTTCACTTAGGTTAAATGATCTCTGTCTGTCTGTCTGTCGTCTCTCTCTTTCTCTCTCTCTCTCTCTCTCTCTCTCTCTCTCTCTCTCTCTCTCTCTCTCTCTCTCTCTCTCTCTCTCTCTCTCTCTCTCTCTCTCTCTCTCTCTCTCTCTCTCTCTCTCTCTCTCTCTCTCTCTCTCTCTCTCTCTCTCTCTCTCTCTCTCTCTCTCTATCCAGGGATATTTCAGTTAATGGCATTCATCATTGAGTTCATAAATATATATATATACACACACATTATATAACGGATTGATCCTTATTGATAAAGGTATTTGAATTAGGGCATACTGTTGAAAGTAGTTGGCAGTGAATGAGTCAAATGGTCAAAAGGGCAGCTCATATCTATGAGTGTGTATGAGAGCTTACCACTTGTAAAAGTCAATAACTCATAGCTTAATACTAATCTCTATATACATAGTCTAAAGTGCACTTAGCAGGCAGCACAGAAAAGCGCAGTTATGATATATGGTTGAAAAATCAATACAACGTTTATTTTGATTGATTATTAGTTTGTGCAGTTATTTTGGTAAGTATTATGTAAATTATTTCACATTAGGTGCTTGAAGGTGATCGAAGGTAACATTTCACAGTTGCTCCTTTCTGGCAGTTAAGGCAGGCATTTCTATTCAAATATCCAGAATCTGAATACTTAATCAACTAAAATTAAATTTGCTAAATGCAAATTAACTCATATGTAAATCAAAAACCATGGCTGTCGCTTGTTATGTGAGTAAAATGTTCTTTAAAATAACCACAGCATCAGTTAGCATTTCAATGTCATTTATAGTTGTCTTGTTTCAATAATACATGAAGATTTTATCAGAAATAGTTTCTGATTTTATGCTTGCTATTTAGTTTCAATCATTTTTTTTTAAAAAAAATTTTCAATAATTTTTATTTTATTTTTCAATTTAGTTTCAATCATGCCAACAATGAATGCATAAGACATTGTTGTAATGCATGTCACTCAGAGGGTATTTCCTGCTCCTCGCCTGTGTTATTTCAGTACTACACTTCCATTCATGTGTTTATTGTTCTATTTGCCTAGGGTAGTCATCGGCCCTTATACCTTGCCCACACAGACAAACATGAATATATTGACTTTATAAATAGGCTGTGCATAGCTGTTAGTGTTTGCAGTGGGGGTAGGATGTTTAAAGTTGCTTCTGATAGAAAAGCAAATTTACTATTGGCTGCTTTCTCAAACAGGGTAAGTGTGTGTATTGCTGCTTGTTCTTCGTGACCTCTCACCTTTGACCCCTCACCTTTCCCCCAGTTCTATATCGAAAGGTATCAAGTTCATTCATTCATCTCAGGTTTTTTCCTGTGTGGTAATTCACAGCATGTCTATATAAACATTATTCAAATATTATGTCTCAAAACTAACTGTACATTGATGATACAATTAACATCTTGAAAAGTCTTGAAAGAAATTGGAAAAAACTTGCAGCACTGTTAGAAATATGTGGGTGAAAAGTTCACCAGTTCCTGTTTGTAGCGTTAAAAAAGAGGATACACACACACACATACACGCGCGCGTGCGTGTGTGCAATTTCATTTGCTAGTTCTAAGAGATATCAAGAGAATCAGGTAATGAATTTACCCATAGTCATCCTTTTCCTTTCTTTTACCCTTACTTTATCCCTTATATTAACTCCCTTATCTTAATTTCCTTAAACTTTTCCCCTTTCAAACTTTTCCTGTTTCTACCCAAATTTACCCAGCTGGTTTCATATCCATTCTTTCATTCATCTGAGCTCACATACTGTGGCGCATTTACACAGAGACAGTCAGCATTTAGTCAATCATTCAAGGCAAAAAAAAATCCACGGGATGGTAGGAAAAATATGTTGTTTTCCATAGACATCTATTTCATCTCGTTATCATCTCCCGGAGAAAATAGATGTGCCCAAGGCCGGCAGGTTGTCTAAATTTCACGCGAGGATTCTTGTGTTACCTCTGCGGGCGCGTGTTCTACGCCCGCAGCTGTGGGTACGGGTTCATCCTCGCGGTATCACCGATCACCCCTCACCTTTACCCCCCTACACTTGTCTACCGCTGCCCTCTCCATCTTCATGTCGTTGGCCTTTTCCGTGGGTATCTCTCGGTGTGCGATGCCGGGATTCGGCAGCTGCGGGACCTCCGGAGGTGACAAGAGCATGCGCTGAGTCTATAAGTCACCGTGTTTTTCTGGTATTTTGGGTGTACTCCAGACACGGCTACGACTTCTGTGGAAGCTGCCCGCGAAATTGTGAAATCGACACCCTGATCTATTTCATGGCGAGAGATAGCTACCTCCTCTCATCCTCTCATCCCCGGGTTTCCTCTGACCCTCATCGTAAGCTTAGATAAATAAAACAAGTGGATATGAAACCAGCCGGGCCAACCTGAACAGGCTAGCCTCAACGACGAGCCCAAAAGTCGTGCTCTACCCATATTGCCCTGCAGGTTTCTCAGTAATGTAAATGATACGAGAGCTCTAATTGGTCCTTGTTTCCTGGTGACCTCACGCTGATGCCAGATCAGAGACCCTGGCATGTCCATCCCTTCACTGTAGCGCATATAGTAGTTGGTCTCTCGCTACATATCCATTCTTTTCTTCATCTAAGTCGTAGGCCACTGTGGATCGCAGCTACTACGCATCCTGGTCGGCATAATTAGATCATCATTACACGTAATTGTGTGCACTCCACTTATACTTGGAGTGTGACAATTTGTGCTTGATTAAAATGGCCACTACCCGTTCTAGTGAAAAGGTCACATCAATTTGTTGGATGATACCATCCGCAGCCAATTGCGTAGTCAATTATGTGTTGATTTATCACTTTAAGGTCTTCACTTGTAAAAGAGTCATTTTGTATTTAAAAAAGGGTGGTATCAATAAAACAATAGCTTTTCAGTACCTTTCAAGGTAAGGATATGATATGATGTTATTTAAGCTTGTATTTTTAATAAAAATGGCAAAAAGATGAACAATTCACTACCATGAAAGGGGATAGGCTTTGTCTAACCCTCCCTATACCCAATAGTCAAGCTTAGACCAAAATTTCTTTCAAGCTATTTCATAATGTTCAATGCTCAGCCTTACTTTTCTGATGGCTTGGGAGGCAGGCTAAAATCACCAAAAACCACTATATAGCATACTGCAGTGCCATCTATCTACAAGAATGTCACTCTCAGATTCTGGTCGGTAGACAGGTGAGAAAAGTATAGGCATGGATGGAAGGCATATTGAAAATAGCTTCTAGTTGTTCTCCGATGTGGAACTCACATGTATCATGGGGCAGTCTCTGGCTTTGTATGTAGGTGAGAAAAGTTTAATGTTCTGCAGAAAGGCATGTTGAGAAGTGCTTCTAGTTACTAGTATATGGTGTTGAGTTTCAAGTGTATTGTGAGACAGTCTCTGAACTTGTATGTAGATGAGAATAGTAATGTTCTGCAGGAAGGCATGTTGAAAAGAGCTCCTAGATGTGCAGTCTCAAGTGTATCATGGGGTGATCTGCACTCACATTAGCCTGCCTCCTAGGCCATATTTAAATGTCTTCCATTGCGGATAGATGGCACTGCGGTATACCAGGAGTTCAGTTGGAAATATAACAGTAATCTCCCTCGTGTGGCAATTGTGTGAACTAAATGGCCAACAGTAGGCCACAAGTCCCTATCTAGTATAGGCGCAGGCTTCTATATATAATGAAGTAAAATCATAACAGAGCCTTGTAGCTAGGCTACACTCGCATGTACCATGGGGCAGTCTCTGGCCTTGTATGCAGGAAGGTATGTTGAAAGAGCTTCTAGATGTTCTACGATATGAAGTCTCACATGTATTGCAGGGCAGTCGCGCTGATGTGAACTTTCATCACAGATATCAGGCGTAAAGATCACATACTCCAAACTTGCCACCACTAATCTAGTATGCCAAAAAGATCATGCACGACTCCTTCACTGGAATTCTTCACATAATCAGCCTCAGGAATCAGAGGTACACCTGTACTTTCTACTGCAAACAGCTCTTCAGATCCCCTTTGCAATTACTGTAGAATACGAAATGATTCCTAGCATGTAATTAATACGAATTTACCGAATTAGAAAATCTCGGTATAATTAAACTCGGATTAAAATCTGCCCCTGTCTGTGTTATTGTGTAACGAAACCTTTCAGTAAAATTAAATTCACCCCAGATTTATTTCCTATTCTACAGTAATCACTATTTGTCCCTACAGCAGCCCAAAAAAGGGCTTGTTGATTTTTGGGATAAAAACCAGGAACCAAGTTTTTTGTATTTTCAAAGTGACTGACCTCATGTTATGTTACAATTGCTTAATACAGTCACTCTGATATGTACTCTTGAATCTAAGCCAGATTCTGAAGAACAATCACATTTATATATACTAACTAAGCCATCTCAGGTAGTGACTTAGCTCCAAGGAGCTAGCTGATCCAGGGCATACGTTGTGTGGATGTTTTAGCTCGTACACGTATGCCAGGATTCTCCCTGGAGACGAGACTCGGCCTTCCCGATGATAGGCGCTAATCTCACGGAGAATCGGGTGAGAAACTTACGCTGCCGTAAGTTTCGGGGAAATAGACGAGGGTGATGAAACCGCCACGAGTCTTGCCAGGCTTGAATGCATGCCAGGAGTGCAGAAAAACAGCACTGACTTATACACATAATGTACACAGCTCTATTTGTAAACATGTCAAGTTGAAATTATAAATTTTTCGGTGCTACCTGGCTCTGCTGGCTGTCTTCAGAGTTGCCATGCTACAGGGCAATATAAGGGGGATGGCAGGTCAGAGAATTCTGCCGATACACAGAATTTTGAACAAATTGGTCTTTGTGGAATAAGATAGAGACTACATTCGCTTTTAACCCTTATGCTGCTGATGGTTAATTTTGCCGATACAAAATGATGCAAAAATGCTAAAAAAAAAGACTGAAACCCTGGCATATAGGTACTCATCGGAGAGTGCTCAGCGAGAGCTATCCAATGAATACCAACATGACAGGGTTTAGATGTTTTTCAAAAATCTTTGCATCCTTGTTCTCTGTAGCCTCAGCATTGAAAGGGTTAAAAGAGTATAAATTGTGAGATCCTGGTGAGTTTGTTTGTAGATCATGACTAAAAGGTTTGTGGTTGAGGTGGCTTGGTCACTTTATAAATGTGGTCGCTCTGTAAAACTTGACCAGTGGTTTCTACACCATTTCAAAAGGTTTTCACCTGTTCTTGCCTAAAGTTTCCTCTTGGAGGGGTATGCCCTGATAGTCAAGTGGTCTCAGGTGTTGCCAGTGACTGCTCACTGTCTCTCATCACTGCCAGGGTACAAAACCTGCTCAGGGCATGTGAGAAAGTGAGAAAGTTACTTGGACAGTGTGTTTTTCCAATTACTCCAGTGTCCTCAAGCCACTTACAATCGTGTTGCCACGGATAAGCCTGAATATGCACAAAAAAATGATGATGAATGAAATAGAGGGACTGGCGAAGAAGTTGTTGCTGCGAAGTCATAGTGAAAGTAGTAGTCATAAAGGTAGTAGAAGTAGTAGTAGTAGTAGTAGTAGTAGTAGTAGTAGTAGTAGTAGTAGTAGTAGTAGTAGTAGTAGTAGTAGTATAGTAGTAGTAGTTATATTCATCATTTTCCTTACATATCTGCAGTTCTTCCAGTGAACTGATTGTGTATTTTATCTTGGGTGGAAGTGGCCTGTTTTGTGTTTGTTGTTGCCATCACTACCGGTTGCCGTGGGGACGGATGCTGGAAGAAGCAGCAGGCCAGTATAACTGTCTTGTAGGTATGAGGGGTCCCTGGCTTGCTGGTGTACCTTACACTAACCCCAATAAATCTCTGAACTCCAGTGCGATATTACACTCACCCAGCTAACCAGGTGTAGATGTCTGCAATAGCCATATACCCAATATCAGAGTACTGTAAATTCTCAACAATTTGGGACACTTTTTGATAACAATTTTTATGGATTGCAACTCAATAATTACCATACACCCAATGCCCACAATCAAAGTACTGTAAATTCTCAAAAATTTGGGACACTTTTATAATAATTACAATTTTTATGGACAGTAACTCAATGGAATAACCATATACCCAATGGGCACAATCAAAGTACTGTAAATTCCCAAAAATATGGGACACTTTTTAATAATTACAATTTTTATGGGTGGAGGATAGCCCATGTTTTATAAAAATACTGACGAAGCAGAGTAATAGTTACCCATACTTGGTGAAATAGCTACCGTGGATTAAAGGGTGGTCCGTATTTCCCAATGATTATTTTGCAAAAAAGTGGCCCATATTGTATAATTGTATTGGTCCATATTTCAAGGGTGGGCTTATTTTTTCCGAGAATTTATGGTTAGTCTGGTCCCCTATGCCAATTCATGTCCACAGTGCCTGAAAAGTCCAGATTGTTTTGGTAATATCCCTTTGGGAAGAGCATCTTTTGAAATTTCAATTCTCTTTCAATGATCATTGTGTGTTTTAATGTGTAGTTAATGAGTTTACTCAAAAGTTTACTCAAGAGTTCCAACACACAGAGGCAGCATGTGCATACAAACCTTGTAGGGGTAGGGTGACATGTCTTGGTGTGTTCTTTCAAGTTTTTTTCCCCTAGTTTTATATTGGTCGCTGATCAAAGGACAAATTGATCAGAAGTCGCATTAACGCTTTTCTTCTTTCGCTATGAACCACACCTTTAAAAAAGTAATACCTATAGAATGTTGCTTTTTATTATATTAAATAGTACTTATTTGATAGTTTATGGCCTTTTCAAATGCAAGTGAACAAAAAGCGTAATAAGTTGTCACAATTTATCATCTCTGTGCTTGTGTACAAGTGACCATTTATATCTCAAAACAAGTATATCTGATCTAACTTTTTCCTTCAACTGTGCAGTCCTTATCCACATATGTTCAAAGTGACCGTTTATATCTCAAAACAAGTATATCTGATCTAACTTTTTTCCTTCAACTGTGCAACCCTTATCCACATACGTTCAAAGTGACCGTTAATACCTCAAAACAAGTATATCTGATCTAACTTTTTTTCCTTCAAATGTGCAATCCTTATCGATATATCACCAATGAAACCCAGCACATACTTGTAGCATGCCGCCCCTGTCAAGAGGACTATAGGGTGCCGGCCTGCCTGAACCACATTAGTGAGACTACGCAGATGTGAAGTTAAGCAAAACACAAGTAAATCCTAAGTTTTTGCTGCCGGTAAAAAGGTGTTGTTGATGTGGGTCTAAGAAACGTGTGAAAACCTTGTAGAGTACAGCTTGCGTATTGAGAATAGATATACGTATGTATTTATAGGCAGTGAAGACAGAGAGCTTGATATACAACAAAAGCTATGGTGCTTTAAGCATATAGAGATTACACTTACAGGAATTAGAAATTTTCAAGGGTTGGAAAGTGTGTGCTTAGTTAGAGTAGGAGTGACACGGAATGCAAGGTGTCTAGTAGGAGAGATGGCTGACCAGTGACTGACCAGTGGGCTGAACAGGAACAGTATGAGCACTCAGCCAATCAGGTGTAGGGAACCAAGTCTAGAATTGTTCACTCTCTTTGTGATACCAGTAGGCTCATGTTAGTGGTGGTCAACTCAGTGCAATCCAGCCAATCGTTCAGTCTTTTCAATACATGATCTATCTACGAGTAAGGGTTAATGTCCCAAACTAAATTCCAGGGTTCGACTTTCCCAGGGGCCTGGGGGCAATTATGCCCCTAGATTCTGCTGTGGGCCCCTAGGTTTTTCAGTCTAGGTGCCCAAAATAGTATGAAAAATAACCAGAAATCCTGTTTTTGAACAATAATTTTTATCAAAAAACCTTTTCGGGCCCCTTGCCTGAAATCTAAGTGTCAGACCCTGAACTCATATATCAATAGAATTATAATGAGAAGAGGAGTGGCATGTTCTTGTCATGACTTAATTTGTTTGTTTGTTTGTTTGTGAAACTAAGATATTAATACACAGGTACCTAGATCATTCACATTACCTGTTATTAGTATCACATCCAGGAGACACTCAGCCAATGGGGTGTAAGGAACCATTGAAGTCTAGAATTGTATCATACACCCAGAAGGCATTTTTCAGGGGTAAGCTTCAAGCCTGATTGGGGTAAGTGACGGTGAGGGCATGGGAAGTAAGTTAACTTTTGCAGAGTTCAGCTGAAAAAGGCCTGTGAGGAGTTAACCCTTATGCTGCTGGTGGCTAATTTGGTCCACATGAAATGATGATAAAAAGCTGAGAAATGACTGAAACCATGGCAAATGGGTACTCATCTGAAAGCACTCAGTGAGAGCTTTCCAATGAATACCAACATGACAGGTTTTAGATGATCTTCATAATTTTTTGCTTTTTTGTGCATTGGACGAAAGTAACATCAGCAGCAGATGGGTTAAGCCACAGTGGCAGCCTGTTGTAGTAGTAGTAATGTGCTGTGATTTGTGGCTGATATTGGCCATGATTCAACAGGATGCCTGAGATAGCATTGTTGTGATCTGCCCCGACCCCTGAGCAGCTCCAGGTCACTGTGGATTCGGCAGCGGAGTTCTCAGCAGCGATTCCCAGGAATCGCGGTGGATGTGGAGAATGCACAGACACACATAGCTTGCATTGTGAGGGCTATAGTGGATGTCAGAGAGTTTAGACTCAGGGAGCAGTAGCATGAGTGAGTGAGTGAGTAGTGGCATCAGTGCCTGGAGGCTAGATGCTACCGATCTGACCTTCACCTATCACTTCTCTTCCTCCTTCTCCTTACCTTCTTTCTCCTCTTCCTGTAACTACTCCCCTTCTTCCCCTTTTTCCACTCCTTTTTACCTCCAGCTTCCATTCTTACTGCCACTGACTGCTAGCTATCTCTTACCAATGCCCAGGTTCAAATCTTAGATGGAGCATGTGAGAAAGTTGCCTGCGACTTGCAGTTTAGCGGTGATTTTGCCTGGTACTCTGGTTTCTTACCACTTATGACTGGCTAGTCTAAACTTAGCCGCAATATGGCAGAAAAAGTGACGACAAATTGAAATTTGAAATTCCATACATACTCTCCTTCTGACTGTGACTTCCATCTCCTCCACTTTCTTACTCCTCTTCCTCCTTTTCTACTGCCTCCTCTAGATCTCCATTTTCCACCTTCCCCCTCTTCTCCTCTTTCCCCCCTCCATCCACTTGATATCTCCGCTTCTCCTCCTATGCCTCCTCCTCCCCCGAACCTCTACAAAATACCTCAGGCACTCTTTATTATATTCTGTGTATCAAATAAGGCAAACTGTGGTATTGCAGGTTTGATTGACATATGAAATTAATATAGTAAGAACAGAAGCATACTTAAATCTCTAATAAATGAACAAACAACTATACATGCAAAATGTGCTTTACACCACCATGTAACTGTGGGGGGCCTAGACTTGATATCACAGATTACAATCTTTTATGTGCGAGTTACCTGCTTGGACTCACAAAACCATATATCATATTCCCTCGCTCAGGGATCATATAGAGAGTCAGCGTAACTTGGTGTTGTTATGCACTGGTTATTGAACCGGGCATGGTCATCACGAAAAACCATCTTGCTTCTTTCAGGTCCCAAGATTTATGAAGGGTTTCAGACGGCTGCTTTACAAATAGCAGTAGAATAGATCATGTAAAGTGTGGCGCTGATACCACTGATAAGCTTGAAGGGTTTTCATGTAAATATCAGCAAAAAGATTGAATATGGCTTTTTATTAAATGGCGCTTATTTGATAGTTTATGGCCTTTTCAAGTGCAAGTGTGACATTTATGAAAGCGCACAGAGAAGTACTTGTGAGTCGTATAATAGGGTAAGAGGGAGATGCTACCTACAGGCTTCTTTGTAGAGAATGGATTAAAACCCAGACTTGTAAAAAGCTGAGGTATTAAACGTGATTTATGATAAGAATCAGCAACACTGTTATCGTGCAATATACTGATGAGGCAGGGGGTGGAATATAGTTTTGAGGTAGCAAAAGGGCGTATCGACCCATGCTTTTGATTAGGGATGGGGACCGGGAACCGGAAACCGGTTCATACCGGCCTATTAGCCTTACGGTTAACCAGCCAAAAACCGGACCTCCCTCTAAACGGTTCGGTTTTCTATGCATGCACAGGGTTCCTGGAGGCGTAATAAAACTGTCAGCACCTACCTCCTCGCTGGCCTCACAATGTCTGCCAAGCGCGATGATCAAACAGCCATTTCAAAATCTCTCAGGTCTGGTACCCTGCCCACTTTCACTATGCTCAGAAGCCTTCTGAGCGTAGAGAAAGTGCCCAGGGAGCTAGTATATAGGAATTTCAAGAACTTTCCAGTTCAGCCACGCATTCCATTGCGTAGTTTCATATCCAAGAAATGTCATTAATAAACCGTTTAGGAAACCGTGATAAAACTGAACCGTAGAAGCAAAACCGAGAACCGAACCGAACCGTAGAATTCTCAACGATCCCCATCCTACTTTTGATCGGTGATTTTGAAAATTGTTGTTGGGATCTACAATTATTCAGAAAATGATTTAGGGCGAATAGACCCAGCCTGCGTATTGTTCATTTTAAAAATGTGTTGTCGGGATCTATAATCATTTTGAAAATAATTTTGGAATAAAGGATGAACTCTCAAATTATTTGAGTTGTTAGTTGATTGGAATTTTTCTTTAAAATAGATTCAGACTGGTCCCCTTGTTAGAAAAAAAAAGAATCTTTGAATTAGTTGGGACAGTTTTGGCTGCTGGAATGGCATGGGTTGACAACCGCCTGGGCTAATCTATTATGCTCAATACATTAAACTGCTTGGCCAAGGGGCATCCTCCTGTTAGATGCTTTATAATTATTGTATGACCTGATGCCACTGCTGTAAAAAGGATGGTTCTTGGCATTAGACAAGTCAGCCATGGAGGCAGCCCCCCCCCCCCCCCCCATTAATAGTGAATGTGTTTGGCAACGATTACTTTGTAATAGAATGAACTTGTCCCAGCTTTTTAGGCTCAATACATTAGACTTCTTGACCATGAAAACAGCCCTCATATTAGGAGATATGCTTTTTGATGGTTAGTGTGTACTTACATGAACTAGTCCGAGCTGTCAGTGCTAAATGCATTAGACAACTCATCCATGGAGGCAACCCCCTTTGTAATATATATTCATTATGCTTTGCAAATAGAAGTAAAAAGTTTATCAGGTAAAGTGTGGCGATGATACTTCTGATAACCTTTAAGTGTTTTCACACAAATATCAGAAAAAGATTCAATTTGGCTTTTTATCAAATAGTTCTTATTTGATAGTTTATGGCCTTTTCAAGTGTAAGTGGGACATTTGTGCTGGGTTTATAAAGGGGACAGATAAGCACCTTGTGAGTTATGTAAATGGAGATGCTACCGATCAGCTTTTTTGGAGAGAATAGATTAAAACCCAGACGTGTTAAAAACGGAGATCATGATAGGAATCAGCAACTGTTATTAACCAATACACCAAAAGCTTATGAGGGGGTGGAATCTAGTTATGATGTAGCAAAAGGGCGAATCGACCCATGCCTTCGATCGTTCATTTTATATATTGTTGTCGGGATCTAAAATTATTTAGAGATAATTTAGGGCGAATCGACCCAGCCTGCGTATCGTTCATTTTAAGAATTGAAATTTTGTAATAAAGGATGAATTCTCAGAATATTTGAGTTGTTAGTTAATTGGCATTTCTCTTTTAAATAGATTCAGACTGGTCCCCTTGTTAGAAAAATAGAAATCATAGAATCAATTTGGACAGTTAGTTAGGAATTCAGATTAGTGTGTACCTATATGCACCTGTTTTTTCCTGCCAGGCCCTGATGGGACAGCTGTGAGAAGAATGGTACCTAGTAGCAGCTTGCAGCGCTAGATCACTCAGCCATGGGGGCACCCCCTTTCTGAAAGGAGATATGTGTTTTGTAATGTTTGGTGTGTACTTGTATAAACCAGTGTTTTCCTGGCTGTGTGAAAGAGATGATTCTCGTCGGTGGCTGCAGCTTGCAGTACTAGATCACTCAGTCGTTGGGGCAGCCCCATGGTAGGAGATATGTGTTTTGTGATGATTGGTGTGTACTTGTATGAACCAGTGTTTTCCTGGCTCTACTGTGAGAAAGATGATTCTCGGCGGGGCTGCCACAGCTTGCAGTGCTGGTGGTGGTGAAATGATGGATGGCAAGGGTGAGGAAAGCACATAGATATTACGGGTGTGCTATAATAACACCCAGGATGAACGCAACACGTGAGCCAAAACAGACCCCCTAACACACACACACACACACACATGCACATTATCCTACCAGCAAACCCTGGGAAACATACCAGCTTGCTTCTTCACTGTGTGAGGATGTTTATCACAGGACAACCTCCCTGTTGTTGAAACCAATGCAGAAATTGGACGGTCACTCACTTGGCGGAGAGAGAGTTACCAATTTTGGGTGACGTATGATTGAAATGGTTGGTCTCAAGAAGCTATGGGGTTAAAGTTTGCAAATGAGTGGTAGAAAATGCCTTCCCCGGTTTTCAAATTGTAGTGTTGCTTCTTTTTTTTTTAGCATCATTTACTTTCCCCAAACCATTCATAACCTGGAGTTTTCTACTTTTCATATTTAACAAGTCCAGAAAGCTCTTGAACATAATAGGCGGGTGGCCAAATCCCTAAAAGAGCTCTAGAAATATTTTTGATGGCGTTTTTCGTTACAAGTCGTCATCCATGCTTGTTCATCTCTACATAGGGTGGGCTTTAGCGCACGGGTGGATGACACGTCTGATTTTGCTGCATAAGGGAATTTTGGGGCATTTTATGCAAAAAATCACCAAAAAAGCATGTTTTTTGGGATTTCCGTCTAGAAAATTCATTTTTCGAGATAGAAACTCAAAACTTCCTACAAATGTGTTCAATAGGATGCTTCTGATCTTAGAACATGTTGCGTTAGCGTGACTTCAAGGAACCCCCCGCTGTGAGTGATTTTGGGGGGAAAATCATCAAAAATGAGTGTTTTTTGTAATTTCCCACAACTTGAATGTCATCCTGTGGACTATTCCAAACTCTCAACTAAATAGTTTTGGTTTAGAAAACTACCCAATAAGGTGTAGATACAGAAAATAAGTTATGTTTGAATATTTTCGTGATATGCTACGTTTTGGGGCATTTTCCAGAAAAATGGCATTAAAACTAGTGATTTTAGGGATTTGCTTCTGGAAGGTGCAATTTTCATAGTAGAAACTCAAAACTTGCCACAAATGATTATTATTAGTATGTCTATGATTATCAAATGTTTTGTGTTAGTATGAAATGTATCTGACCCCTGCTGTGAGTGATTTTGGGGTAAAAACCTCTAAAATAGTAGGATTTTTGTAATTTCCCACAACTTGAATGTGATACTGTGGACTATTCCAAACTCTCTGCTAAATAGTTTTGGTTTAGAAAACTACCCAATAAGGTGTAGATACAGAAAATAAGTTATGTTTGAATATTGTCGTGATATGCTACGTTTTGGGACATTTTACAGAAAAATGGCATTAAAACTAGTGATTTTAGGGATTTGCTTCTGGAAGGTGCAATTTTTTTAGTAGGAACTCAAAACTTGCCACAAATGTTTTAACAAGGATGTCTATGATTATCTAATGTTTTTTGATAGTATGAAATGTATCTGACCCCTGCTGTGAGTGATTTTGGGGTAAAAACCTCTAAAATAGTAGGATTTTTGTAATTTCCCACAACTTGAATGTGATACTGTGGACTATTCCAAACTCTCAACTAAATAGTTTTGGTTTAGAAAACTAACCAAGAAGGTGTAGATAGAGAGAGTGAGTCATGTTTGCATTTTATCATGACATGCTACGTTTTGGGGAAATTTGCAGAAAAATAACATAAAACAGGTGATTTTAGGGATTTGCTTCTGGAAGGTGCAATTCTCCTAGTAGGAACTCAAAACTTGCCATAAATGATTCCATAGGGATATCTATGATAATCAAATGTTTTCTGTTAGTATGAAATGTATCTGACCCCTGCTGTGAGTGATTTTGGGGTAAAAACCTTTAAAATAGTAGGATTTTTATACCAAGATTCTAGCTGTTACAAAAAATTAACCAAGAATAGGCAGATAAAGGAAATAAGTTACGGTAGCCAACCTATGACATGCTAAATTTTGGGGTATTTTACTGAAAAATCATCAAAAGCATGTGATTTTAGGGATTTGCTTCTGCAAAGTGCATTTTCCAATGTAGATATATTAAACTTGTCACAAATATGTTCGCATTGATGCCTATGGTTGTAAGATGTGTTGTATTAGTTGAGGTTAAATGTGGCCCCTGCTATGAGTGATTTTTGGGTAATCCTTTAAAATTATGCAATTCTTTGGTATATTGCGAGGCTTAACTGTCAACCTGGAGACCATTTCACAAATTTGACAGAGAAAATCACCTAAGAATGTGTTGACTATAGAACTCAGTTATGTTTACTATAGCCTTTTAATGACAAGCTATGGTTTTGGTTTTTTTATGGAAAAAGTAGTAAAAATGTGAATTTAGATATTTGCTTCTAGAGAGCGTTAATTTCATAGTAGGAATTCAAATTTGGGTACAATGATACTCATTAGGATTTCTGTGATTATAGCGATGTTGTGTTTTAAGTTTTGGGCAAAAATTTAGAAAATAGTATTCAATGGACTATTTGATTATATCACATATCGATCTAACATTTATGCATAATTTTTCACCTTTTTGTAGTAAAATATCAAGAAATGTGTCATTTAATAGTCCCTTTTTAGTATTTACTTTGGCCTTTAATAGGAGTTTTCCACTATTTGCCATTCAGCATTTCAACAACTAAGATGTGCAACAGGTAGATGTGGTGTTTCATCATTAAAAATGATCCTATATAGACCCATATAAGAATGAAAACACAGGAAACAGTCTTTTCACAAAATAGTGGTTTATGAAGATGTGTCTTTACATCGAGGATGTTCGCCATTCATCACACATAAAGAAAAGTAAAGCATTCTTCCTGAGTGAATGTCTCTTAGTATAAGGGACTGGGCCAGTTGATGACCAGTAAATACTCTCTAGTAGTGGCTTTAATGATGACAAATTTCAAAATCAACAAAGTGAAAAACATCTAATGTTTTCTTGCTGCAATGCAACATTGTTATTAAACAGTTGCTGGAAGGTGTTCCTGAAAAAGCCCAGCCTTCTTAATATAATTGGATGATTGCTGTTTTGGGGGGTTAGACACAGAAACTGAATCTGAAAAGTACTAGTAATATCATCACTAATATGAGTATATGTGCACATGTACATGACTGACTATTAATTCTTGTAATGCTACCTCAGATGTGTGAGAACAGGAAAAATGTATTTAACCAAGCTAATGCAAGCTCCATTAATATTCTGGTATAAGTATAAAAAATAGAACTGATTTTAATTATTCAAAATATTGTTGAGACTGTTTGGTGGAAAATTGTATTTGAGGATAATGTACAGTGGAACCTGATAGATTACCTCTGTACATAGAGCATTTCAACAGCAGTACCTGCATACTGTAACAGCACAAGGTAACCCTGTAGCCTGTGACTATACAAATCTTTTAAAAAATAATGGTAGGGCTGCTTAAACAATGGGCTTGTAGGTCCATTAGGCTAAGTACTTTATATTTATCAAAGTACACGATATACTCATGGGCTAGTTATCATAAGGGGAATAGGTGGAAGGACTACTAAATGTTGTGGACAAGTAGTCCATCACTGGCTAGTGGAATATTTTGGTAATGTTTAACTGTGAGTGATAAGAGCCCAATTTCCCAAAGCTTTGTGCTAGGAGAGTGGGGGCATTTAATCTTTAGGCAGCAAACTGACTAATTGTGCAGTTTTTTGTAGCGCAACCAATAATCTGCTGAATAGGAAGTATTAAGAGTAGTATGATGAAGATATGAATAGGGAGTAGTCAAAATGAATCCTGATTCATGCAATACTTTGGAATTTCGATCATCCTTTTTTAGGCTAAATTGTAACTATCCTGTTGTTAGTGATGGAGGAAACTATAGTAACCCAGTGAAAACCACTTAACCCCAAGTCAGTGATCACTTTCTCACATGCCCTATCTGGGATCAAGGAACAAACACACATTTTGGAGTTGGGAATTTTGTTTTTTGTCACTTTTTCTGCCATACCATGACTAACCAGTTGTAATTGGTTTAGGAAACCAGATTACCCAGCAAAAAACACTGCCTAACTCAAAGTCACTAGCAACTTTCTCACATAATGACTGGGATTTGAAAGATCAAAGTGGGTGTTTTGTTTTTCATACTTGAATGACTCACATGTGTATCAAATTATAAATGAAATAACATCTCACAGCATGATACTTATGTAACTGAGTGAGATATACCTTAGACTCTGAGAGTAATAGTAGGAGCTCTACTACTATTCTCTACCATAAATCGATATTGATGCTATTTCAATGACTCTGTTTCTTGATCTGTATGACCTGAGATGTCAGGGACCTGCATACGCGTAGCACTTCTTAATTTCTCATGAGTGCTCCATGTCCACAGGTTCCACTGTGATTGCTACGTACGTAGGTACTATCAAAAGTATCCATCTCTCATTGTATTACAGCAAAATGATCCAAAATCTAGCATGACTGAGGTATTAATTAAAAATACCTTAGAATGATAGAGCCTATGAAATTACAAAAATTACATTTCTATAAGTTCTCACGTTTTATTACTTTTTCCATAAAATGCCCAAAACGATAGCTTATCATTGAAATCTAGTAAACCTAACCCAGTTCCTTCACCAACACATTCGTAAGTGATTTCTTTGGCAAAATTGGAAAATTAAGATCTTTGCATAGTCTGCAAGTTGACAGTTTAAGTCTGGGAAAATACAAAAGAAATGCATGATTTTAAAGGATATTACCCGAAAATTACTCACAGCAGGAGCTACATTAAATCTCAACTACCAAAACACATCCTTCAACCACAGGCATCAATGTGAACATATTTGTGTCAAGTTTTATATATCTACATTGGAGGCTGCATTTTCCAGAAGGAAATTCCTAAAAATGCATGCTTTTGATGATTTTTTACCCCAAAATTTAGCAAGTCATAGGTTGGCAAACATAACTTATTTCCCCTACATGCCTATTCTTGGTTAAATTTTTGTAACAATATCAGGCTAGAATCTTGGTATAAGATATGATATACCTTTGTTCAAATGCATGAGAAATTACAAAAATCCTACTATCTTAAAGGTTTTTACCCCAAAATCACTCACAGTAGGGGTCAGATACATTTCATACTAACAGAACACATTTGATTATCATAGACATCCTCATAAAATCAGTTATGGCAAGTTTTGAGTTCCTAGTGTGAAAATTGCACCTTCCAGAAGCGAATCCCTAAAATCACCTGTTTTATGCCATTTTTTCTATAAATTGCCCCAAAACGCAGCATGTCATGGTAATATGCAAACATGACTCACTCTCTCTATCTACACCTTCTTGGTTAGTTTTCTAAACCAGAACTATTTAGTAGAGAGTTTGGAATAGTCCACAGTATGACATTCAAGTTGTGGGAAATTACAAAAATCCTACTATTTTAGAGGTTTTTACCCCAAAATCACCCACAGCAGGGGTCAGATATATTTCATACTAACAGAACACATTTGATTATCATAGACATCCTCATAAAATCAGTTATGGCAAGTTTTGAGTTCCTACTATGAAAATTGCACCTTCCAGAAGCAAATCCCTAAAATCACTAGTTTTATGCCATTTTTTATATAAATTGCCCCAAAACGTAGCATGTCATGGTAATATGCAAACATGACTCACTCTCTCTATCTACACCTTCTTGGTTAGTTTTCTAAACCAAAACTATTTAGTAGAGAGTTTGGAATAGTCCACAGTATCACATTCAAGTTGTGGGAAATTACAAAAATCCTACTATTTTAGAGGTTTTTACCCCAAAATCACTCACAGCAGGGGTCAGATACATTTCATACCAACACAAAACATTTGATAATCATAGACATACTAATTAAAATCATTTGTGGCAAGTTTTTGAGTTTCTACTATGAAAATTGCACCTTCCAGAAGCAAATCCCTAAAATGACTAGTTTTAATGCCATTTTTCTGGAAAATGCCCCAAAACGTAGCATATCACGAAAATATTCAAACATAACTTATTTTCTGTATCTACACCTTATTGGGTAGTTTTCTAAACCAAAAACTATTTAGTTGAGAGTTTGGAATAGTCCACAGGATGACATTCAAGTTGTGGGAAATTACAAAAAACACTCATTTTTGATGATTTTTCCCCCAAAATCACTCACAGCGGGGGGTTCTTTGAAGTCACGCTGACGCAACATGTTCTAAGATCAGAAGCATCCTCTTGAACACATTTGTAGCAAGTTTTGAGTTTCTATCTCAAAAAATGAATTTTCTAGAAGGAAATCCCAAAAAACATGCTCTTTTGGTGATTTTTTGCATAAAATGCCCCAAAATTCCCTTATGCAGCAAAATCAGACGTGTCATCCACCCGTGCGCTAAAGCCCACCCTATGTAGAGATGAATAAGCATGGATGACGACTTGTAACGAAAAAACGCCATCAAAAGTATAATTCTGACACTTGGCCACCCGCCTATAAGATTAAAGACATGATATTTGATATTTTCATTGGCATTTCCACAGACTAGCTCTTTTTAATCTGTCACTCATGATATATATGTTCTGCTTG
>OZ012692.1:17296000-17321174 GCA_963942565.1 Maea johnstoni
TGAGTTTGTACTGTGAAGAGCATACCACCTTCTATACCGCTTTGGCAGGGTATTTATTATCGGTTCTAACCGTCAAACAACAGTCAGCTTTGCGCAATGTTACGAGTTTAACATGTGTTCGATGGGAAAAAAGGAATGCTGGAAATTTGTTAGGTTGGGTCGGCGAGTTTCTCAAGTCTTGTCTCTCTGCTCTATGAGACAGAGTACCGCTGACATAACGTCGGCACCGCACGCCCTTCAAACCCGGCCAGCAAATAACGGCATACCTCCGAGTAGCACTTCCGACAACAAGTGTCTTTTCACTGCCCAATCAGCTGTTCTTGCTGGGAGTGGGTGTCGCGAGACCTGCCGGTGGGATGAAGCGAAATGAGACTTTTGACTGGGAATCCTAAAAATTCAGTGATTTTAAAATAGGTTTCTAGTTTGCTCATTCATTGCGCAACCAGGAGGTCGTTCAACAAAATGGTTGACCTCTTGTGAGCAGAATATTCTGAAAACGATAGGATGAAAGCAAGTAAGACATTTGATTATGAACCGGAAGAGTTCAGTGATAAGGTTCCTGGAATAATATTTTTTCCGCAACCAGGAGGGTCTTCATTTGAATATTTGACTTCTTGAGATTCAAGTTAATTTGTTTAAGAGAGGCTACTGGTCTAAGTTTGGGATTTTCATTCAAGGAATCATGATTAGGTATCATTACGTGTATCAATTTGTATTATACAAATGACATAATGGATTCATGGTACCTAGTGGAATGAAGTCAGTTCTATCTTAGATGACCAAACACAAGTGGATTCGAAACCAGCCGGTCATGCTAGCTTCAACCAGTGTCAACTAATAGGCCGAAATTGGTGCTCTGGGCACCCAGCTGATGGTGGAAATAAGGTTTCTCTGTAATGTTATGGATGCGCGAAGCCCTGATTGGTCCTTGTTCCCACGTGACCTCGCGCTGCTGCCTTATCTGGTACTCCTTGCATGAGTCCAGCATGTAACTATAGGGCATGTAGTAATTGGTCTCTCGCTACATATCCATTCTTTTCTTCATCCAAGGTTCTATCATAGCCATCCCCAGGAGGGATTCGCAAGGGCATAGTTGACAACCGTGGATCAACATATCTTCTGGTTGTGTTGCACCAAGTTTGTGGTTGCATCATTCCAAAGTTATTTTCCCCTTTATCCAGAAGATTCTCCTCATGAATGAATTAAGGCATGTATTAATATCATTCATTCTCAATATGAAAGTTTGTTCATTATATTTTGTCAAGGCCATGTATGAATATTGTTCATGCAAATAATATGAATATGAATAAATAGTTTTCCATTGGGCAAGTAGATTTAATTGACCATTATAGTTTATAGGTTTGTCAGTTTCCTATTTAACTAATTCTTTTTATGAATAAGATTAGTTCAGACAACCAATTCTTCGCAGTACTTGTAGGAGAACAAGTGCATGTAAGTTGTTCATGTCAAGCCCTGCAGTTGGGAGCAGGGGGAGGAGGATGTGGTTCAATGAATCGCTTACGCCGCCTCGGGCAATTCAGGGTTTATGTCCCTTGTCAATATAGTTCCCTTCTGCTGAAATCCTCCCCTTTATCTCGGCAAACTACCTCCCCCCATCTTTAGACCGTAAACAAGTTGCCATTTCCAACAACAGCAATTTAGGAAACCGCCAAGTGACCAGTTGGATCTACTACTGTATACAAAAGTCACTTGGGAGATGTGGAAAATCATATTTGTCATCATAGTTTTTCAAGAACGATCATTGTAAATTTACTATCAGTTTTGCAAACTTTGGTACAGAAAACTTTCTCTGCATTCTTGAACCAGTGAAAATGGTTTGAGCACCTAGGAAGGGGGGGGGGGGGTGCAGATGAAAGGAACCTATTTGATTTGTATGGTCTCTTTCTCTCACAATAGTGGGAGGGGGAAAAGGGTAAGGGATCCCATCACTTCTGTCTTTTCCTGAAACCTCACACATGACCCTAGACCCCTAGTTTTCTGTGAGTGTGTGATGTGTGTGTGTGTGTCTGTCTGTGTGTTTGTGGTTTATGGATCAGTAAGAGGTTATGCTCCAAGGCACTGGGTTAATTTACCTCAGGCCATAAAAGGCTCTTTTTAGGCGCTATTAATCAGCTGGGTAGAGTGAAGGCCAGGGGCCCGGGAAGATCACGTGTTTATATACTCTCTCTCTCTCTCTGTCTTTGTCTCTGTCTGTCTGTCTCTCTGTCTGTCTCTCTGTCTGTCTCTCTGTCTCTCTCTCTCTGTCTCTCTCTGTCTCTCTCTCTCTCTCTCTCTCTCTCTCTCTCTCTCTCTCTCTCTCTCTCTCTCTCTCTCTCTCTCTCTCTCTCTCTCTCTCTCTCTCTCTCTCTCTCTCAGTATTTATCACATGTTTTCTATAGTTTATCGGAGGTAAAGTGGAATCCTCATGCATTCCCAACCACCCTCTCCCCACACTCTCTTCCCTGCTGCACAGAAAAGGCAAGGTTCAGAAACGCTAGGTCTGTGCCCAATAAAGAATGTCATTAAATATCTCCACTTGCGAATCGCAGTCACATGCTGAAGATGAGGAACTGTTATTCTTGAGCCGTGGAACCTGAAAACACAGCTGTAAGTTTCCATCCGGGCTGAACTTTCCCACACTACCATCTCTCTGTGTCTCTGTGAGTCCCATAGGGGGAGTGGGGGGGGGGGGGGGGGGGGAGGGGGGGGTGGAGGGGGTAGGAGAGGGGGCAGCTATTCCTCCTCTCATAGAGTCTTCCTGCATTCCTGCCTTGCATAAGAAAAACAGCGATATTTCTCCTCTGTGGATTCCTGCTACTCATACTGTGCATTTAAAGTAGTAGTTCAAAGCACCCCTAGTTTACCTATTTGCGTGAATGGAATTCCTCTGCAGAATTCCTCGCAAATTACAAAGATTCTTGTAAAAGCACATCCCACCAATGCAGGAGAATACTTTAAAATTTCACTAACACTGCAGAGCTAGGTCCCTTAGCTTTATTCTAGCACTGACACAATTTTACTCGCCCTGGAGTATCATTAAAAATGTCATTAAAGTATTGTATTGTTAAGAAAATATCAATATTGTATTGTTTATTATAAGGGTGGATATACGGCAGGCAGTTTGAACTGATCAGAATGTGGGCCCTTGTGGTTTCTCTTAAAGGGTGTTTCTTAACCCTCGTCATGCTAGACCCCCATATGGGAGAAACATATCCCCTGGGACCAAGGATATTGTGGGTCTACCCACCAAATCAGAAGGATATCTGGTGTTAGTAAGAAGCAGGGTTAAGAAAGGTGACTTATATCCAAGCTTTCAGTCAGGTAGCTCAATGGTCTCAGTACAGAGGTGGTCCATTAAAAAAAGGTGATACGTCCTGCAGGTTGAACTGATCAGCATGTGGTCAATTTGTGGTTTCCCTAATAAGGGGTGGTCGTCTAGAAAGGTGACTATATCTCTATCAGTCAGGTAGCTCAATGGTCTCTTTGCAGAGGTGGTTCTTTAAAAAGGTGATACGTCCTGCAAGTTGAATTGATCAGCATGTTGTCCTTTGATGGTCTCTCTTAAGGGGTGGTTCTTAAGAAAGGTGACTCAAATCTCTATCAGAGTTGGTTCTTTAAAAAGGTGATACGCCCTGCAGGTTGAACTGTATCAGCTTGCAGGATGGATAAAGTTGAGGAATTGAAACAATGCAATAATGCACGTCGGAGCAGGATCCCACAAGCAGGATACAGGTCTGTATTCTTCATTCTTCTGGAATCAGAGTTAACATACCTCTCTGTTCACCCCGCGACGACGCACAGGGGGAATTTCTACGATTCTGTGGGAAAGGAAGATCTGTGGGTCACCGAGGGTCAAACCGTGAACCACCCAGTTGGGAATGCATGCTGGGCCCAAGCTTTTTTCTTGCCTTCCTAGAGGTATGTCTGTGCAAACACAACTTATGACATACAGATGAAGAAGGTTCATGAACTGCAGGCATCATTGGGTACACGGAAATATAGACTGAGAAAGACCTGTTGGTTCAGGAGAATCATGGAAATAGAGGGGGAGGGCCATGGGGCGAGGGGGGTTCATGAACTGCAGGCATCATTGGGTACACGGAAATATAGACTGAGAAAGACCTGTTGGTTTGGGACTCTTTGAAAAAGAGGGGGCGGGCCAAGGGGGGAGCGGGGTTCATGAACTGCAGGCATCATTGGGAACCTGTGGGTTCAGGAGTCTTGGAAGAAGAGGGGGTGGGGCCATGGGGGAAGGGGGGGTTCATGATAGACCTGTTGGTCAGAAGTCAGTGATAGAGGCAGTGGATTATGGAGAGGTTAAAAGGAAAATAGGAGTTGGGCCAAAGAAGATAGAAGATGGAATGGGGTGGGGTGTTATGAACTATAAGCCTCATTGGGTGCAGAGAAATAAAGAGAGGCAGAAACGGACCAAAGTGTCTAAAAACTACAGGCTAAGCTGTTACCTAGCACCATTGAATAGTGTTATATTCGGAGGAAAATGTAAAACAATGAAAACAATATTAAAATAGTGTAAAAACACAAAAAACAATAACAACTAAAACAACATAATAACCGCTTTACCTGAAATGCAGTACAATAACCTTTTCAAACCCTCCTTTTTAGCTTTTCATATAACAATATTGGGTTCAATTTTCATTCAATTTATTACTAGTAACACTATGTTCTGACTTTTCTTCTCAAACTCACACTCATGTATTCACCATGCACATTCTCTCCCTGTTTTTTCCTCTGGTTTGCATGATGCTAACCTTTATCTGGGGTTAAGTTCATGCTTTGATGCTTAACTCATCTTGATCTAGTGCCGGCAGCTGTGTGTCTCACCAGTTTTTCTTCCCGTTCCCTGTGTGTGTTCCCCTCATAGACAGCCCGTTACGTCACGATCAGAAAACTCCACCAGCTAGGAGCGAATGCTGTGTACACCTACTAAGTAGAATTCATCAATCACAGACAGTTTTGTTTTTGAATCTTTACTCATTTTTTCACTGAAAGGTTTTAGAAATAAAATTTAGATAATACTACTAGAGTATTTAAAATAAAACTCAGTCATACGCACAAGAGGTGCACCATTTACACATTTTTTACACAGACAACTATACCATTAATACCTTTTTAAACAAGTCTATTGCATCATTTATACCTTTTACCTTACCTTACACAAAATATTGAAAATATGCTATCTAGCAACTTAATGATTATGAATGGATGTCTGCAGGCATTTCATTGTAGATGTGATGCTTGAATCTGGCAAAAAATGACAAAACTGTCTCTTCTTGCCATGGACAGTTATTGTCATGTGGTGTCATGTGGTGTCATGTGTTAGTGAGGCAGTCAGACAGAGCCTTGTAATGATTGTGTAATTTGCTGCTGTGCGTACCTTTGTCCTGTCATTGCCTGTATTGCCCTGCTGGAACAGACCTCTGCTGGGACTATTACCTGCTGACATGGGGAGGTGAGGCCACACTCACACATTCTCTTAACCTTTCCAATGCTGAGACGACTTTCGTCTAAAGCACACAGATGCAATTATTTTTGAAAACCATCCGAACCCTGTCATGTTGGTACTCATTAGAAAGCTCTCGCGGAGCACTCTCAGATGAGTACCCGTTTGCCAGGGTTTCAGTAATTTTTCAGGTTTTCTGCATCATTTCGTATTGGCCAAATTAGCCAGCAGCAGCATAAGGGTTAATTAACCTTATCATGCCTGGAATATCCTTGACAAGTGTAATTTGGACCATAGATGCAATGAAAATCACTCTAGAATCAAACAACAGAAACAGTCTGGTTTTCTGGTTTAAAAAAGAGCATGCACAGTCACTGCTCTGGAGTGCTCAGCCAATAGGATGCAGCCAACCAAGTGAAGAAATTGTGCAAGGCCTGAACAACAAAGATGCTCACACTCGATACGATGATAATTAAAATGAGAACAACCTGCAGGTCCTATCTATCTATTGGCTCTAGCTGTGAAGAACAGTTCAAAACAGTTTATCGGCAGCCCGTTGTTTGATGAAATTTTGGCAGGATCTTATCGATAGAGATGAAAGGTTAAAATGTCAACACTCTCTTTGGAGAGGATAACGAAGTAGAAAGATTGGCTTGATAGGGATGCCCACGAACCAATCAGCCAGTCAACTGGGTCAGGTAGCATATGATCAGCGATGAGAAATTGACGTCAATAAGCAGGAAAAGTATGCCGCAGAACAATGTGAGCAAAATAATATGCTTATGATGAACTAAAGGCCTGAATTAGGTGGTACAGATTTAGCGAAACTACCCAAGGTTGGCATGCACTGGAGAGAAAAAAAATGATGATGATGATGATGATGATGATGATGATGATGATGATGATGATGATGATGATGGTGGTGATGATGATGATGATGATGATGATGATGATGGTGGTGGTGATGATGATGATGATGATGATGGAGATGATGGAGATGATGATGGGGATGAAAGTGATCGTGATTGTGATGGTGATGAAGATGATAGTGTTTGTGATGATAAATTTGGAATTTGAAAAATTTTGGTTTTTCATCACTTTTTCTGCCATATTGTGGCAAATGATAATAATGGTATTGATGATGATGGTGATGGTGGTAATGATTATGATGATGATGATGATGATGATGATGATGATGATGATGATGATTATGATGATGAGGGCAACGATGATGGTGAGGATGAGGAGGAACAGATTAGTGCATACTGAAACTATATCTATGTCTCGACTTAAGATGGCTAAGGTGAAAATCATAAAAAACTGCTAGAAAATGATTGAGAATTAAATACAAGGGAGTTTCGATAGGTATATGAAGTAACAGCCCCTGCTACTGAACTCCCATTTGGAACTGGATTTACATCAGCAGTGGGCCTCACACATTTCCAGCTTAGTGGAAAGTAATGTAAAGAAAAGATTGATCGCTCTTTCCAGGAAACCAGTGTTTCCTACTAACCCAAGCTTCCTTACTGGGTTACACTAAAATAGAGTTAGGAGTATCCCAGGAGCTAAAAAAACACAGCTTCCCTATTGAGAGTAATATTTATTGTCACCTAACAGATAAATATACCTTTTTAGTTCTATGCACGAAGCACGATGCTTTGTTATCATACAAACCTAAAAACCTTCTGTGCTATTGTGCAGTACACACTATATGTCATCATCTTTGAATGATAGTGGTGACGGTATCACATAGATCTTGACAAACATCACAGAACTTGAAAGCTAAGAAATCACTTCAAAAAGACAACATAGCACTTGTTATCTATGTCAGCGTGCTATGAGAGGTGTTTTGAACTTGTTAACAGTCAGGCCACGTTTTTGGTGAACTTTCCGAGCTTTGGAAGTGTGCTATGTTTATTTGAGGCAGTCTCCTACATGGCCACTAACACTGGAATGCCATGCTGTCATCTTCAAGTACGGCTTGTTCTTTATGAATCTAAGTAACATTTACATTTCTAGATTCTTAAGGGTTTATATAAAGTATATATGTTTGTATTATTTTCATAATTATTTTTTGATATTCTGATTTCCCACCTATAATATCCAAAAGTATGAAAAGTCAATGGACAGGCATACATGGACCCATTACTTAATACAACCCATACAAGTAGTACATATTAGTTGTATTGCCTATATTGTGACTGACAACTTGACAAGAACCTCCCCACACACAGACACCTACACACACACAGTTGTCATGTGGATCTATGCTACTTTAAAAAGTATTTCATAGATACTTTGAAAATAACTTCATAATTAGGTTTGACTTCACAAGCTATTTCAGCGGAGTTGCAGATTGGGTTATGATATGAGCAACATTTCTTTTTGAAATCTTACCACCAGGAAATGCTCAAGTTGAACAGATATCACCATGATGTTAGTTGGGCACCGCAGTCAGGAAAGGGTTAAGATGTAGTATACCTGTACCTGATGTCCTGCATGATAAAGCAGTGATTATAAGGATGATTTTGTTGTTGGTATGCTATCAGTGAGGAATTGTACAGGTATAATGGTTGAGCATGTAATTGGTCAGGGCTATCCCCACTAATGATGCATTCAGCCAGGGTAATGATGTGATTAACCCTGCTAACTCCCTATGTAATCATCTGTAATGTGATCAGTATGATACCCCCTAAAATCTGCATAGCATCATGGGAGGTTTCTACACACCCACCACAGAGACGTAGGCCTAGAAAAAAGTTTGTTTCCTGTAACGGTCCTCAAGAAATATGGTAGGAAGGTCTGTAATCATTTTTGTGGGGATTATTTTTTGTTCAAAAATGTGTGTTTTCATGTTGATTAGGAGTTAGAAGTGCATGGATTTTTGTGAGTAAAAATCCTGTTAGGGTAGGGTTACAGGAAACTAACAACTTTTTTAGGCCCTACCCAAATCACAGCTAGAAACTGCAACAATAGATAAGAAAGTTTTGACTTGGCTTGCAGGAGATTATATAAAGCATTACATGATTGTTTGTATTCCAACCCCCCCCCCCCTCCCCCCTCAGCACTAACTGTAGTTAACCCTTCCAATGCTGAGGCTACTTTTTGTAAACCATATAAACCCTGTCATGTTGATATTCATTTGATAGCTCATGCTGAGTACTCTCAGATGGATACCTATTTTTTAAGGTTTTTTACATCATTTTGTTATGACCAAATTAGCAACCAGCAGCATAAGGGTTAACCCTTCTGATGCTGAGGATAATTTTGTCTGATGCACAAGATTGCAAAAAATACAAAAATCATCTAAACCAAGTCATGTGGGTATTCATTGGAAAGCTCTTGATGAGTACTGTCAGATGAGTACTCATGTGCCAGGGTTTCAGTAATTTCCGAGGTTTTAGCCATGATTCCATGTTGACCAAATATGACACCAGCAGCGTAAGGGTTAAGACATAGCCATTGCAATTTTATTTTGTCAGCATCCGTTTTCAGTATAAGGCTCCTCATTCATACCTAGCCAGTTGCTGATAGGAAGGAAACTGGAGTATAAATATTTAGAGAGGGTTTATCATGAATATGTTGGTCGTGTAGAAACTAGTTTTAGGAATGTTTCAAAATCTAGTTAGTACTTCTACCTGTTTACACTCACCACACCCCCAAATACCCGTAAGTCCAATGTGGGTATAACACTAAAGAAGGATTAGATATGGTATGTTGAGGATCTCATGTATTATTTACTTTGATAATAGTACTTTTTATACCCTTGCTTAAATGTCTATGACCGTTTGATTGACAAAATAGATGAGTACCAAATCAAAGTAAATAGATATCAAATTACTTGCACTCAAAACTGCAAAACATTAAGTTCAAGTTTGTATGTGCAATACAGAGTTCACTTCGAGAGGTAGGGTGCCTATGATGTGCAATGGCATTTGAATATGGAATCAGTCCAGCAACAAAATAAAGAGTTATGTACAGGAGTGCATCGCAAAAGTGGATGAAATAATAATGGTCATTTGAGACTAGGGATGACATTCTTCTTTAATATCTTGTTTTCTCTGTCTTTCTATCTCTCTCTGTTTCGGTCTCTGTCTCTCTCTGTCTCCCATTCTTGCTGTCTCTGTCTGTCTCTCTCTTTCTTTCTCTCTGTCTGTCTGTCTGTCTGTCTCTTTCTCTCTCTCTCTCTCTCTCTCTCTCTCTCTCTCTCTCTCTCTCTCTCTCTCTCTCTCTCTCCCTCTCTCTCTCTCTCTCTCTCTCTCTCTCTCTCTCTCTCTCTCTCTCTCTCTCTCTCTCTCTCTCTCTCTCTCTCTCTCTCTCTCTCTCTCTCTCTCTCTCTCTCTCTCTCTCTCTCTCTCTCTCCTGTGTTTCATCAATACTCATGTATCTCTTTGTTGTTTGTTTACAGGAGTGTTCGTGCCTGATCTCCAATGATGTGACTCTCTGAGCGGATGTTAATCAACAATGAATGTAAGGAACGTTGTCAGAATCGCCATAACGATGCTGGTGCTCTATGTACAGTGTGGACACACGCTAGAAACCTCACAGCTAACACCTACATTCAAACCTCATGGTGAGTACACCCTTCTAACATTCTTTTATTGCACCTATGAAACAAGCCTGCAGTGCATGGTACCTGAGTGCCTGGTACTGGTTCACCAATTATCATTGTATTGACAAATCATGTACACCTAGCTTGTACAGTTAACAGCAGGTCAGTTTACATTATAGAGTTACATTTACAGTATAGTTTACATTATAGAGTAAGTTGTGCACCAGCAGAGTCTTAGTCAGGATTTAGAAACTGGGTGCCCAAAATTGGCAATTGTAAAGTATCTGGGAGTCCAAATTTTTAAGGGGGACCACAATATACTCATATTTCAATCATAAACATGTGTAAATTTATCAAAATAAGGTATGATATCCTTATACAATATCATGGAAATTAAATGGAGATGAAAACAGTTTAATTATATGCTTGAGAGTGGTGCTTTTTTTTAAGGGTTTGGGTGTCCAAAAGACACCCAGACGCCCTGCTGGCTAAGACCATGCAGCACCAGTATGCGCAGTTGTGTCCAGGCTGCAAAGTGAGACCAGCTGGTTGCGTATCCGGTGGTTGCGTATTTGTGGTGTCAGTGGTGATGCACTTCCCACCTGTATAACAGTACACCTGTACAGTCTCTTTAATTAACAGGTATCTGTATCTGCAGGTTCCGTGCATCAAAGGATGCAGTTGTAAGAGAAATATTGTGTAACCAGAGTTCATACACTTCAAAGGGATATTGACAGGTGTCGACTTCTTTGATTAATGATAATCCTGGATGTACATAGTTATGACATAGTTATGTATGATTGGAGCTGCAGGAATGCTGTACCTACCCCATTAGGATGCAATTGTACTATCAAATCTACCAGGAAACTGTTAACCCTTCCAATGCTGAGACTACTTTTGTCTAAGGCACAAGAACTCAAAAATCTTTGAAAATCATCTAAACCCTGTCATGTTGGTACTCATTGGAAAGCTCTCACTGAGTACTTCCAGATGAGTACCCACTTGCCAGGGTTTCGGTGATTTTTCAGGTTTTATGCATTATCTTGTATTGGTAGAATTAGCCTCCAGCAGTGTAAGGGTTAACAAGAATAATTGGACAATATATAAATGGCCTCACAAGACAGGTGGCCTCCACTAACAGGTGAAATATTAACCTTTAGTTAATGGAGGGGAATAATCAATGTAAGGCGTTTATACATACATGGGTCTCCTTTAACAAGTGGCCAGAGTCATTTGAGCAGAATGACCTCTATTAAAGTTTGATTTTAACCCTAAATTTACCCTCAACTAAGAAATATTTTCAGTCTCTAATCCTGAATTTGAAGATAGGAAAATGGGATTTTTTGTGAAATGATCTTGTAAGTAAGCCTAAAATTATGAATAGATAGCTAGATAGCTTATGCTAAAAATTGATAATGATGATAATAATTTCATATTGTGCCTTTGCTACGTATGATATTCAAACATGCATTAGAATAAGTCAGTAGTTCTGACTAGTTCATATGGTTAATAAAACACCTCCTGAAATAGCAATGCTTTCAGTTAGCTTTCAAGACTCTTCACGTAGGGCAAATGTGTCCGACTTCTTTTGTCAGCATGTGACATCCTATAATAACAGTAAACAGAGTGCAAGTCAATAAGTACCTGTCTTTTACGGCAAAATAATATTTGGAATCAGGCGTTGCAGTGTGAAATAATTGCCGTCTTATGACAATCATTGTAGTAGTATTGTATTTAGCCACCAGGGGGTGCTGAAAGGGTGTTTCTGAAGGGGCGGTATAAAGTGTTATGTGTCATAAAGCAGAGAAATACCTGCCCATTCTTACGACTCACTGCCCTGCTATTCATAGCTAAAATAACATCCCTCCAGTCGTAAACTCCGCCACGGAATTCTGACCCTCCCTCTCAATCCGGGAGGCCAAAGGTCGCGTCCGAGATCTGACAGACAACTAAGTGTCTAATCCTGAG
The DNA here is from genome assembly GCA_963942565.1 of Maea johnstoni. NCBI lineage: Eukaryota > Metazoa > Annelida > Polychaeta > Spionida > Magelonidae > Maea > Maea johnstoni. The sequence continues at coordinate 17,307,982 of OZ012692.1, forward strand.
TGGTGATCGTACGAGACAGGTCTGAGTCCCTGTCTCATAGAGGTGTGGCGGTCTGAACAAGATGTAATACGAGATGTGGGTCCGCTATTTGCTAGAGTGTCTTTTAAATGGAAAATAGCGGCAATCTCCGTTCCGCATATTGTTGGAGGGACAGCCACTCTGTAAGCTGTCATGGGATTGTGTTGGACAGGAGAATGGAGAAAGGGAACCATTTATACGGCCAGACAATGTTTGACGGACAGCATTCAATCCATTGCCACGGGAAATAAGTGGAGCTTTAAGAAACCAAACAACAGCATTTTCCATGGCAATATGGTCGATACAGCTCACTGTGTGTCTCTTTGATAACTCAATATCTTCTCTACTCCCCCCCCCCCCCCCCCCCAAAAAAAAAAAACACAATCTAAACCCATTCATTCCTGTAGCACTCCCTAAAAAGAAAAGATAGGACAAAGTAACAACAACATTCCTTCAAAGATTTTTGTGATTATATGCATGGTTATAAAGTGTTTTTCTTTCTTTTTCTTTTTCAGAATAATTTGAACATCCAGATAGTTTTAAAGGGGAATTCTTAATGCATGAATAGTCCAACTCCAGTATTTTAACTCATCAAGGACTTCCATACATTTTACAAAAGAAAATGCTGTTGTATTTGTTCATATAGCAGCATACCCTGTGTTGGTTTGAAAACCATGGTAGCAGTGAGAGAGAGAGAGGGGGATAGGGGGGGGGGTTGATTCTCTATCTGATAAAGATGTATGTGATAATCTGTGGCTGTGAACTATGTCAGGATCATCTCCATGTGGAGATCATCTCCAGTGGCATTTACCTGACCTCCAGCTTGCTGCATCTCTCACCCCCTCCATCTCCCCTCCTCCCACCCCCCACCCCTGTCCACCTCTGTGCCACTACAGCAAGAACGTAATACGTCCTTTCCCTTTCTCGTTAGTCCAGGTCTTCTCAGACACGCCCTAAGGCATGATAACAGATGTATCATGACATCTCTTATTAATTGTGATTCTGTATCTCAACTCTGTCCAGATGTCGGCAGGATGGGGAGTCGTATTCAAGGGGATTACTTGTGGCAGAGGAGTGTGCCGGAAATGTCGGAAGGGGGCCGACGGTGGCCATGTTAGGGCTCGGCCCCTCGGTTCTTGACGCAGATGTTTAGCACATGTTCGTGCACATGTAAACTTCGGCTGGTCATATTTTTCTTTTTATTTAGCGCTATCAGTCCGGGGTGTTTTAAGGGGCAAGTGTGGCCTTTGATATATGATAAACATTAGTTTAACCCCCTTTCTCATAGCCACAGATTTACACATAAAAAAATCCCCCAAGCACGGTTAGCAGATCTGCTACGTAGATGTAGACACGCTAATAGTGTGTATGGTAATAGAGCTGAAAAAGTTCCCCGTAGAACTGTGTCAGCTATGTGAAGGCAAGAAAATGCGAGATACAAGTGTCTGGTTTGGAGATAAATGATTTCCGGAGTGTTGGCATCATGAAGCAGGGATGGTAGCCAGCAACACTCCTAGTTTCTTAGTTCTGTTTGAATGCTCGTTTGCTGGATTATATTTATTGCCAGCTGCTAGACCGATAATTCTCACCCTTAACCCCCTACTCCTCAGGGTCAAAAGGTCACGTGGTCTTAACCTATTGTGTAATAAATCGTTTGGGAATTACTAGGGATGAGGCAACTAGATACAGGTTAATGTAAATGACTGTGCTAATGATATGATCATGCAATATTGGACACAGTTTCATGCTTTACATTCCAACATTGTTCATACATAAACTTGGAATATTTCTGGAAATATTTTCACTATTATCTGTCTTCTATATATCAATTCTTTTGCAACTTCTACAACCAACATCATACATGCCATTTAACTACTCCCATGATTTTAATGCTGCTACTACCACTGCTACTACTACTACTACTACTACAACAACTACTACTACTACTACTACTACTACTACTACTACTACTACTACTACTACTACTACTACTACTACTATTACTACTACTACCACTATTTTTATTACTTCTTTCTTCTTCTTCTCCTCCATTCTTTCTTTTAACTACTTCAATATCCTAGAAGAATATGCTGATGTGAGGCTGTGTGGACCAAACACAGCAAGTAGACTGAAAGAAAACATTCGAGTAGTGAAGGAGTTGGCTAAGTGTCATTGATGCAGGTGATAGGGTTCAACCACTACACTGAAGAGAGGGTATTGTCTGAACCTCGTTGATTGTGGATTACCTGCAAACTCCTAGGATTACACAACCATTGTTTTTATAGAGAGTGTCCAGACTGACAGTACTTGAATGTAAGCTCCTTGATATGAGGTGTGATTACAGGTAACTGTACAATCTGGCATCACAGGTTTTTAATTGTCTCATTGGCTGGAGTAAGAGGATTGATTCTTTTAGAGGGTTTTCTTTGAAAGGTACCTATCCCTTGGATCAATGACACTCTTGAATACAACTTTGGAGTAAGTTGTAAATCTGTTAAGCGTTTGAAGGAACATTTGAGCATTCGGTTGTGATTAGCATTGTCTAGGTTAACCCATTAACCCTTATGCTAATTTTATCAAATCAAAATGATGCAAAAAAACTGAAAAATGACTGAAACCCCAGCAAATGGGTACTCATCTGAGAGTACTCGACGAGGGCTATCCAATGAATACAAGCATGACAGGGTTTAAATGATTTTCAAAAATCTTTGCATCCTTGTGCTTTGGACGAATGTAGCCTCAGCATTGGAAGGGTTTAAAAGTAGCTTGATTGTTCCCCTAGGTTTAATGGAGATAAAGCAGATGTACAGGTAGCACTGTGTTCAAGCTATTTACCATTCACCTGGGGAGGATTTCTCTTCATTTCTGCATAGTCAATCCTGCTGTGGGCTTGCTGTTCTGCATGCTTAACCCTTATGCTGCTGGTGGATAATTTTGCCAATACAAAATAATGCAAAAAACCTGAAAAATCACCGAAACCCTGGCAAATGGGTACTCATCTGAGAATACTCAGTGAGAGCTTTCCAATGAGTACCAACAAGATAGGGTTAAGAAGGTTTTCAAAGATTTTTGCATTCTTGTACTTAGGGCGAATGTAGCCTCAGCATTGGAAGGGTTAACCCATTCATGAATGAAGATATCCTTAACGAGAAAAATCTGAACCTATGCTACCTATGAAAATTGTTTTTTGATTTTTCTCTTTGAAATATTTCTTGAAAAATGCTATCGTCAATATATTCCCATAGTTTTCAGGGCATTTGTGGGTGGTACAGGCATGAAAGGGTTAAAGGAAGATTTCCATGTTGACAAGAGTCCCAGGGGGCCACTGAAGGGGGGTAAAGGGGGGAGTAAGGTCAGGCTTAGATCGATGCTGCACCAGCAGCTAGTAGAAAAAGGCCAGTCAGCCATGATGCTCATCCTCAATATGAATTACGGAGAGAAAGGCCATTGCCCTTGGCAAATGTTCAGAGAAAAAAGTGTTTGCTTATTCTTAATGTGTATACAAAAATATATGAATGAATCCTTTTGTGCCTAAAGCTACCCTTTGATCATTTTTTCCTGGCGTTATTTTACCATGATGATGACTTTGTACTATTGGCATGATTTCCAAGAAATTGAAAGTGAGTTGTTTAGCTTTGTATTTGATTATCATTTCTTCTTTAAAATATTTTTACAAAATGTGCTTTCATCCAAAAGGCATCGCCAAAATTGTCCCGCTGTTAGGGCCGTTCAGTCGTGAGAGGGCAATAGCCTTTTATTGTATTGATATATTTTCCTATTATGTGAACCGAAATAAGCTCAAAAATCAATACAGAGGGAAGGGAGGCAATTGCTGGAGGCTAGGACTTCTGAAAAAAAACGGATATTCCAATATGTGTATAAATAATTGGCTTACAGAGATAAAAGGATGAGTTGCAATGAGGTAGACAGCTATTTGTTTCCTCTGTGTGAAAAATATCAACCAGAATAGGTATTCTACGGAAAAAAAATCCAGATTCGGGAGAAAAATGTACCTATAAGTTCTGGTGTATAGAGGGTGTTAGTCTTGCTATTATGAAATGGATGAGGTAATAGTCTCATCTTTATTTTTTATATCACCTATAATTATCATGATACATTCTTTTACCTCATGTGAAAAATATCAACCAAAATAAGTGTTCTACTAAAAAAGAAAATTCAGATTCGGGAGAGATATGCACCCAAGCTCTTGTCCATAGACAATGTTTTTTTATTTTTCAAAACATTTTTATTTATTCAAAACATTTTTATTTCATAGACAATGTTATATAGTCTTACTATTATGAAATAAATGAGGTAATATCCTTATGTTTGTTTTTGCATGCATTGCTTTATCTCACCTATAATTAGCGTGATAGGTTCTATTACCCCATCTCCTGTTAGAGTGAGAGCTTCATATGTTCTGCTGAATGATTTAAGCTCTTCCACGCGTCCGTGCAATTCCCTGGCCGAATCAAACCATGATGGCTGAGTACTTCCAGATCAATACTCTTCTTTCTCAAGAGGTAGGAAAAAGTTCCTCCTTGCCGTCAGGAAATGTCCTATTTAATCGGATGATGTCTGTGTTCGACCTTCAGCCTGATTCTCCGGGGAGAGGGAAATTCATTGAGCTTGTTCGCTGGCATCGGGTCCCGGTGGTTCTACAGGAGCGCACATCCATCCACATTAGCCGACAGCTAATAGCCAGGAGCCTCCTTTTCAGACTCCGAGCGGCATCAGAATGCTGGATTGTTGCCATTAATGATACTATTACAACAAAATCATAATTCCAGGTTAAAAAATAAAGAATATCAAATTCTACCTTTGTCCGATTTTAGAATATACATGAATGTAGTTCCTAAAAAGGAAGTGGTCTGATAGCCGAGAGCCTCCTTTTCAGACTCCGAGCGGCGCCAGAATGCTGGATTGTTGCCATTAAGAATACTATTGCAATGAAATTACAATTCCAGATTAAAAAATGAAGGATATCAAATTCTTCATTTTTGTAATATCTTTCTCATGAAAACACACTTTAGGTAATATAGAATTGAGGAATTTCAATCAACACTAAACAAACTACTCCTCTTCAGACAATTATTGAATTCTTGATTTATTTTTTAGTTATTTCAAAAAGTATCAGAGGTCTTTGTAGAAGAAGTAGGAATGGTTTAAAATCAAATCCTCTTCTTTTAGCTAAGTGTTATTGGAAAGAAGACTTTAAGTATAGCGAGGTTGGGAATAGAAGACCTGCAGTGAACAATGGTTTAAAGATGAATTCTGTTTGGCTCTTATCAACTTTTCTCTTTAACCCTTTTACTGCTGAGATTATTTTCGTCCAATGCACAAAAAAGCAAATAATAATGAAAATCATCAGAACCAAGTCGTGTGGGTACTCATATGAAAGCTCTCGCTAAGCACTCTCAGATGAGTACCCATTCGCCAGGGTTTCAGTCATTTTCCAGGTTTTTTTGCATCATTTTGTATTGGCAAAATTAGCCACCAGCAGCATAAGGGTTAAATCTAAAGATTTGGTCAAAGAGCTGTTGTCCAATGGTAGAGGTTGCACAGTGAGTTCAAGTTGGTGCAAGCAGTCCAGCAGACCATGAAACAATTGTCTGAGAACAGGGAAAAGAAAAAATCCTAGCCGTGCTTTGTACTGTCTCTGAAGGATTCAGAGGGTTTTAGGCAAGGCTGATTGTTAAGTGGTCTGGGTAGCTTAGGTCTGTAGAGAATTAAAGGTGGGATTGTGTTTTTGCAAAATTGAAAACACTCGTTGGATTTTACATGAGAAAAAAGAATGCATATACCATCGCATGAGAAACATGCAATCTCCAAAAAAGAATACCATAAGTGTTTAGGTTCATCTTGTAAGTAGTCTGGATACCTAATAACTGAAATAGTAAGATAGGTAGAACATATATAAACTAATGGGCAACATGAAACTGTGAAATAACAATGAAAATTAATAAAGTAATTGTGGTACACAACACAAAGAATTTCTCACATGCCTTGAGCGAGATTGCCTGAGACTTCCCAGGCAGTCCCGTGATTTTCCTAGTAACATCCTAGAAATCCTTGGATATTTCTAGCTCCATGTGAAAAAAGAGTGGAACACCAAAAATGGTACATTGGTATGACACAGCTAAGAGTTCATGCACATTGCATTAGGCTATTCAGCCATGGGGGCAGTCCCAGACCAGAAAGGATTTGATTTTGTATTGAGTAGATTCGTATTGTATATTGTATCATGGATACTTTGGCAAAGCTTCGTTTGCAGGTGGCCTAGTCAGGTTATAGTTATTATTAGTGACGTCTCGACTGCTACAATGGCGAGACAACGAGCAATGCTTGCACAATGTATTAGACTGCGCAGCCATTGGGGCAGCCCCAGTCCTGACAGAACATGTCTAGACGGCTTTTGGATTCTTTGGCAAGGGTTCTTTTCTTGCTTGGACATCAATGCAGACGCAATGCATTAGACTGCTCAGCTATAGGGGCAGTCTCATATTGGACAGAACTTGTGTAGATGGCTTTTGGATATCTTGCCAAGGGTTCTTGGTCATCAATGCAGACACAATGCATTAGACTGCTCAGCTATAGGGGCAGTCTCATATTGGACAGAACTTGTGTAGATGGCTTTTAAATTCTTTGGCAAGAGTTCTCCTTTGCAGGTGGCCTGATCAGCTAACAGTGATTATGAGTGCATTCTGAACTGGTACAATGGTGAGACACAGCTAGCAATACATACACAATGCATTAGACTGCTCAGCCATTGGGGTAGTCCCAGACTAGACAGAACTGTTATTAGGATACTTGTGGATTTGTTGGCAAGGGTTCTCCTTCCCAGATGGCCTTGTCAGCTTACACTGATTATGAGTCACCTCTGAACTGGTAAAATAGCCAGGCACAGCTAGCAATGCATACACAATGCATTAGACAGCTTAGCCATTGGGGCAGCCCCAGACTAGACAGAACTGTTATTAGGATACTTGTGGATTTTTTGGCAAGGGCTCTTCTACACAGGTGGCCTGGTCAGCTTACAGTGATTATGATTCCCTTTATGAACTGGTACAAAGGTGAGACACAGCAAGCAATACATGTACAATGCATAAGACTGCTTAGCCATTGGGGCAGTCCCAGACCAGACAGAACTTGTGTGGATCTCTTGTGGATTTTTTGGCAAGAGTTCTCCTTCCCAGGTGGCCTGATCAGCTAAAAGTAATTATGAATTGTCTCCTACGGAACAGGAAGTACTATGATAGATATGCCGAACTTTGACAGTCCACATCATAACCAACTGCTCATATATTTACGGTTGTCTTTAGAGAATGACAATTAGCACCATCTCAGTTATTCTATTTGTCTGTCTTGTAATCAGATTCTGCCAGAGACTGCCCAGGAGATACTCATGCTGTACAAGTGTTTGGGATGGATGGAGTGCTGTTTGGCATGGGAGCGGTTTGGATGAGGTCCAGGGCTGGGATGTCACTCCTGGTTTAGAGAAGCTCTCAGAGAATGCTGCGTCTGTGAGAGATCATGGTGCTCTGCCACCAAATCTTCACTACCGTAAATTCTCGGAGATATTGACCACCCTAGGAATTATGGCCGCTGTGATTATTTCACAATTGGATGGGATGTCACTCTTGGTTTAGAGAAGCTCTCAGAGAACGCTGCGTCTGTGAGAGATCATGGTGCTCTGCCACCAATTGCCACTACCGTAAATTATCAGAAATATCGCCCACCCTAGGAATAACGACCACTATAATTATTTCCCAATTGGATGGGATGTCACTCTTGGTTTAGAGAAGCTCTTAGAGAATGCTGTGTCTGTAAGAGATCATCATGGTGCTCTGCCACCGAATCTTCACTACCGTAAATTCTCAGAAATATTGACCACCCTAGGAATTACGGCCGCTATAATTATTTCACAATGGGAAGGGATGTCACTCTTGGTTTAGAGAAGCTCTCAGAGAACGCTGCGTCTGTGAGAGATCATGGTACTCTGATAGCAATTGCCACCAATTGCCACTACCGTAAATTCTCAGAAATATCGCCCACCCTAGGAATTTTAGGCCACTCTAATTATTTCTCAAAATAATCATTGGGAAATCTAGGCCACCCTTGATCTATGGACTACGCCGTAAATCTCGCTGATACAAAGAAACCTAAGTGGGCCACCCTCAAACAAAGTAGGCAGTTCGATCTAGGATAGTGAGGTGTATTATACAATATAGGTGAGATAGGAGTCTGCTATGTAGGATGAGTGGGTATACAATACAATGAAGTTAGGAAGTTTGCACTAGGAAAGTTGAGAGGTGTATTATACAATACAGTTTAGATAGGAGTGCACTGTGTAGGAGGAGTGGCTATATAATACAGTGAAGTTAGGAAATTTGCCCTATGATATTTGAGAGGTGTATTATACAATACAGTTTAGTTAGGAGAGTGCTGCAGGAAGGGGGGGGGTGTTATTATACAATAGAGTTAGGAAGTGTGCTGCTAGTGCTGATAGGATGGTGTGAGTAAGTGGCCACCTCCCTGACATCTCTTTCTTCTCCTAACTGAATTACGCAACCGCCTGTGACACATGACAACCTCCTAGAGGCGGCAGCGGCGGCGGTGGCGGCGAGCGATCAGGCGGCGCATGGATATTGTACTATGGTGGTGCACACCGACTTCAAACACAGACTCCACAATGGTCAAGGCTATCGGGTTCCCACTGACAGGTGAAATTGACCAATATCAAGATGAAGATTTGATCTGAAGGGAGGACTGTCAGGTGGAGATGCATGCTTGATTGATTTCAACAGTGACATCAATAGATACTATTCATGTCTTTAGTTCCCCATTAGAAATAATGTTACATGTCCATGATTTGCTGCAAGGACATTAATCATTACACACCCATTCATGCTTAGGGCTTTTCTTGGAAATTTACCCTAACCAAATGAACCTGGGAATACCAAGGAATTCCTAGGATTATCTTAGGAAAATCCCACGGTTTCCTTGGAAGTCCGAGCTACATCTAGTAAGGGGATAAGTGTCAACTCGATCATTGATACTTTTCGTAATAAAATAATAATTGAGCATGCAAACACAAACTATTTGAAAGAAAGTTGTTATTCAAGATCAGGTAAAAAATACCTCCATCAGATATTGTCTAAAATATACTTTCGTCAAAGAGATATTACCAAAGGCTTATGATTTCTATAAATCACTAGAAATCATAAGACTTTGATATTACTAAAATGCTTTTTTGGGGTCCCCTTTTATGCAGGAAGGGGTCAAAATCACTCAGCAACTGACCATTGTAGTATAGTTGGTCTAGGGTATGTAATCCATTAAGCTGTGGATTTGATTTGTTTTTATTCAGTCTAGTAAGATGTGTATTACATAGCATTTGGCACACAAAAAATCATATATAACGGTGACTAGATGGAGAGTCATTAACTGCTATGCAATAGAATTCTAACCAGACACAGGATATATACACTAAAAGTTAGAAACTTATTTCCACAGTGGTCCCAGGAAAATCTGAAAACTACCAAGACACAACTCTTAGTATTATAGGTCCACAAATTGCTTTGTGTTTTAATAGCCCCTCTTGCCTCACTAGCCAAGTTCTCTATAGTTATTTCCCCCATGAACTAAATAGATAGAAGTATTCTCGTAGCTCAGTTAAGTGCTAAAAGGCTAAATAGGAAACTGTGTAAGAATGTGCAAGTGAAATGGAGTAGGAAATAAGGAAATAACTGTCTTGAATGCCTTGCCAATACATTGCCCACTGGCTTCAACCTTTGACCTTTTTGCCCATTGCCAATGTTGACCTTTGCCCTCCAGGTCCCCTCTGTCTTTGATTGGTCAGTGGTTTGCCTGTAGGGATTTTTAGAAGTGACTCGTTGACTGGCCTTACACCCATTTATGCTCAAAATCCCCCAACCCCCCCCCCCCCCCCCCCCCCCCCCACCAACTGTGGTCTAGTCTGACAAAATCCAAATACCTCGAACATCTGAGTTAAGGAAAACTCAATTGAAAAATGCATTCTTCAAGAAAATTACAAGTACCTTTCAAATATTTTCGTTTTCAAGATAATTCACTACTTACTGGAGCAAAGGAACAGTCACTATGTGAAAGGGTAGGGTATAGCTTAAAGGTATTTCACCCTTATTAGCTGGTGGCTAATTTTGCCAATACAAACTGATGCAAAAACCTGAAAAATGACAGAAACCCTGGCCCATAGGTACTCATCTGAGATAAAACAGTGAGAGCTATCCAATGAATACCAACAAGACATGGTTTAGATGGTTTTTAAAAATATTTGCATTCTTGTGCTTAGGACGAAAGTCACAAGCCTCGGCACTGGAAGGGTTAATGGCTGGCCAATACAAAATGATGCAAAAAAGCTGGAAAATTATAGAAACCCTGTCACATGGGTACTCATGTGAGAGTACTCAGCAAGAGGTTACCAATGAATACCAATATGACAAGGTTTAGATGTTTTTCAAAAACAAAAGTCACAAGCCTCAGCATTGGAAGGGTTAATGGTAGTTGTCAAGGTTTAGCTGAGGATTCTAAGAGAGAGAAGTTCCCAGGCTTGTAGGGAATTTGGCGTAGTTGGTTGTTTTTGTAGCTGTCGTGTGAAGAATAAAGCATGCGGTCATGGGAATGTACAGGATCTGTTGTTAGAGTCAAGGGATTACGCGACCTTGTACTGCAGAGCTTCGTAAATATTTGTCTAGGTCCTTTTTTGCACATGAAAGATCCCCCCCATTTAATTTGCATGGCTGGAAATGCAAATCGTAAAGTAGATAAACCAAGATTTTATCAGTTTTGATTTGGCAAATACAATTCTGATTAACCCATTTATGCCCATAGTCATGAAAAAGGCCTTACTTAATTTTGATGTTATATTTCTTAAGAAAGCATATTTTGATCAATTATTTGATAGGAACTTGTTCAGACGCAATCTAAAAGTCTCCAAATATACTGTAATATCAATGTTTTCCCAAGGAATTTTAAAAGAATATCATGTCCATACAGTTTGTCTCAAGATACACTCTTGGCATAAGAGGGTTAATGTTGTTGTTGATACTAGATACAATGTAAAAGTCTCCAAATATACTGTGATATTACTGTTTTCCCACAGAATTTTAACAAATATATATCTTATCCAGACAATTTGTCTCAAGATGAACTCTTGGCATGAAAGGGTTAAGGATGTTGTTGATACTAGTATGACATTTCTGGGTCACCTCAATGATTGTGATGAGCAAAAATGTGTCAATGTCGCCATTTCTATTATTTAAATATTATCATAAATACACTTATCAATTCATGGCATCGGCCTGGCAAGGTACACATTACTTCTGGGTGGTTGGTGTTATTGTTATCACGAGCTATTAGGGAAAATATATCAATGTATCTTAATTCTTATTTAGTGTCTATTATTTTTGGCACAGTCTCCTCGATGAATGGCTTTGCACTGGGAAATATTTTGGGAATGTTAAAGATAGGATGAAATCTTGCTGAATGACCAGAAAACTTCTTCATTGTACACTATTTTAATTGAAAAAAAAGAATTCTTGCAGCCAAGGTTTCTGACCATTTTGGGACTTTTTGGTAACACTATACCTCTACAACCCCCCCCCCCCCTTTGGTAGAATGGGGAACTATCCTATCTTATCCTGTCTTGCCACAAAAAGACCTTAGTGAATTGTTCTTATATATAGGACCATAATGTATTTAATGATATGTGGAATGTTAATTAGAAGTCTACCGAATACTGTAATGCAGATATTTTTTTGAACGCGTAATTTATTAAATATATTTCTGACCATTACATCTTCAAGAAAATATGAAATACTAATGATACACCAATCAACAAATATCCAAATATCCAAACATTATGTGAATTTGTGCTCAACGCTTCAAGTGCTACTGCTACTTTCGTGCACAGCACAAGGATGTAAAGATTTTTGAAAACTATCTAAACCCTGTCACGATGCTATTCATTGGATAGCTCTCACTGAGGACTTCCAGATGAGTACCCAAGTGCCAGGATTTCAATCATTTTTCTGGTGTTTTGCTTCATTTTGTTCTGGCCAAATTAGCCATCAGCAGCATAAGGGTTAATTTAACCCTTACACTGCAGGAGGCTAATTCTACCAATACAAGATAATGCAAAAAACCTGAAAAATCACCGAAACCCTGGCAAATGGGTACTCATCTGAAAATACTCAGTGAGAGCTTTCCAATGAGTACCAACATGACAGGGTTTAGATGGTTTTCAAAGATTTTTGCGTTCTTGTGCATTGGGCGAATGTAGCCTCAGCATTGGACTTTCAATTACTCTTGCCCCTGACAATACATTTTACTGTACTGTATGCATTACTGTGCTGGTGTTGAGTAGAAATCATGTGGTATTGTCCAGAGAGGACCCAGCAGTGTCTGATTACCGCCATATTACCAGATAAACTGGAGCCGGTATCTTCTTTCATTACATGCTGTAGGAATCTCCCCACGCACATCTATCATGCTGAACAAACAGGAGCTATCTGTAGTGTATTGCTGAGTACACACATTTATTCTGGACTATAGGTGTCCCGTCCACCAGCGTCTACCAGCGGGCAGTCCTGGACCGGACCGATAGACTCCCTTAGATGTCCTTGCCAAACTTCTGTCAAGCTTCCTTGTCTTGACAGTCAGATAACAGCCTATTGATTAAAGAGCAACGTTGACAATTAGCTATGATAAATCTCTGCATGGCTTTCTGGCTGAGCTGGGAGGGGATACCTAAATAGCCTGGCTACTAGGCTTTACTGTGTTTTACTAGATTGTACAGGTGAACTTGGATATGACAGACTCAATGGGACCAGGAAAATTGGTCCGTCATATGCAAAATCTGTTGTATACATATGACGAATACTTGATATGCATCGGACTGGGACCAAGTATATCGTCCGTCATATGCAAAAATCTGTCGTACAGTGGTCTGTCATATCCAAGTTCACCTGTATATATAAAACAATGCTTACACTGATATAAGGGTGTGTGGCCTACTGTTGGCTTACTAGTTCATATGATTGCCTCATGAGAGGGTTGATTTCTGGCTGAGCTGCGATGGGATACCTAGTCTCTGCTGGTTCCCCATAAACGGGTTGGTCTGGTCGCTATATACA
>OZ012692.1:17321374-17456309 GCA_963942565.1 Maea johnstoni
GAACGAGACAGAGAGAGAATATTGAAAGCAATAGGAGAACAGAAAAGTAACGAGGAATTATTTATATTCAATTACCAACTACCAAAGCATTCCTTGCAGACACTTAAGTGGTCCACTTAGCCCTAAAACAAAAGAACCGAAAAACCAAGAGGTCATAAGTGTGTGACTGGTGAACTCTGCGGACAGTTTAATTTCCATTTAGCATTTTTTCTGCTTCTTCTCTCCAGGACTCTGGGTGCAGGCCAGGTGCATTTATATAAGGCCCCAGGAATGTCACGGCATACACAGCACACATATATAACCCATTGACTTTAGCAGATCTTCGCAAGAGTCGTCTGTATCTACTCGGCTTTTGGAAATAACTTTGAAATTAATCATAAGTTGGAAAGATATTTGAAGAAGAGTCGTTCATAAGTTTCTGATCAGCATTTCTTCTTCAAATATTTTCTGAAAATTGATTTTGTTAACGAGTTGTCCAGATTTACTCTATTTATGAAAATAAGCTTCGAATTAATCAAAAATTGGAGAGATATTTGAAGAGGAGTTTTTCAATAGTCTCTGATCAACGTTTCTCCTTAAAATATTTTTTGAAAATTGATTTTGTTAACAATATATTAGCAAAATTGTCTGACTTTCGGGGTGCTACAGGCGTGAATGGGTTAACATACATCACCATTGGGCGGTCAACCACTTCACACAGGACCAGCTGTAGCACTTGTAGCTTGATAGCTTTCTGTTTATTGTTGCAGACAAAGTGCCAGTAAACAACCTGCCTGTAGAAATGATGTTGGAAAAATAAATTGCTTTGACCCGTGTAATCTCGAGGAAATCAAATTCAGTGTAGCTGGTTTCTGGTTGATTACTAAAAATTAACACAAGTGGAAAAAGAACCAGCGAAAACTTGTTGTAATCTTCGTAAAATAACAATTAAGTCTGAATCAAGGAATGCAAGTTATCGAAGGAGGGTACAATTTTGTAACAGCTTGACATTTGAACAGGTTATTGAAACAATTTAACTTTCCCCGATAAATGTTCGCTTTAATGGCAGAAAATGCTTCTGCAAAACTTTTGAAAATGACTCAGGAATAAAGCTGGAATTCACAAAAATATTTGAAGTAGAGTTGTTTGATGGATTCTTATCAATATTTCTCAATCAAATATTTTCTAGGTGTGATTTCATAATAAGGGAGATATCACCTAAAAAGCTTTTTCTTTTTTCTCAATTACTTTCAATTACAAAATTACAAAATATCTTTTTTGGCAGGCTTGGCAATAAAGGTGCAATAAGTTTAAGCCTTCCAATGCTGAAGCTACCTTCGTCAAAAGCACAAGAACACAGATTATTGAAAACCATCTAATCTCTCAGATGGGTACTCATGTGCCAGGGTTTCAGGCATTTTTCTAATTTTTTTGCATCATTTTGTGTTAGCCGAATTCTGGTTAAGAGATTCCAATTTTTAACACAGAAGGAGAAAATTGTTTATTTGAGCAGGGGGGGGGGGGGGGGGGGGGGGGTAAATGACAAATGAGTTCCTCTCTGTAAGTGTCCTAGGGAATCTCCCGGGATGTTTCCCTACAAGAGAAGACTGTGGATCCAATGGGAGATGTTGTCTGCAGATGACCCTCGGCTATGCGGGTCATCTCAAGCATGACAGAGTGGTTGATTTGAGCGCGCTATACGATAGTCCACCTACCACATCTCTGGCAAGAAATACTTGCCTCCACGCCAAAATATGCTTCCAATCTGTCATTAGGGGCAATAGCCCAAACCATGTGCTCTATTTCTATATGGCACTGATCAGTGTGGGAACATGGTGGATGTCTCGAGCAGCACACCCTACACATGACAGCTGGATCATACCCAGATAACAGCAATACTGAAATATTACTACTACTACTACTACTACTACTACTACTACTACTACTACTACTACTACTACTACAACTACTACTACTTCTACTACTACTACTACTACTACTACTACTATTCTATGCATACAAGCCTTTCTGACCTTGCTTACCATATTGATAATAGCATTTGGTTGTGAGAATTTTGTTAGGCCATTCATTGTTGTATTTCCCATGAAATTTTCAATCCGTATTTATGATTCAATACAAAAATTGGAAATAAAATTCTAAGTTGTGAAGTTGTAAATTCAACAAATAAATAAATCGATTTTAAAATTCCCATTTATTTATACGTCTTGTGTGCCCAGAGGATAATGTCTGGAGGAATTCTAAGTATGAAATGGTTAAATAATGTGGGTTTGCTTGATAAGGGATCATATAATCCAAAGCGCGACGGTACTATTATTGCTGTTTGCCTAGGATCCAATAGGGGAGAAAATTGGCATTCTCCACTTTCTCTCTTTATTGCTGGATCTGTGTTTGGCTTGCAGTTATTTCCTCTGGTCAATAGCAGATTATTTACACGGCTAACTGGAGCCAGAGAGGAGAACATGTAATCATGGCGGACTGGCTGGAGCGCTGAATAACTCATTTGCACCGGGAGTATGCACATAATCTGACTATCTTGAACAGAACTCATGAAATAATGAAATATTAGAAAAATATTTGAAGAGGGATTGTTCAACCTAACAGGAACAACAACTTTCAATCAAATATTTTTCTGAATACTGCTCTTTTATCAAGCTATTTCAATTTTAGTCATCGAATGAGTCTGATTTGGATATGAATGGGTTAAAAAAGCTATTCCCCACGGCTAGCGTTGCCATGTCCCTAGATTAGGACGCAGCTCTAGACCAATTAATCAAAACTATAAATTGCCAACGGCAGAATTTGTATGTGATAGGGAGACAGAGAGACTTGTATCATTTGGATGATTTCTCTCTCATAAAAGGGGTTTTTCTCGCTGAAAATATTGTAACAGAAATGTCAAATGCCAATCAAAACTAAACCCATTTACATCTGGGATGCATACATTGTCTAACGATCTTGAAATTAATGCTTCTGTCTACTTTTGTCCAAAGAACTAGGACGCAAATATTTTTGATAACCCTGTCATGTTGGTATTCATTGGATAGCTCTCCCTAAGTACTCTTAGATGAGTATCCATGTGCCAAGGTTTAAGTCATTTTTAAGGTTTTTTTGCATCATTTTTCATTGGCAAAAGTAGCCACCAGCAGAAGAAGGGTTAAGTATGATTGGTTTATTTAACTAATGATGCATGTGAAAGCGAATTGTCTTCTGTTTCACCAGCACTTGCAGCACTTAAATATTTCTAATTACTAAGTTCCATTCGCGGTCGCATTAATGATTCTTAGCCTTTATTGAATTCTGCATCTTTGTTCATTCAGGAGTGCAAACATATTAAGAGACTGACCTGGTATCATTGCCTCAGGGTTTAATTGATTTTCTGCCCTAATTGCAACTTATTTGAAAGTCATGGCATTGCAATGACATGCCACATAAATGAGTCATGGGGCAGTGATTCTACTCCTATTCAAGAGAGCATCTTCAGGAAAATACTTTTGTTCATACATTTTTGGATTAATGATGTTTAATGAGACTAAAACAAATAATAAAGGCATATGTAAGTGGCTTTCAGGCTCATTTGTTCTTACAGAGTACCTCTTGAAAAATTAGTCTCTTGAAAATTACTAGTATTAATAATAGTAATAATAATTGGAATTTATATAGTGCCTTTTCCATTCATAAAATGTTCAAAAGCGCTGCACATTGGCATAGTTTTAGTCATAGTCCACAACGCCTCAATGGGCGAGCCTGAAAAGGTGTGTTTTGAGACACTTCTTGAAGGCCTGACACGATGTAGAATCCTTCAGGTGTTGTGGTAGCCCATTCCATAATCTCGGTGCACTAATGGAGAAAGCGCGACCTCCAAATTTGAGTCTAGTCCGAGGCTCATCCAGAAGGCCCTTTGCTTCTGATCATAGATGGCGTCTGGGTTTATAAGGCACGAGCAGCTCCTTGATGTACTTAGGTGCAAGTCCGTTTAGTGCCTTGTATACCAGCAGTAGGACCTTAAATTGGATGCGGAATTTGATTGGTAGCCAGTGAAGCTTGATGAGAACAGGTGTGATATGTTCATACTTCCTGGTTCTCGATACTATCCTTGCTGCACTGTTTTGTAGTCGCTGCAGCTTTGCAATCAAATCCTGTTGTATTCCAATTAGGAGAGCATTGCAGTAATCCAAGCGAGACATCACCAGTGACTGCATCACTGTTTTTGTGGCATCTTCTGTTAACACACGTCTCGCTTTTCCAATATTTCTCAGGTGAAAGCTAGATTTTTTGACAACACTCTTGACATGGGGTGCCATGATCAGTAGAGAGTCAAACATAGCTCCCAGATTCCGCACAGGTTCAGATGCAACAGACACATCAGTACCTGCTACAGAGAGTGACTTAATGTTCAGTTCAGCTAGGTGTTTCTTAGAGCCGTATAGAATTATTTCAGTCTTGTCATTGTTGAGTTTCAGCTTGTTCTGAGACATCCAGACACTAATGTCACACAAACATTTCTCAAGATTTAGGATTTCACATTTGACTATTGCGTTATCACTTGTCTTTTTGAATGATAAGCAGAGTATTCAGGAATACTTAAACTTTTAAAAGGAGAGGTGTTGGTTTTGGTCTGATTGACATTAGAAATCATCATTTTAATGCAATTATAAACTTTTGACCTTCGTGAAACTTCCAAAATTGTGCTGTAAACATTACAAATGTTTTTGGAATGGGTAGCTAGTAACAGACAGAGATCCTTGCCTCCACCTCCAGGAGAGTTAGCTAGCCATGCCGAGAACTAAAGATGGACAAATGCTATCAACAAATTCTTATCAAGTAAGCTGAGTGAGCTCCTGTCAGACAATTACACTGCTCACTGTGGAGATGTGAAGATGCTCAATTTCTCTTCCTCCTCACTGCTCTATCTTTTTTTTGCCTTCTCCCTCTCCCCTACTCCTCTTTCTACCTTTCCTCTTCATCATCCTCCTTTTTCTCATTATTCACCTTCTCTTCCTGTTTCTCCTCTTCCCGCCTTTCCTCTTCATCATGCCTCTCCCTTCCCTCTCTCATTTTCCACCTCCTCTTTTTCATGCTTCTTCTCCACCTGTTTCTCCCTTTTCTCCTCATCTTTCTCTTTTCCCACTCCCTCCTGGTCTTCCTCCCTTTCTCCTCTTCCTCCCTTCTCTTCTCCTTTTTCTTCCCTTTCTCTTCTTCAACCTCTTTTTTCCTCTCCAAACTCTTCCCTTCTTCCTCTTAGCACTCATCATCCCCCTTCCTCCCCCTCCTTCTCCTCCTCTTCCTCCTCTTCTCCCCATCTCAGGTTGTCTGGGCATGGCTGACATTGCCTTGTCATCTTGAGACTGTCACCAACAGTTGTCCAGCAGTGGCGGGCCATCTGATCAGACCCCCGGAGAGATAGAACATGGTCACATCAGATTAGCTCCCAGACATCGCCACAACATCGCAACAGTAGCAAACGCTCAGCCAGATCAAAGAAGATCACCTTACGGCTAAACTAACATTCCTGCGCCCCTGATCCAGTGTCCTAGCAGGTTCATTAGTAGCGGGTGAGATAATACGCACCACGTTATATCAGTAGCATGACTCACAGCCAGATTCCCTGAGATCTAAACCGAGATTCTACGGCAAAATTATCAGGAAACGCATGCACTTGTTTCAAACGTGCACTTGGTAATTGTCCGTGGTTTGAATAGATGTTTGGTTTATTAGTTCCAAGTGAGTTGTTTTGGGGGAGAGTGATTAATGCTTGATAATTATCAAGTTTCACCCATAGATTCTGCTGCGAAATTAGTCAGTAACTGCATGCACTTATTTCAACTGTTAACATGTGGTAACTGATGCTGGAGTTAAAAATATGTTTAGTTTTCAAGTCCAACTGAATTTCTTTTTGATGGAAAGTGGATGTTTAATCATTAGTAGACAATAATGATCATAAGAGAATCTGAAACTTTGTAGAAAAATAAGTCAGAAAACAGGCACTTGTTTTAACTGTGCAGTGAAGTGGATGCTGGTATCAGATTGATGTTTCATTTTCCATTTCCAAATGAATTAGTTTGAGGCGAGGAAGTCAATACTGCAGGAAAATTAGTCAGGATACACATGCACTTGTTTTAACTTGTTTTGCACTCGGTAATTGATGCTGGTGTTGTGTAGGTGTTTGGTTTTCCCCGGTTCCAAATTAACTATTTTGTGGTGAGAAAATTGATGCTTTAATAATGGTCCCTCAGATTGCATAGCAGGAGTGAGCCTGTGCCATTGCTGCGCGTAGCTCATCCTGGCATTTGCCGCTCCTCGCTCGCTCGTCCCTTGATCAACGAGGAGGCTGATTATCTGGTGGCTGCGAACAGCTGACATTTAGGGGGAGAATGGGAGATAAGATAACATCAGAAGGCTTTAATTATCTGCCAGAGACATCAGAATGCTGCCGCAGCAACAATTCAGACGGCTCAGGTGATAGATGATTTAATGTAAGAATAACAAAGGCAGCGTGAGAAAGGCTCCACTTAGTAAATACATCCTCCTCCTCCTCCTCTTTCTCATTGTCATCTTTCTCCTCTTTATTGTCATCTTCCTCATTGTCATCTTCCTCCTCTTTCTCATTGTCATCTTCCTCCTCTTTCTCATTGTCATCTTCCTCCTCTTTCTCATTGTCATCTTCCTCCTCTTTCTCATTGTCATCTTCCTCCTCTTTCTCATTGTCATCTTCCTCCTCTTTCTCATTGTCATCTTCCTCCTCTTTCTCATTGTTATCTTCCTCCTCTTTCTCATTGTCAGCTTCCTCTTCCTTCTCATTGTCATCTTACTCCTCTGTATTGTCATCTTCCTCCTCTTTCTTATTGTTATCTTCCTCCTCTTTCTCATTGTCAGCTTCCTCCTCTTTCTCATTGTCATCTTCCTCTTTCTCATTGTCATCTTCCTCCTCTTTCTCATTGTCATCTTACTCCTCTGTATTGTCATCTTCCTCCTCTTTCTCATTGTCATCTTCCTCTTTCTCATTGTCATCTTCCTCCTCTTTCTCATTGTCATCTTCCTCCTCTTTCTCATTGTCATCTTCCTCCTCTTTCTCATTGTTATCATCCTCCTCTTTTTCATTGTCATCTTCCTCCTCTTTATTGTTATCTTCCTCCTCTTTCTCATTGTCATCTTCCTCCTCTTTCTCATTGTCATCTTCCTCCTCTTTCTCATTTTCATCTTCCTCCTCTTTCTCATTGTCATCTTCCTCCTCTTTCTCATTGTTATCTTCCTCCTCTTTCACATTGTCATCTTCCTCTTCCTTCTCATTGTCATCTTCCTCCTCTTTCTCATTGTTATCTTCCTCCTCTTTCTCATTGTCATCTTCCTCTTCCTTCTCATTGTCATCTTCCTCCTCTTTCTCATTGTTAACTTCCTCCTCTTTCTCATTGTTATCTTCCTCCTCTTCCTCATTGTCATCTTCATCCTCTTTCTCATTGTTAACTTCCTCCTTTTTTATTGTCATCTTCCTCTTTCTCATCATTGTCATCTTCCTCCATTTTATTGTTATCTTCCTCCTCAAACTCTTGTTCCTCTCACTCTTCTCCTTTTCCCCCTCATCCGTTTCCCCCTTTCTTATTTTCTCTCAACTCCCCTCCTTTTCCCCTTCCCATTCACCTCTACTTTCTCTTTTCCCTCTAATTCTCCTCACCATACTCTTCTTTCTGCTGCTCGTCCCCCCCCCTATTGCAAATGTTAATTGAGTTTTGAAAACAATTCTCTTCAAATATTATTTGAATTATGCTATTGCAAGATATTTATCACCAAAGTACTCAAGTGACTGGTGCCGTGGGGAAAAATCACTGATTTAATAGGAAAGGCTTAATAATGCACATACAGACATGGAACATAAAAACTCTTTCATTTTCGTCTCTATATCACCTTACTAGAAACATAGCAGCAAGATACTTTTGATCTTTGTTTAGCTAATCGTGGAGCTCGACTCAAGAGCGCTTAACTTCAGATCGGACGATTTGAAAAGAACCACAATTTGTTTCCGAGTATAATATCTCGAGGGTGTTTACTCACATCTTAAAAACATATTGCTGATGGGGCGCGCTGCCTCCGGGCAGCAAAAACAATTTTAATAACATTTTCCTTGTTAAACCAACAATGCTTGTCTATAAGTGCACCCCATGAGAGCAAATGCTGGATATCAATTGCAGTACTAGCTAACATGATGTTTAACCCTTATGCTAATGGTGGCTAATTTTGCCAAGACAAAATGATGCAAAAAAGCTGAAAATGACTGAAACCCTCACAAATGGGTACTCATTTGAGAGTACTCAGTGAGAGCTATCCAATGACTACCAACATGACAGGTTTCAGATGGTTTTCAAAAATCTTTCCGTCTGTGTGCTTTGGATGAAAGTAGCCTCAGCATTGGAAGGGTTAACTTGACAGATCCTTTACCATGCATGTATTATAAGTCTATTAGCGGGGTTCTGGTGTGGGGAGAGGGTATCTCACGTACACATGTCTGTGTAAACCTATGCTGTTTGGCTTACTAGTCTGGGAATGTAGAACTAGATAGTAATATATACACACGCCTACTAGGGTTGCCTTAACCCGATTAATTCCTTTTCCTGCGTAAAATTTCTTCCGTAACCCGAGCTCTCAAGGGAAAGTGATGTCTGTACCTGTGATACTTTTGAAAATAACTTAACCCATTAATGACCACAGCGGCCAAAAAAGTTTGACAATTTTGATGAAATCTTACAGGAAAAATATAATTAGATATTTTATGGCAAAAGTGTTAATCAGGACATAACCAACAATTGTCATTCAAATATTTTGCAAGATCATTCTCACTTCCAAACTTATAAAAGTATCATAGAACTAGATGATATTTACTGGAGGTACTCATAAGCATGAAGGGGTCTAAGGATCCATCTTCTATTGGCTACACACAATCTACATGAAAAAGCAGAAAAAAGGGATTGAAACGAAATTACAAAATACAAAAGAATGAAATTCCACACCATTGTTAAAATCCTTCTACCTACTCAAATCGAACTCACCATCAAACCACACAATCTTCAATTGTGTAACAAAATGAAGAAGAGGAAGCCGAGTTAGCATAAGGTCAAGCCGACCTGACATTTCATTCATGCAGTTCATTGGAGAACGCTCAGCCGAAAGTTGAAAAATGTGTGCTATTCCATGCTGCCACCAAATGATTGGTGGGCACTGATACAGTTCTATAGGCTTTCTCCTTGACTGGTTGTGTGGTTGTTACTCTCCAAGACGACTCTCTCTCTCTCACTCTCCCGTCGGCGGAAGGATCCCGTGGTGAGGTGTCCTTACGTGGCTCCGATAGCGGGCTTCTTTAAGAAAAATAAGCTTATCTTGTCAATGTGCCCGCGGAAATGGCGGAAGGTGTCAGGCATAGGAAAAAATTGCTTGTTTCCTGTTACGGTCCGAAAAAAAAATAGGGTATGTAGGTCGGTGAAAAAATTTTTTTTGGATGATTCTTTCATATATGTTCATATATTATTCCAACTGTGAAAAAGGACCTCAGTAAGGCATTATGTGCTGTAACCATGAACATGTGATCAAATCTTATCCATACTAGGTTACCTATTGCAGATATAATGTAGTATGGCTTTTCAAAATATTGGCAGTAGATCAATAAATTTCAAAATATATCTGCAATATAGGTCTACAAGCATGATACAAAATTTTAAGGGGGAATTGACAAATTTTGGAAAAAGTGATCACAAATTAGAAATCAGAATTTTCTTTCTTTTTTCTTTTTTTCTTTTGGCCTGAAGATCCATTAGCCCATGAAATGACTATTTAATGGTGTTTTTGTGTTTAAATCTTTTTGGAAAATTTTTCAGGAGAAATGCTAAGATAACCAAAACCAACAACTCCCCTTTAAGTATTAAGTTTGCAAACTCATGGGTTGTCCATAATTTATTTTTAAAATGGCTTTATGCCAAAGTTTATCTAGGACTAGCCTTTAATGAACACTATCAAATACAGTATGAAGTTTTCGTTCATATGTCATATATCACAGGCATTAATCAACAAACGTGTAGTGTGTTGTGTTGATGAATTAATGTGGCAGTTTACACTGAGAGCTTTAGACATTTAGCGTTTCACCCATAGCTAAATATACCATCTTTAGCAGTTTGATTGAATTGGGCACATTTTTATGATTAGTTTTATGGGGGCAGTATGGAATCAGGAAATTCCTCCCATCTAGGAGAGGCTAAAAATACCACTCATGTTCAGTAATTACCGACTAATTGATAAAATGTTTAAGATTCATCTCATACTTTTTGAAGTTAATACGTTTGACCTTGAGCGACTTTGGGTCACTTGTCCCTCCCTGTTTTTGGCATGCTGGGCAGTTCTGCAGTGAACCCTAAAACTCCTATGGTGGGTCTCATTTACGCAGATCTGCGATCTATATCAAAACTGGTCATTGGCTTTACGCCCGAGGCTGCCCCGTTGGGCGTCCAGGGCCTAGAGTTCAGCGTACAGGCTTTGACCAGCTCCATGTGTCCACTCACATTTAACTGACCCAGCCTGGCGGGAATCCTTACACCTAGCTGATTATTTAGGGTATTTTTTCTCAATGGCATTCTGGACGTTTGCGAATTTGTAATATATATAAACAATGTTCTCTGGCCGCTTGCCCTGAGGGCAGCTGGAGCACTGCCCTGGACGGAAGAGTTCAGCGCACATCCTCCGGCCAAGTCTTCAAGTGTCGTCAGGGTTTCTCGAGTTCTGGCTGCAAATCCTTACTTACACCTGATTGCTTAGTTTAAAAGCCTCTCAGTTTTCTAGCATGGCAACTTGGCAAAAAAAGAAAGATTTTGCCTCAAATTGGCAAACTAGTGCTGGCTACCGATTTGCAAACAAGTGCTATGTCTTCTTTATGGCAGCAAATCTCAGTCGAGTCAGCCTGGAATGATCAGCTGTTTTGACTTTTATTAGGGAACACCTGCCTGTAAAAAACATTTCAGGAGAATCCTTTTGTGAAAAAAACACCTTTTCACAAGGTTACCAATTAAAAGCTTACCATTCCTTGAAACCCACACTTTTCTTTAAGAACTCTAGGTATGAAAAGGTCAATTCAATTATTCATATATATATATATATATATATATATATATATATATATATATATATATATATATATATATATATATATATATATATTAATATATATATATATATATATATATATATATATATATATATATATATATATATATATATATATATATTTATGTACACATGTGTACTTAATATGGGTATGGGCAGTGGCAATTAGTGCAGCAGAGTTGTCGCTGGCTGCTGTGTTGTGTCTGGTGCTCATGCCTGGTAGAGTGGAGATGCAGGGCCGCCGCGCCGCCTGAGGAGTAGAGAGAGTTGCATCACAGCGGGGTGAGGTTTTCTAGGATGTTTGAGTCAGGGAAGGGACTTAAGCTTGTGGTGAACGGTCACTGAAGGGGGCAGAAAGCTCTCCAGGGAGAATTTAACCCTTCCAATCTGAATGCTGAGGCTACTTTCGCCAAAGCACAAGAGTGCAAATATTTTTGATAATCATCTGAACCCTAGAGAGTTTTAGGTGTTTGGTGATAAGGAATAAGAATTTTTCGCACTGAAAACTTATTCAACATTCCTTACAGGGCGAGTATGAAGATTTCCCTGTATAAAGCAGAGTAGTGGTATGGTGTTGAGCTAGTGACCTAACCCATTAATACTTAAGAGTTCCTTAAGGAGAGTTGTTGGCAATATTCTGAATAACATTTCTCCTTGAAATATTTCTCCAAATATGCTTTTGCCTGCAAGATTTCATCAAAATTGTCAGGCTGCATTTGGCCGCTGTGAGCATTAATGACTTAATCTGCTGCTGTCCTGAGATGTGCCCTCAGGGCCCGTAACTTGAGCTGGTACCCTCAGTATCTAGAGCCCAATCTGATACTAGGCGCCTTGTAGCATGCTGTCCCACTAATGAATTATTTCATCACCACTGCTGCTACCTGTAGCCCTCTCCTCCTCCAGTCTCTTCACAAACAGCCAGTACCACTCTCATCACTGACTCAAGTCTCCTGTCCTTAAACCAGTTTTCAAAGGACAGGGAATGTCTTTAACCCTTATGCTGCTGGTGGCTAATTCGGCCAATACAAAATGATTAAAAAGAACTGAAAAATGACTGAAACCCTGGCACATGGGTATTCTTAGGTTTAGATGGTTTTCAAAAATGTTTGCATCTTTGTGCTTTGGACGAAAGTAGCCTCATCATTAGAATGGTTAAAGGACCGGAAATATCTTTAATACTGGTTCTCCAATATCATGATGCTATTGGTTATGCATTGAGTGCAAACAGTTCTTGACTTGGTTGATAACAACCCATTGGCTGAGCACTTATGCTTGAGAAAGTCGATAGACACTGAGCCATGGTGAGGTCAATTGATATAGTGTATTCAGTCATATTCACAATACCAGTACACAGCAGTGACAAAATTATCAAAATACTAAGTTTCAGTTTCTGGTCCTCTTCAGACATTACTTTAGCTAGAACCCAAGTCTGTGTATCAGCTCCACTGTTGTTGATCCCAGTATTTTATGTCTATTTGTATGTCCTGATGTGTGAACTTTGAGGGTTTGGATGTCCAAATGACGCTCAGACACCCTGCTGCATGGTCTTAGCCAGCAGGGCATCTGGGTGTCTTTTTGGACACCCAAACCCCTAAAAAGCACCCCTCAGGACACCCAAAAAAATTTGTGAGGGATTTCTTAAAATGTCAATCTCAGTCATATAATTGAATGTTTTCATCTCCATATTGTTCCCATTACATGGTATAAGGATATCATGCATTATTTTGATAAAATTGTACATGGTATTGCTTGAAATATGAGTATATTGTGATCCCCCTTAAAAATTTGGACACCCCAAAATTTTACAACTGCTTATTTTAGGCACCCAGTTTCTAAATCCTGACTAAGACACTGCCCTGCTGGCGATGAACCTGTGCCTAGCAGTGGCAAAAGGATAAAAATGTGATTTTTTTTGGAACCTGGTGTGTGGAGACGTGTCACTGTTTGATCAGGTCCGTTATGACGTCTACCTGCAGCTATTTATTGATATTCTAATTAACTAGAACCTAAGTCTGTACGCGAGTTCCACTGTTGTTGCTCTCAGGTTTATTGTCTATTTTTGTCTAACCCCCCCCCCCCCCCCCCCAATGCTAAGGCTTCTTTCATCCAAAGCACAAGAACGCAAAGATTTTTGAAAATCATCTAAACCCTGTCATGTTGGTATTCATTAGATAGATCTCAATGAGTTCTTTCATATGAGTACCCATATGCCAGGGTTTCAGTGATTTTTCAGGATTTTTGCATTATTTTGTGTTGGCCAACTTAGCCGCCAGCAGCATAAGGGCTAAATGCAGCCAGGTGGGTGAAGACATCTCGCTGTTTGATCAGGTTCGTTATGACGTCTACCTGCAGCTATTTATTGAGATTCTGCAGGTGGGAAGCAGGATTTATTGTCACAGACTACAGACAATAGTTATTGTCTCCCTGAAATAAACCTAGTGACGTAAATTCCACTCTTAGGTCACAGGCGTTTTTTTTTATATATAGAAGGAGCCCAAGTAATATTTCAGCAGGAATATGAAAATGGATGTGAGCTTGTTTGTCGTGTGTGTGACCAATTTATGCCTAAGAGTTTTCTTGACAATAGATTTTTTTTGTTTGGACCTACAATACTTAAAATTACTTGAATTCAAAAACATTTGAAGGAGAGTTGTTGCTTTAACTTCCTTCCTCCTTCAAGAATTTTCCAAAAGATGCCCTTGTCCGAAACTATTCGACAAACTTGTCAGGCCTTTTATGCATTACAGGAATAAATGGGTTAATACCTTTTTATGCCTAGAGATCCCTAAGGAAAGTATGCTCTGATCCTTTTAGGTTATCTTGAAAATGAAATGCCCTTTCCCCCCCAAAAAAAAAATTGTAAGAAATTTTCAAATTTTCATGTTGGGCAAGTCAGAGTTGACTACTTCTTGCCCAGAAGTCTTTTTTAGTTGTTATGGCAAGCAACCTCTCCCCCACTCCTCCCCCCCCCCCCCCCCCCCCCCCCCCCTTCCAGAAAATGGGGGTTCTCTTGAGCTGTCCCAGGTGTGATCCCTCAAGTGAGGAAGGAGGGGAAATTAGACAAGGAGTGACCACCAGATGTCGCCTGAATTATGGCCCATCACTCACGCAGCATGTCCGGGGGTAAACAAGCCTCTTTCATGTGTCGGGATCGCAAGTGCCGGTGCTCAGGGTGCTCGCGAGACACTCAGGGTGCTCGCGAGACGATGCATCTCACAAACACAACTCTGCTGCCCCCAGCTCTGGGCTTCTACTACTACTACTACTACTACTACTACAAGTACAACCACATGCTACCCCCCCCCCCCCCCCCCCCACCCCCCTTATCAGCACTAACACTACACATGCAGGGCCAGAAGATATATAGCAACCCTCGGCCAAGACTAAGTGTATTTTTGGGTAAATCTTTTCATAACTTTTTCTGTCATATTATCATTCATCCATACATGCAGTGGCCAAATAAAACCTGGCTATACTTTAGTATTTCTTCTCAAAGTAGTCACTGTAGCTGCATGAACAGCAGTAGTAACAGCAGTCTAAGTAGTAGCATAAATAGCAGTAGTGTCAGGACCAGTCAAAGCATATATCAAAGCAGCAGCACAAGTCAAATCATACATTTATGCAGCAGCACCAGTTAAAGCACAAATTGAAGTTGAAGCACCAATTAAAGCATATATTAAAGCTGCAGCACCAATTAAAGTATATATTAAATCAGCTTCACATGCTAAAGCATATATATTTTTGCAGCAGTGCCAGTTAAAGCATATATTAAATCATCATCACAGGTTAAAGCATACATTTATTCAGCAGCACCAGTTAAAGCATATACTTAAGCAGCAGCACCAGTTAAAGCATATACTTAAGCAGCAGCACCAGTTAAAGCATATACTTAAGCAGCAGTACCAGTTAAAGCATATACTTAAGCAGCAGTACCAGTTAAAGCATATACTTAAGCAGCAGCACCAGTTAAAGCGTATACTTAAGCAGCAGCACCAGTTAAAGCGTATACTTAAGCAGCAGCACCAGTTAAAGCATATACTTAAGCAGCAGCACCAGTTAAAGCATATACTTAAGCAGCAGTACCAGTTAAAGCATATACTTAAGCAGCAGCACCAGTTAAAGCATATACTTAAGCAGCAGCACCAGTTAAAGCATATACTTAAGCAGCAGCACCAGTTAAAGCATATACTTAAGCAACAGCACCAGTTAAAGCATATACTTAAGCAGCAGCACCAGTTAAAGCATATACTTAAGCAGCAGCACCAGTTAAAGCATATACTTAAGCAACAGCACCAGTTAAAGCATATACTTAAGCAGCAGCACCAGTTAAAGCATATACTTAAGCAACAGCACCAGTTAAAGCATATACTTAAGCAGCAGTACCAGTTAAAGCATATACTTAAGCAGCAGCACCAGTTAAAGCATATACTTAAGCAGCAGTACCAGTTAAAGCATATACTTAAGCAGCAGCACCAGTTAAAGCATATACTTAAGCAGCAGTACCAGTTAAAGCATATACTTAAGCAGCAGCACCAGTTAAAGCCACCTGGAAGCCCTCCCAGTGTAACATGCAAGGAGGTTGAAAGAGTACAGATTGTTATCAAGATTGAAATCAAATCCGTGTACACTGTTGGTAGAGGGAAAAGCATGTGGTCTATTCATTACTAGGTCAATGGTAGGGGGAGGGTTTTAACCTCCCCGGCCCAGACATGTCACGGGGAATGAAAAAGGCAGGGGGAAATCTGTGACTAATGGATTGTTGTGAAAATATTTTGCCGAGATGTAGATCTGTGATGGTTGTCTACGGCGTCCTGCGTTTGAAGGTTCACGCAAGGGTCTGAGAATGTTTAAGAAGCCGTTCATTGGAGGAGTTTTAACCCGTGGAATTGTCAAGTTAACAATGCTGGTGGCTAATTTGGCCAATGCAATATGATGAAAAAAACCTGGCACATGGGTACTCATCTGAGAGCACTCAGTGAGAGCTATCCAATGAGTACCAACATTACAGGGTTGAGATGGTTTTCAAAAATCCTTGCATCCTTGTTCTATAGATGAGTAGACATTGGGAAGGGTTAAATCACATTAGTTACACTACTAGGCGAAGATGAAAGTGTTTTTTGCGAGCATCGTTTTGATAACTATCTATGAAATGTACACCATATTTGACCCCCTTTTGACCCTGTGAGGCGTGACATGTACATGTGCGTGTACCCTCTTCTCTCCCCCTCTTTCTCTACCAAAACAACCCTAGCTTTGTATATATCAATAGCTTATGGAGGATCTTGAAGGGGATCGAATTTAACACCAGCTTTTCTTCAGTCTAACCATGAGCTGTGGGTTTACCTGAATCACTAGCGTTGCTTGGCTATGCTAGGAAAATACTAGAGCTAATTTTTTAAAGTGAATTTTGAATAAATTTAAGGGATTTCATTCAAATCCCTTTACGCTTGTTTCACAGACTTCTAACTTCTTTGGAACTGCAATAGTCAAAGTATTCTGAGAAATTTGTAAGTGAAATGATATTTCTCAATTTGGTATCAGGTTGATTGTGTGATGGACTGAAGTCGAGGCGTCTGGGGTCATAAAGTTGAACATGAACCTTCTTTTAGAATTCAAAAAGCCGAAACAGTCATAGAAATCTGTATACGCTGTTATATTTTGAAAGTTGGATGTCAGGTTAGGTTGGTTGACAGATATGTGTTTAGGTGTCTAGGTTAAACGATTGCTCCCTGAAATTGAAACTTTTTGAATTTTGATAGCCAAAACACTCTGAGAAAAGTGTATATGCTGTTATATTTTCATAGTTGGTAGTAGGTTATTTGGGTTGAAAGATTGGGGCTGTATAATTGTTGCCTGAAATTAAAACCTTTTGAAATTTGATAGTCGCAGGGCTCTGAGAAATCTGTGTGTGCTGTAATATTTTCATAGTTGGTAGTAGGTACCAATCGGTTGAAAGATTGGGGTCTTAGAATTGTGAATGTGAACCTTCTTTTGAAGTCATATTGGTCACAATACTTTGAGAGATCAGTCTATGTCATTATATTTTTAAGGATGTTCATTGGTTGATAAATTGGGGTTGGGGTGTCTGGGTCATAGAGCTGCACCCTGACCTTTAGGGTACGGTATGGATGTTGTAGCCCCGAGTCAGGGTTAATTTGCTGGTTAATACACCATAAGGTAAGAGGAGAAGGTGACACCATGTTCATCATTACTGGCCGCCCTCCACCAAGAAACCTTAACCCATTCATGCCGGGAGATCAGAGACATTTATCGTCTGCTTCTTCAAAACTTTTGAAAATAACTTTGGATTTAAGCACATATATTGGAAAAACATTTGAAGAGATGTTACTAGATAGTTTCAGATAAATATTTCACCAAGATATCGGAGATACACCTTAACCTATTCATGCTAGGAGATCAGTGACATTTATCGTCTGCTTCTTTAATACATTTGAAAATAACTTTGGATTTAAGCATAAATTGGAGTTGTAAGTTAGATTAACCCTCTTGCTGCTAGGACAATGTATGGTACTATATGGGCACTAGCTACACTATAGCACGTCATGAGAAAGATACGACTGAAAGGCTGATGTGCCATGTTCTTTAAGTGCTGCTTCCGCAATAAAATAAACATCCGGCCATATAAAATTTAGATTGCTAGCACAATCAGAACCCCCTCAATCGCCACATGTATTTTTATAATTTATAACCACCATTTTGTGCCGAAAATCATCAA
This sequence comes from Maea johnstoni, assembly GCA_963942565.1. Lineage (NCBI taxonomy): Eukaryota > Metazoa > Annelida > Polychaeta > Spionida > Magelonidae > Maea > Maea johnstoni. The sequence continues at coordinate 17,339,247 of OZ012692.1, forward strand.
CTCAACACCAGAAATACAGTTTGGACTGTGGCGGCCATTTTAGATAATCGCGAATGACTTGGATTTTTTTTGCATCAAGTTATGTTATGAAGCCATTTCCCATCGAAATAAACAACCTTATTTTTTAAAATTACAAATGGTGTTTACTTACCTTCATATCTACCAGAAAATGTTTTCTTTTCTCTGTTATACCATGTGTGAGATCGATTTCTGAGACCTCAATTCAACATGGTTTGGACATATTCTTCGCGAGTTTACGCTCGTTCAATTCATTTGTCCATGAGCCGTAAAATCATGTAACCCTTACTAAATTAATTGACAACAGGAAATCGGTGGCGAAAATAAATAATGAATTTATATTACCAAAACAAGCTGATTCTCAGCTTTCTGAAAATGTTTATTTTATAGATATCCAGCCTGTGGGATATCTGTTGTCAGTGAATGAAGTGAAATTATCGCTCGGCGGCGCGCCCGCTTAGCGGCCGCCATTTTAAAATCGTATACTTGACATCGTCTGCAGAGTCAACTTCATCCACTTCGATCGATAAATAGACGGTCAAAACTTTAAAATAACTTAAATATATATCAATAATATTGTTCCTGAACATCTAATTGACTTAGTTGGTAAATAAAATAAAACAAAAACGCGAAAGAATAAAGGAAATAGATCGCTGAGAACAACGGCCGCATTCGTAAAATAGTGTTCGATTCGTTTTTGCCGTGGTCGCGCACTTGTCAAATCAATCATGAGATCGATTTGTTCAATGTATGTTATTATTTCTTTAATAAGATAACTTTACTTTTCATTTACATATTAAAATAATAATGTGTGAACAGGTGGGAACATTGTCTCACCTACTCAGTCTTAATTTTGAAAAGATTCGGCGTATTTATCGTATACGGCCAACCGGAAGTTGATGAGCCGTACACGACAATGGCGAGCATGGAGATACCGCTATTTGTCGTATTTACTCGCCAACCGCTACAGCGACAACGTAGCGTAGGGCGATTGAGATCGCGAGGAGGTTAAGATAGATATTTCTCTTCAAATTTCTTTTTGAAAATTTTATTTGTAAGAGGGATCTCTTTGACATGAATCCGCTGTACCTGTAAATACTATTGAAAATTAAACTTTGGATTCAACTATAAATGGAAAAGAAATAAATATTTGAAAGAGATGTTTAATTTAATTTCTCCTTGAAATATTCTATGGTAAGAGAGATAACGTTACAATAGTCAGACAGGAACAAGTGCTACAGGCATGAAAGGGTTAACCACATGTGCGTCAGGCACTTACTACTTCCACCCATATGTTTACCTTTAATAATGTTCTACAAACAGCAACCGGCTGCTTTCAATGCCACATATTCTATGTGTGAGGCGAGAAGTTTCCTTTTACAAATAGAGTGCAAACCTGAACGTGTTTCTTTAATGTACCTGTAAATTGAGAGCGGGTCGCGGTTATTGTTATATTACAGGGAGTGAGTCGCGGTTATTGTTATATTACAGCGGTTATTGTTATATTACAGAGTCAGTGATGCACTTATGTCACAGATAAGCATTTCTCACTCAGCTGTTGCAAATGGAAAATATGTTCACCACAATGACTTGTCATCAATGTACATAACTTACTACATGGAAATGTACTCTTTACAATGTACCACTGAGAACTGAATGCAAGAGCATGTAATTAACTACTTCCTTGAATAACCCGAGTTATTGACTTATGTACATAACATATTGCCCTCCTGCCACGCATGGTACATTTGAGGGTTTTTAAAGGGTTCTACAAACCTCTTGATTTTCTGAAAACGTGTCAAAACATCAAATTCAATGAATATGGAAATCACTGTAGCCAAAAACAAAAAACTCATAGGATACTTTTTATAATAGGCGGGTATAATCAGAATTGGTACATATTCAATATAAATCAATTTATTTTCAATTTTTCCAGTGATGTCAGGTTAATTGTAATAAATAATTTTAGTTTGTCCAATACCCAATAGGTGTCTCGGTATAGAGAATCGTAAAACCTTAAGGATTTTAGATGAGATGTGGGGTCATCCTGGGACAGTTGTTGCCATGGGAGATGGCCGAGTCCAGAAATACCCCCAAGGAAGCCTTTAAGTTCAAAATAAATCAATAATCATTTTCTTTCAAAACTGGGGCTGTTACGAAAATATTATGGTTTGAGTGGTATTTGCATATGATGATATCAATTGACCCATTCACACACAGTGCATACACATGGTCTGACGCTATTGGAAATACCTTGCAAAATCAAAGTAATATTTTACTTAATTTTTGAAAAACCTCGGTCAGTTTTGTCTGCTATATCTCTGAAATCAACATTAGGTACCGCTATCTTGACATGCAATTGAATAAACAAAAATTTGTCAAAAGTGAAAAAAAAAGTTTTGGGGGGGGGGGGGGGGGGGGGGGTGAAATCTGTTTGCCCTCAAATCCCTCTCCAGATATGTTTCGTTTCAAATAAAGTCCTTATGGTGCAAAAATTGATGATGCAAAAAATCTGCAGAACGACTGAAACCCTGGCACATGGGTACTCATCTGATAGTACTCGACGAGGGGGAAGGAGGGGGGGGGGGGGTGCTGAGGTCGGTATCTGCCTGTGTGGTTAGCTGTAGTGAAGTAACCCAGCGGTGAAAAAGGGGCCGGAGGTTAGAACGCCAGACAGTCACAGATGTGTGGGGGATGCCCTAGTAGTAGATGCCTACTTGCCGCATCCTTCTCTGAAGTCTGCTTATGGTGTCAAGTTCAGGGTAGCAACTTCAGGATCCCAACCTGCTGATGGAAGCCATATCCCACAATGCAATGGAGTCAGTGACCCCCCTTTTTTTTTGGGGGGGGGGGGGAGGTAGTTGCCTCGATTAACCCGATGGCTATATACAATAACCCTGTAAAAGAAATAAAGATAAAATCATATTAACCTCTTTTTCATGTCTTTTTAGTGTCATAATTCTATAGATTATCAAATGTACACATCTTTTGCTAGTTATGAAAATATCTTGTTATCAAAGATATATTTTGAAGATCTTGATGGAAAGTTGAGGTTCCTGTAAGGTTAAGCAAACTTTCTTTAGATATTTTTCAAATATAACTGTATTCTATTTGATGAGTTGTTTAAATTTTGGGAGGAATAATATGAAGAATGAAAAATTGAACAGGATAAAAATAGTACATCTTTCTTTGAATTCTTTATTATATTTATGCTTCTTTCCAAAATTATTCTCATGCATCAGAGTTACTGACACTCCTGGGAACTCTTGGCATTAAAGGACTACATTCACACGAAAAGATCTGTAGCTTTGGTGCCAGTAAATGAATTATTTTTCTCTGCGCTATTTTTACAGAGACTTCTATCATCCTTAACCAATAAGCACATTTTCTTTTTAAGACTCTTGCCAAATCTTTTTTCCTTTGTGTACTGGCTATTTGTTAGGAGTGCTGCATTCTGTGTATAGTAAGGACATTATTTTCTCTCTTTGAGTCGCTGGGGAAATCTGGGGCCATTATCTTTATCAGGTTTTATGTGATAAAACTGTCTTGCTTTCCCCAAGACATAATCTCACCATTTCTCTTTTGCCATTGGGGAAATATTTCATCAGCAACGACTTTGTTGTTTTGTTTGATATCCTTTGTTCCATCTTAAGTTGCTGACAGGCTTGTCGAGCTCAGAGAGTGTGGTAAAACCTCTCATCATAAGCTTAGATGAATAGAAACAAGTGGATATGAAACCAGCCAGTCAACCTAAACAACCAGGCTGCGGCAAATAGCCCAAAAGTTATGTTCTGCACATGTTGGTGGGCAGCTTTCTCTGTAATGTAAACGATACGAGAGCCCTCATTGGTCTTTGTCTTGTAGTGACTTCACACTTAGGCCAGAATCGCGACCCTTGGGATAGCCAGGTCTTCACCATAGCGCATATAGTAATTGGTCTCTCACTACATATCCATTATTTTATTCATCCAAGTCATAAGTCAGTCCTATAGTGTTTTACCTTGTTAACCCGATTAATGCTCGCTGGGGTCAAAAGCAGCCTGACAATTTTGAAGAAATTTTTCAAGCGAATGCATAATAATGAAAATATTTGAATGAGAAATGTTAATTAGAATGCTACCAACAACTCTTCCTCAAATATTTTGTAACATCAAAAGTAGCATAGGTTCTGATTCAACCTTTATATAACCAAAGATTGAACCTAAGTATCCTCAACTAATGTCTTTTGGATTTATAACACTTATCAAAAAAATTAAGATTAAGGAATAAAATCACAAAAAACAGTGAATTATTGAAAAGGTAACTCTACTTTTTGAGTTCCCTTTTTGAGTGTACATATATCCAAATTAGCACTTGAGATAAAGTTTTCATGATTTTCGATGTACTGTATTAAAGATTTGTTCAAGATTTGTTGATTGAGTTATGATGAATGTACTCTTTTGGTTGATTTTCAAGATATGCCTATGTCAGAGAGGAATTGACAAAATATTCTGACCTTAATAGGCACTGCTGGTATGGATGGGTTAGTAGGTCATTAATTAGGTGATTATACAGCCTAACTGTCCAACGAGCCTTAAGGGGAATCATGTGATATATGGGAAATTGTGCCTCGGCCATAGATGCTTAACCCATTTATACCTGTATAGTAGCAGTCGAAACCACCTGACAATTTTGGTCATATCTCTCTAACATAAGCAATAATTATGAAATATTTGAAGGGGAGTTGTTCATCAGAGTTTCATCTACAACTCTCCTACAAATATTTTGAGAATTCATGCTTCATTCCAAATTTATTTTTAAAAGTATGTCTGGTACAGACAACATTGGAAAAGTATATATATATATATATATATATATATATATATATATATATATATATATATATATATATATATATATATATATATATATATATATATATATATATACATATATATATATATACATATATATATATATATATAAATATATATATATATATATATATATATATATATATATATATATATATATATATATATATATATATATATATATATATATATATATATGTATATATATATATTTATATATATATATATATATATATATATATATATATATATATTTATATATATATATATATATTTATATATATATATATATATATATATATATATATATATATATATATATATATATATATATATATATGTATACACATACATAATGATAAAACAGTATCGTCTAGTAGCTAGGCTAGAGACCATGGAGAGCAGAGACCACTGCTCCCAGGTCCACCCGACCGGCCTGGCTCCCCTGCTCGTCCCCATATTGAGCTAATTGATAACCCTGATGAAACTAAACATCCCCGAGTGTGCACAAATATTTAGTGTCCACTGCTCACAGTGTGGAACCGTCTCAAGTGGGCAGGGAAAATAGGGCTGGGATGGTTACAGAAATAGTGTGGCAAACGATAGCGGGCCGCCCGAAGACCGACACCCACTGGCAGTCCAGTGGATAGATTTCACCCCAGAGTTTCACTCGGTGCATTTGACCCACCATCATGTTTGTGATGTGGGGAGGGTCAGCCTCTTTGGCTGAGCAGTCTTGAGCATCTTCCACAGTTCTTGGAATTTAATGGCAAAGAGGCCGGGATGATAAGTAGGATTCCAAAAATGCAACTGGAGTGCTATTTTTCTGAAAACCATAATTAGGTCTTATTTTTTCAGTGATTCTTATGAAAGTAATGAATTATCATTGTTTTACAATTGGTATTTCTCCATTTGGCTATCTATTCACTTTTATTTCAGTAAAATAAAATTCTTTTACAAAATACCTTTGCTATCCTCAGAAAACCTGGCACCTCTCTGAGGCTTGTTTGCAAGGCTGGAAATTTTACACCTGATGTCAAAAAATTCTTATCTATACCTTGCTCATTGTTGAACCATTGTATCTATCATTTGGATATGCACTGGTCTAAAGCAATACTTGAGTGTTGCAGAATTGATTATAACCAGGGCTCGACGCTAAGGGTGAACCTATGGCCCCAGGCCAGTAAAAATTCCCAAAAACAACTTTGGGCCAGTAAAAAAAGACCTCAACTGGTCCTACAGGCCCAGTAAACATTTGGAGACATTCTTGGTAAAAAGTTTCCCCCCGAGAATGTCCCCATATGTTTTTGAAATAAATGAAGATAAAATCTATAAAGATAAATGTTGTGGTGAATTTTAATGCAATATTCTTTCTTGTTATGTGAAAGAAAAAATGTAGGACCAGTAATTTTTTTGCAGGACCAGCAGATGCTATGTGTTACTGGTCCTACAGGGCCAGTATCATTTTGAGTTAGCGTTGAGGCCTGATAACTGATCCCCATCTTTGTCTTTCCAGATATGAAAGTATTCAGTGGCAAGACCAAGTATTACCGCTACCTGGTGAAAGATGAAAAGAACCGAGCTCTATATGTAGGCGCAATGTAAGTACAGTTTTTATTCCAACTCTTCCTACTCCTCTATAGTCTTTTTTTGGTTCTGAGGTAGTATCACTCCAATCATGTCTGTGGCACCCCAAACTGGCCCCAATTATAATGTTGGGGATACCTCTTTAACCCTTACAATGCTGAGGGTACATTCGCCCAAAGCACAAAAACGCAAAAATCTTTGAAAAACATCTAAACCATGTCATGTTGGTACTCATTGGAAAGCTCTCGCTGAGTACTCTCAGATGAGTACCCATTTGGCAGGGTTTCGGTGATTTGTCAGGTTTTTTGCATTATCTTGTTTTGGTAGAATTAGCCACCAGCAGCATAAGGGTTAATCATATTGTCTTTTGAACAATATTTGTATAAAGGGTTTATCAGAACATGCCTGATATACCTACTTTGAATACTTCGTGCCCAACTATCTCTCTTTGTCTTCTGAACAATATGTGTATAAAGTATTTATCAGAACATGCCTGATATACCTACTTTAAATACATGCCAATTCTTGCCAAGTAAATTACACAAATATCAAACGTGACTATTATTCAAGTCATTGACTCTAAACATGAATGGATTCTATCTTGTTGAGTGACATTCAATTTTGCAGGGGTACGACTGATAGTATTTGACATTGTTTTTGGCTGCAAACCTAGTATCTATCGCATCCAAATACTTTCCCTCAGCACTTATATGCTATAGTTTCTAGCTGTATGATTTCGCAAAAAGTGAAGTCACTTTTTTGCACTTAGGTAATGTAGCAGGAGGTAAGGTGTAGAGAGGCCCCAAATCATTACCATGCCTCTTCTATATATACATCACTCAGGGATGCTTTAAGAACTCCACAGTGTCTATGGTGACAGTCGTATGATTTGCACTCTTTTGTGTTGTGTTTTTCGTGAGTGATTTTATTCTAGACAATTTTCACCATATGGCAGATGGTGTTTGGCTGTGGCCATGACATGTCACTGACGCTATTAAACTGCTTTAAGGATTCCAATGCTGAGGCTTCTTGCGTCCAAAGCACAAGCATGCAAAGACTTTTGGAAACCATCTAAAACATGTCATGTTGGTATTCATTGGAAAGCTCTCAATTGAATACTCAGATGAGTACCAATTTGCCAGGGTTTCAGTCATTTTTCAGCTTTTTTCACATTATTTTGTATTGACCAAATTAGCCACCAGCGGCATAAGGGTGAAGGATTCAAATTCAGATTGGATTGATTTGTTTTGAGATGGAAGCCTTGAACTAGGAGGAAATTCCATTTTTGATAAAAAAGAAAATAGTTCCAAAGGGTCATTCAGTTGTTAAGTCACCAAAGCCAGTGCTTTAAATTATTGCACATTTATAAAGCAACCAGGACAACCTACTAATAGCCCTGAATAAAGTTGAACTCAGATCCCTGATCACATACTTAAATGCATCTTTGCCTTTCAGGCCATTGAAAACATATCCTGATGAAATGTTTTACCAAAAAGAATTAAACCTTACCCTTACATTGAATTTGGCAAAGTTTCTTCTAATATCCCTTAACCAATATTTGTATAGGATGGGTTTGGGTTTGTCTGACCAAAATGGAATGCAGAGTGGTTTGGCATAGTTGGAAGGTTGTGGTTTGTGGCTAGATTAGAGGGGTGAAGTCATGGCTATATATATAGTTAAGGCCTCATGTGGACAGTCCAAGTAGGATAAGCACTACTACTGTGTATGGGCAAGATCATCCTGACATTGTAGGGGGTCGGGGGTCAGAGGTTGCGACCCCCGGGGATGCAAATCGTGATCAAAGGCGCTTGGTATCCCTACATGCAGGGACACAGCTTCTGCCTAATGACCACACAACCGGGCAGCCCGGGCAGCAGGAGGGAGACCACGACGGCGGCCATCTTGTCACCTCGGCCACTTGATGCTTGATGGCCACATTCATCATGTCATTAGTGGCACTGACCTGATGAATGCATTCTCCACCTACCTCTCCCCCCACCTACGTCAGAGCTCAACGATCGTAAATCAAAATCCAACCTTCCCCCCCACACACTGACATCCATTTAAAAGGTGACCCATTGGGAACCGTTCATGGTCAAAATTGGACAAGTAGATTGTTGGTTCTTGTCCTATTGTTGTTGATTAAGTCTCTATTAAGATTGATAGTGCATCGGATTGTGGGTCCTGATAAGCCCTTTGTTCTCAACACTCAAAGGAATTTGATTGGCACATATTTTTCATGTGACCACCCAAGGGCCCATAGGGATATCGGTCAGTAAGACCCTCTCTGTCTAGATCTGTTAGGAGTGGAAGATTATGAAATCACCTTGGATTGCCAGGGTTTAAGGATGACATAAATCTCCTACTCTGGCATCTAGCATAATTAATATCTCCCTCCAATCCAGTCTATACGCTACTGCAAAAAGTCTGAAGTAAATGAGTTATAACCACTAGTCAAACAACTGTTTTTGTCAGTTGACTATTCTGTAGATGGAAAATTGTCAGTAAAACCAATGGTTAATTTTATATTGTCAGCCGCTAATTTTGTACCTAGAACTAATTTAAAGAGTGAACTAGTGATCACTATAATGGGTTAACAATGACATCATTTAACCCACTTTATCTGGACCAGACAGGGGTCTGATACACTAGGGAATATATTGACAACTTTTTGAGCACTTCTTGAAAAAATATTTGATTAACCCTTATGCTGTTGGCTAATTTGGCCAACACAAAATGATGGAAAAAAAACTTTTTAATAATGATTGTAACCCTGACACATGGTTACTCATCTAAGAGTACACAGCAACAGCTTTCCAATGAATACCAAAAGGACAGGGTTTCGATGTTTTTCAAAAAGCTTTGGGTCCTTGTGTTTTGGACGAAAGTAGCCTCAGTATTGGAAGGGTTAAAAGTTATTGTCCCTGTTGGGATAAACTTCCCCTTTTCTAAATATAATGTTCATTCTATTTGGTGAGTAATGCCCAATTTCTTTATAGACTGAGTCCAGCCTGAAACAAATGAGTTGACAGTAAGTTAGCTCTATATCAACCAATGTACTAGGGATACTTCAGGCCTCAACGCTAACTCAAAATGATACTGGCCCTGTAGGACCAGTAATACCTAGAATCTACTGGTCCTGCAAAATGTTTACTGGTCCTACATTTTGTCTTTAACATAACAAGAAAGAACATTGCATATAAGCTTTTTGGGGGAATTTTTACTGGCTTGGGGCCATAGGTTTACCCTTAGCGTCGAGCCCTGTACTTAGTGTAAATGGTCAAGTTCAGGGTCTAGCACTGTAGTGGTCAGCAGCTTGGATATGTTCTAGTGGTCAGTTGGTTAATCAGAAGTGCTTGACCAGTGGTTCACAGTGTTTGGCCCATGGCAGCAAATTATGCCTGGTGTGTTATTGTCATCATGATTTCAGCAGCGCTTGGACCATGTCCAGCTTGTTTGACCATTAGGCTAACACTGGTCAGCCATGGTCAATCAGTGTAATGGGAAAACCATTGGTGCTTTCAGGGTGTCACTCAACACAGGTATACATTACCAGGAACCACTGACCGCTCATACTGCACAAGTGGTTGGAAATAGTGGAATTGAAATTTTATCGTGAAAACTATTCTCTCTAGCAAAAGTAGCTGTGTTTCTAAGAAAAGTATTGATCCTGATACTGCTGGTGGCTAATTTTGCCAATACAAAACGATACTAAAAAACTGAAAAATGACTGAAACCTTGACACATGGGTACTCGTCTAAGAATACTCAGCAAGAGCAATCCAATGAATACCAACATGACAAGGTTTAGATGGTTTTCAAAAATCTCTGCTTGTTTGTGTTTTTGATAAAAATAGCCTTAGAATTGGAAGAGTTAATCAGTCTTTGAGTACACATGAGCTATTAGATAGAATAGTGAACAGGTCCTAATCAAATAAAAACTCTCAGTGGTCTTCCTAATCTTTTTTGGCTATTGTTCTGGGGCGAATGGCTGAACTATTTTTGTTTGCTCTGAATAATCTTTGGTTGACTGCAAGATTTTTTATCCTAGGTAAAACATGATATTTCATGTTTTTCTTTCTCAGCATGAAAAACTTTTAAAAAGTAAGTGATAATGTAGCACTTCAAACTTGCCCAATGGCCAGCTACAGGAAAAAAATCTTGACACCCTACAACAAGTTGAGTTCCATTTCTGCAAATGGACCATCTCTAACCGTAAGCACTGTTTATTTGAGTATGTAGGCTATCTTGTCAGGGAGCATCGTGTGTTGTGAGTGGTCACTATGATATAGATGGGGCAGATACTGTATGTATGGGGTGATATGCGAGGTGAGAAATAACTGCTCCCTCCACTTGACTGGTGTCGCAGAGTTCAAGAGGCCACGCCATCCCATAATGCTAGTCCTGACAAACATGTGCTGTTTTCCTCGGCAAAAACAAGCAAGCATATGGCCGCAGATTGATAACCTAGCATTTGACATATGGTCGCCACAGAAAATATCGCATCGGGCACTAAACGCACGAAAAGTGTTCATAAACTTCTCGTCTAACTGGAAACAGCCCGGTGGCGCTCCCGCTTCGATCGATCTGCCTCCGAGAACATCCAATAGCGCTTTTGGCTTTTGGGAATCACCCATTAAGATAGATAACTTGTCTGTTTGCCGGTGCTTAGTAGGAATTCCTCTTATCTAAACATCTGTCTGTGTAGAATGTCAACAATGCTAACTCCAAAAAGATGGAACATGCACAGTTTCAAAGATGTTTATATTTAAGTGAACTTTGAGATGTGTCAAACACGTTCCGCTGTGGTTTTTGACGCGGGGAACAAATCGTCTTTTACTTTGATATGTTCGATGCATGCTGTGTTTGTACGCCCATCACATGCAGCACAGATAGTAGTCAGCAGTTCTCTCTTGTGCTATGCTCTCGACATGAACCCACACACTCTTATACCCTCAGGCTGTTTCTCTTTTTTACTGATTTTAACCACAAAAGTATTACATCTGGAGCCTCCCAGCATTGGTGCCTAGGAGGTCTACACATAGCTATGGGAACGCTGTGTGGTGCTTCACAAATTGTTAAGAACATATGCATGATGCGAATATGATAGATATGGTATGGTCTCAACAAGGAGTGTATATATATATATATATATATATATATATATATATATATATATATATATATATATATATATATATATATATATATATATATATATATATAAATATATATTATATTATATTAAGTACATATGAATAATCATATTAGATACTTTAGATATATATATGTGTGTGTATTTTATATCTTTAATGTATAATTAATAAGATTTTCATTAATTTGATTATTTAGATAGATTGTAGTTTTGGAAGATGTCGGATCATCTCAGTCTAGGTAGAAATTGGTAACAATGCGCAATAAAAAAAAATTCCAGAGGTGTTTTTTTCCAGTGTTATGTTTTGTTTTTTATCTGCACCGAGGTTGTATCAGGATTTACACTTTTGCCACCTAGAGTTTATTTTGAGGAAGTGTTTCTCTAAAAGTTGCGAAGGACAAGGTGCGTGCTTGCTGGTTGTTTTAGCAGCAGTAGTTTCAGTGAGCGAGAAATTCCCTGACTGAATCCGAGGTATTTGAACTTCTTTCTGGCACGGAAGTGGTTGCCTTTAGTTGACATGGTTTATATTTCTGGTTTGAACTTGTAAACTTTGTTGAGATTTTCTATTGAGGAACAATCGGTGCTTCCAAAGCAAGATTACTTTATTTGGTTCCCCGACATCTTTCAGTGAAATACTTAAGTTTTTATAGGATTTATATTGTTGTTAGTTCGCTTTCATTGAATATTTGTTTTAAGAATTATTGTATCTATAGTCATGATCAGTACATGTTTGTAATATCAAACTTGAATCCTCTTCTCAGATACTTATTCATTAATCCAAAAATCAGTTATCACCTGATGGTAGAAGTTGACAAGAAGTTATTTGAAGTATCACTTTTTCTTTTCATTCTCAATGTATTTTAGTTATTTTTAATTACTTAAAAATATTCTTAATCAAATGGGTAATCAATAGCACTAGTTTAAACCACTAGCTATTGCACCAGATAATGATGAGTGATAGTTGACTGTATACTTTTTAACCCTTATGCTGCTGCTGTCTAATTTGGCCAATACAAAATGATGTAAAAATCCTGGAAAATGATCGAAAACCTGGCAAATGGGTACTCATCTGAAAGTACTCGGCGAGAGCTTTCCAATGAATACCAATATGACAGGGTTTAGATGGTTTTCAAAAATATTCGCATCTTTGTTCTTTGGACGATAGTAGCCTCAGCATTGGAAGGGTTAAGTGCATGGCACCCCTGAAAGGCGTGGCGATTTTAATCACATCTTTTTGACCAAAGCCTTTTGTGGAAATATTGGAAAAAGAAATGTTAACCTAGAATCAACCAACAGCTCTATTACACTTTTAAATCTTACCATGGTAATATCAGAAACTCACTACTCGAATTCAACTGTGAATGTAGTGTACAAACAGGTCTTAGGTTTGTGGTAATATTGTCATATATTTCTAACATGTTTCTATCTTTTTTCCTTGCAGGGATTATGTGTACCGATTAAACCTAGATGATATCAGTCGTCGTGGCGACATGGTAAGTAGCCATTAGTATTCTACGCTCGCTCACTCCTTGGAGCTCCAGTCAACATGATCCAATTGTTACCAGGGAAAGCTCATCCAGACACAGGTTGTGATGAGTTCGCCCAGAGCCATTGTTGGCTATTGGACATGGTAATAGGTAGCCTTTGAGTTTACAACAGTATGTGCTTTGTGCATTGTAAGGGTTTTTTCTCGCCACTTTGTCATCTGCCACTTGGTAAGATGCAAATGTTGTGAAAATGACCAGCTTACCTGAGCTGACTGAATCTTGTAAGTCTAGGAATGGGGACTCATGGCTGGCGTGGTTCGCCCTCAGGCAAACCATCCTCCCTTGGGGATCCATTTCATCATGTTACCCCCACTGGGATGTTGTATTTGTATATTATAACCAAAATGAACTCAGACAACAAAAGCTCAATGCTATAACCTCCCTGAAAGGTCGGACTGTTTTGATGATATCTTTTTGACCAAAACATCATTCAGAAAATATTTAAAGAAAAATATTTATCAGAATCCAACCATTAATTGACAGAGTTTTCTAAGGCTACCGCCACTGACCACTCGCTGTCTCTCGGGTTTAATACCAGTTTGGGTATCTGAGAAAGTTTTTTCCAGTTTCTCTGGTTTTCTTCATCACTTACTGGTAGCCACCTTTTGTTTTAAAATATGGCAGAAAAATGATGAAAAAATTGTTTTCCAAATGTGTACTACTAACTCTTTTGACTTTTGATGTATTTCTGATTACAAAGTCATCCTTAAAGTGCTCACTTAAGAAATTCTAACCTTAATAAAACTTGCAAAGTATTTGATGGAGAAATGTTGATTTAAACCTATTCTAACAAGCAACTCTCATTTTTTGAAATCTTTCTTTACTCTTAAGTCACTTTCAAATGTATCACTAATCCAAAAATACTTGTCAAGGACTGCTCTTAAGACATAAAAGGGTTAACCTTTATGCTGCTGGTGGCTAATTTGGTCAATGCAAAATGATGCAAAAAAGCTGAAAAATGACTGAAACCCTGGCAGATGGGTACTCATGGGATAGTACTCAGCGAGAGAGCTATCTAATGAATACCAGCATGACAGAGTTTAGATAGTTTTTCAAAAATCTTTGCATCCTTATGATTTGGATGAAAGTAGCCTCAGGATAGGTAGGGTTAAAGCAGGCATGGGGTCAATTACTTTTGAAAGTAATATATTACAATTACAATTACTTTCTATTGGACCTATTACAATTACAATTACAATTACTTTTGAAAATCACCATCCCTATTACAATTACAATTACTTTTGAAATGTAATATATTACAATTACTTATTACTTTTCTAGCTGCGGTGAATGTGACCCTTTGTCTTTTATTCTTATCTTTTATTCAGTCTGAGTATGTTTTATAACAGCTGTTTCATACTTCTTAAAGGGGAACTTGGGGAAAAACACATCATTGGTTTATATGAAAGTTCATGAACATAGCTCAACATCTGTCATAAACAGAGAAGCCCTAGAGCTCCACACAAAGAGAAATCTTAAATTGCAATTAGTGAATGGCACCTGCACTGAGGCAGGGCAGCCGCCATCTTGGATCTGAGTCAACTCATGCTGCTGTAGTCTATGTAAATGGGTGGCAAGCAGCTTAGTGGCTGTATTAGATAAAGCCAGTAGCTCTGTCTAGGAGATAGATATTTCACTGCTCTGAAGCACATTCAAGATGTTTAGGTATGCAAATCCCTACGACTTTGAACCAAGAGTGGCTGAAGGTGATCAGGTGGATTATATGGACATAGTTCAAGGTGTTGATGAATTTGATGGTCAAGATGTGGAAACAGAGGGCTGGCGCTTAAATAGCATGTTGTGGTGCACCTGTCAGACTTCTTTCCTTCTTTAAATTATCAGGCCCCTTCCAAAGGTATTCTTGACATTTCTTTTCTATAATCTTCATGAATATGTACACAATTACTAAAGGAAATGAAGATGATTGTTGTTCCCAGTACTGCTAGTCACTTCCTGTGTTTACTACCTTGTATCCCATGGGGTCTAGATGTGTAATGCCAATTGGACAAGGTCAACTACCCTGTGTGTCCCTTTCCTTTACTTACTTTTGTTATTACCCTAGGGACCTAGACATTAGACAAAACCTCAGTTGTAACACAACTAACAAAATCCTGCACAGTCTATTCTCAGTGGATTAATAAAGACCCTGTTGAGGTACCTATGAAAATTGCCATTCACCCTGAAAGTTAGCTGTTAGGGTTGCTAAAGTCTGTACATCAGATCATAATAATGAAGAGTATGATTATTAATCATAAGTCATTAAGAGAAGGTTGGTAATGAGTAAATGAAAATGTCATTTATTCTATCATAAATAAAAGAAAGGGTCATTTGCAATTTGAGATATTTTGATTTCAACCTTCCTCTATATTGCAGTACTATTTAGAAATGTATTTCTTCCCAGTGAAAATGGGGTCATTACTGACTATAACCTTAGCTGTTTCAATTTTGTAAGTTAGGGAATGATATTTACCCTTCTTATGCTGGCTTAATATTAAACATTTAATGCATGCTCCTGTGCTTATATTCGTTGAGCAACTGAATGAAGGTAAATCATGTTGAGACTAGTAAATGTATACCAATAAAGTAAATAAATCCCGAAATTGATAAATTGCAAGATCACTTCTGCTTGAAATAAGAGATTTATGAAAATTGGTTACCAGATATTATATCCTTGAAGAAAGTAAGACTAGATGCAATAGGAGTCGCATGGAACATGATAAAAGGTGTATCAATTGTGACTGTTTCTTTTTTTGAAGAAGTGTGAGAGATTATGCACACCTATTTCACAAGTACCCAAACCCTCTTCAGAACCTTGTTAACTGTACTCTGAAGTAATCCTGACTGCAGTGTGTGATTCCTGACAAAATCCTCATCAGTGAAGTGGTCTGAACATACATATGCATACTTCAGGACAGGTGGGTTTAAAAGTTTCATGGATGCTAACCACTGTTTCTGTCTGAATTTACTGCTAGGAAATCTATGAAAGCTTTCTCCACTACCGTGTCTTTTTTTACAGCCAATTGCTGCACATGATTTCACCATTTTTCTTGTTTGATATAAGTTTTTATGCAACTTGTGCAGAGAGCTCTTGCCAGGAGCACTGCTGTTAGATACTATGCACAGAGGTAGCTTGGAGACAGGATGTGATCCCTGCCACCCATTAGTGTCACAGCTGATAGCACTTGAAAAACATGGCCGCACCCAGTGGCTGGCAGAGGCTGTCCAGGAGGATGACAATACGCAAAAATCTCCCCTCACGGGATCACTGAGAGAAAAAGAATGGTAACATCCTGTTCTTGAAGTGTATTACTTTCATATAAGCTGATATGTTTGTGAGCCTTTAGGGCCCCTTTAATGTATGTAATATGCTGAGTTCTGAATTGAAGAGTTTAATGTAGCTAAACACATATCAAAAATAGAAATTGGTTCCCTACCTGGAAAAGGGGACCTGTATTTTAATAATCCCACAAAGATTACTGACCCCAGTAATGATGAATATTTTGTCTACTATACACAACCGTGGACACTGCTTTGTTAAGACACATTGCGGACAAAAAAATATGTTTACTTTACGCAGGAGTTCATTTAAGATCTGGAGCAAAGAGTGATGCACAAATCCCTCAGTAATTCAGTACATAGAACAAATGTGGAGAAGAACCCTGGTGTTTCATATACATTTGACAATAAGAGAGTATGTGTAGCCTAAGGCAGGATTCTTGAAAACCTAAAGCCTACAGAGGTGTTTGAATTTATAAAGAGATATTGAAAAATACTAAACCCAGAATACTTTATACAGTATAATCTGATAAACAACTTGCTCAACCATCCAAAAAGCCTTTCAAATGAGCATAACATTTGGTCTCCTTGAGTTAAGAGTATGCTCCAAAATCATCATGTACATGTATGTGCAGGTGAGGATTGACAGTGTCTATAGCTACAGGAAGTTACAATTGCAATTTTAATCACCTGGGGTTTCATCGACCTAGATCCATACCCGTCAAGTCTCCTGTTTTTAACAGGAGTATCCTGTTTTTTGGACTTCATTTTACCTGCCTCCTGTTTTTCTCCTGTTTTTTTCTTTCTCCTGTTTTTCTCCTGTTTTTCTAGAAAACCAGTCTAAAGCGACTATAATCTCCTGTTTTTCCTCAAGTTCAGCCCAGATCTACTTAAACTCCTACAGCTTAGCATGCAACTCTCTAGCCTGCCTAAACAAAATTCAAGTTGATGACCTAATTGAACCCAGCTTGCCCAAAAGTTGCAATTAGCCTAGATAACCAATTAACCATTCCTATTTTTAGCAGTAGATATGTTTTTATTTTAATTTTATTGGCACTACATTAGGTAGAAGCCACCTGGTGGGATGTTGGTAAACTATATATACAGGTGCGGCACCTGGTGGGAAGTTGGTAAACTGATGTATATGGTAGCCGCGTGAGAAAATCTCCTGTTTTTTTTTTGTCTGGGGTTGACAGGTATGTAGATCATTCATGAAAATGATGACTATCACCCCTAAGTCTTGAAGTATACCAGTTCCAACTGGAAGTCCACATATAATTATTCATATCTCATAATAACTATTTAAAAATATCAATCAGAACATTACCAACAACCTTTCTTCAAATATTTTGTAAAATCCTTCTCAATGTTAATGTTATTCTATAACGTATCTTTGATCCAGACGTCTTTTGCTGGAGTAACTCTTAAGTGTTAATGGGTTAAACCCTGTAGGCAAGGTATCTTTATTTATCCTATGAGAGGAAATGAGAATAAGGATGGGCAGCTTATATCAGAGCCTTCTTGTTCTAGTTGGGGATTCTACAGCACTCAGTTCCATTGTACACCTAATGGCAGCTATTCTTATCTTTATCAAATTGCAATTAAATCAACTTCCTTTGGCCCCTGACCTAGATTGAAGTACCTAGACCTTGGCTGTAAGACAACATTATTCTTTAGGAGACACAGTGAATATATTCTACTGCACTTCTGATGATTCACTAAACCTTTTCACAGACTTGTTACTGAAATCAATCCTTCACTTCAAATTCAAGCTATTTGAGACAAGGAGTGACAATCTGTAGCTGTATGGATAGGACTATGGAGTCATATGGAAAAGTGACTTGTTTACTGTACAGTTGATTTTTGGGTCATAAATGAGGAAAGTAATAGAAAAGTAATAGAAAATTACTTATTACTTTTGGGGTCAGTCTATTACAATTACTTATTACTTGAAGATTTTGACTATCTATTACTTATTACAGGCTATTACTTTGAAAATCGGTCTATTACCTATTACTTTTCTATTACCTATTACTTATTACCCCATGTCTGGGTTAAAGTTCAAACATGTAGGCAAAGTCAGGCATATCCAATTTATCTTTTTTGACCCAGGTAGTCCAATTTACAGTTGTATTCCAATAAATCACAGTATCTTGTGATAATTGTTGTTGCATATCGGTAACATTAGCTTCATTCAAATATGTCAAAAGTGTATTTTGATTAATGAGTTCTGGTTGACTGTCCTGCCACTTGTGAAGACTATATGTTAGACATGAAACCCATCTTAACCCATTCACACTCAAGAGTTCCTCTCGAAATATCGTCTGCTACTTTCATATTTTTGAAAATAGCTTGGGAATGGAGGGAAATTAATTTCACAAAATATTTGAATGAGATTTGTTGTTGGTCTTCTGATCAACATTTCTCATTCAAATGTTTTCCAAAAAATGCTTTTGTAAGGGAAATATTTCCAAAATCGTCAGGCCTCTTTTGGCCACTCTGAGTGTAAATGGGTTGACTACCATACCTGATATAAGATACTTGATGTTGTTGTTGTTGTTGTTGTTGTTGTTGTTCAAGTCTGGTATATTTGTAGCCTAAACATGGCAGAAGAAGTGACGATAATCAAAATTCCTAATTCCTGAATCCGGGTATATGGTGTTAGTTCAAAGCACCCCCGAAAAGGCCTGTTGATTGCGGCAATATCTTTCTGGTGAAAGCAACCATTGAAGAATTTATTTCAGGTAGAAATGCTTGTGGGAACCAATGCAGCAATTCTTCTTCAAGTATTTGACCAGTATCTAGTTATATCAAAAGTATAATAGTTTACAGATGACAGTTTCTAGGTGATTCCAAGCTTGAATTACTCAACGAATGCCTTTTGTGTCGAGATTTGTCCAGCAGTCAATGAATCAGCCTTTTGACGGCCATTTTGTTTGTACAGCGTGGCCTAATGAGCTGAGACAGTTATAAGATAGTGCCCTGCACGGTAAGGGCACGGTAACGGGGCGATCCAGACACTGATCTTTCACGAGGGTCGTGACCGCGCAACCTTGCCGGAACATTTCACGCTTTCCGCCGAGAAGTCTGCAAACAATTTTTCAGTATTAGCTATCAGTCGGGAAGATTTATTCAGGTACTTAAGTGATTTAAGATGCAGGGTAGTCTAGACCAGGCCTTGGGGGGATGCTTGAGGACTCATGGTAGTGCCTAAATACCCATACCCGTACCGTACCGGAGGGTTGTCACGTCAACCTGAATTTCATTCGGGTACAGTGCCGACTTTCGTGGTTAATGATTTGGAACTAAATTGAATACCCCAGGGTGCTATTTCCGAGCCTATTATGTAATGACAAGTGCCTTATGGTGAAGTCTCCATAAATCTAATGGGCAATCTGAGTAACATGCACCCATTTTATTAATAAATGACATACTGTCATAAAGTATAGGTATACTATGTCTACAAGGCAAATCTGGCAATTTTCTGCTAAAAGAAAATTTGTCGAAGCTTGCTGGCCTGCAGGTGTTTCGCAGGTATGTGGGTAATTAGAGCTTTACCAGCCTAGCCATCAATTCGGCTCCGTTAATCTACGCCCGGCCCTCTGGGGCGTATTTGGCATCATGGGCGTGATCTATTCAATATGACACAACTGTTTGTCATAATTATAGGCTTTGCTGGTAGAGTCACATGGCTGAATGGCGGTAAGTACCGCTAAATACTTTCTCAATGGGAGCCCACCTACAGGCACTGATACGTACCTGTCGCGCGCCATTACATAGTCACCTTAAGACTTACAATGCTCAGGGCTACTTTCGTCCAAAAGACCAAAACACAAGGCCACACAGATTTTCTAAAGCCATATCAACCCTTTCATGTTGGTATTCATTGGAAAGCTCTTGCTGAGTACTCTCAGATGAGTACCCATTTGCCAGGGTTTCAGTTATTTTTCAGTTTGTTTTGCATCATTCTGTAAAGGAAAAATAAGCCAACAGCAGCATAAGGGTTAAGACTACCTCACTGAATTCAACATTTGGAATTTTGATTATTGTCATTTATTTTACCAAATTGTTGGCTAATTTATGACTAGCCATTTGTAAGTGGTGGAGACCAGAGTACCCAGAGAAAACCATCAACTAACCCCTAGTCACTGTTGGTCTCTATTTAACCCTTATGCTGCTGGTGGCTAATTTGGTCAATTCAAATTGCAAAAGCCTGAAAAATGACTGAAACCCTGGCAAATGGGTACTCATATGAGAGTACTCAGTGCAAGCTTTCCAATGAGTACCAATATGACAGGGTTTAGATGTTTTTCAAAAATCTTTGCGTTTTTGTGCTTTGGACGAAAGTTGCCTCAGCATTGGAAGGGTTAAGGAAACATAGAAACTATAGCACATTCCTTACCTTAAGATGTTTTATACAGTTACAACTGGGTCCAAGATTTAACCTAGAAAAGTCCACAACCCATTGATGAGTCATTAATGGATGAACTCCTTTGTAGTTAAACTGCATTGATTACGAGAGCTGTCCAATTTAGAGGCTAATTAGACATATATACCTAGGTAATGTACATATCTGGGTAATTCTGCAGTTACCTCTCCGACGGCCGACGATCCCATCTAAATCACCCCCAGCCCTCTGCTGACCCCTCAATGTAATCTCCCCATCTCTGATGAGATAACATTGACCGCCTGCCCAAATGGCTTGCAAAGAAAGGAGCTATCTTGAATCGGTTACATTTGATGGCTGATGAAGTACTAAGATCTATACCAGTGTCTTGAATGTCATCTTTAACCCTTCCAATGCTGAGGCTACTTCTGACCAAAGCACAAGGACGCAAAGAGTTTTAAAAACATCTAAACCCTGTGATGTTGGTATTCATGGAATAGCTCTCGCCGAGTATCTCAGATGAGTACCCATGTGCCAGGGTTTCAGTCATTTTTCAGGTTTTTCTATTGGCCAAATTAGCCATCAGCAGTATAAGGGTTAACGTCTTTACATCTGGAATACATGTACACAAGCTCTGACCACTTTAAACATAAATCCTCAAATAATGTATATTTTGAAAGATATTTGAAGAGGTATTATGAAACCCAATAGAAGCAACAATTTTCTGTCAAATTTCTCTTGAATTATTGCTGTGTTGTCAAGGTATTTCCATGTGTGTCAGACCATGTGTAAGTTTCAGATATAAATAGATTCAAAGCTAGGTCAATGTTTTACATCACAAATAGTAGAAGTTCAGAAAGGGATCAGAAGCTACTTGTTTAATTCATGTTTGGAGGACTTGAGATATGATATTCTTATTTTGTATCATTTATTTTGCACTCAATTTACCTGAACTCAAAGCTAGTATTGAAGGTCAATTAAGGTCAAAAATACTTAGTTTTGAATGATTAGTTTTTCATCATTGTTGACTCAATTTTTAATAAACATATTAGAAATCAGTTTGTCATGATGGCTTGAAAACTCTTATATCATAATTATCATTCAGATGCATTAAATCATCCAAGGGTGGCAAATACTGATTAGATAATAATAATATATATACTACTACTACTGCTACTGCTACTGCTACTGCTACTGCTACTACTACTACTACTACTACTACTACTACTACTACTACTACTACTACTACCACTACCACTACCACTACCACAACTACCACTACCACTACCACTACCACTACCACTACTACTACTACTACTACTACTACTACTACTACTACTACAACTACTACTACTACTACTACTACTACTACTACTACTACTACTACTACTACTACTACTACTACCACTACCACTACCACTACTACAACTACCACTACCACTACCACTACTACTACTACTACTACTACTACTACTTCTACTACTACTACTACTACTACTACTACTACTACTACTACTACTACTACAACTACCACTACCACTGCCACTGCCGCTGCTGCTGCTGCTATGACTTCTACCAAATATTGATCATACATGATCAACTTTTGCTACTACTACTACTACTACTACTACTACTACTACTACTACTACTACTACTACTACTACTACTACTACTACTACTACTATTACTTCTACAACTACTACTACTACTACTACTATTCATGTGGTATATTATGACCACCTGGTGGTAGATTATGGAAGTTTGGATAAATATAGATAGTGAAGAATGTCTGTGTCATCTTCTGTTAGAATTCTCACTGTGATGTCATACATTCTGTTCTATGTTAGTTAGGCCTAGAAAAGAAGTGTTTGTTTCCTGTAATGCCCCTGTAATGTGGGGGGGGGGTATTATTTTTTTGTTCAAAAATGTGTTTCATGCATATATTTTATGTTGATTGGGAGTTGGATGGGCAGAAAAAAAATTAGGTTAGGGATTTTTTTCAGTAAAAACCTGTTAGGGTAGGGTTACAGGAAACAAACAACATTTTTTTAGGCCTTATGCTAAAATAGTGAACATGTAGACCTCCATTTCTCTAATGTATCCACCACCAGGTCATAGTGGCAACTGATCTTTCCCCAACATGAGTTTAACCTTCAGCAGAACTGTTAACATTTAACAATCAGTCACTGGCTCCATTTTTTCTACAATTTTTTTCGTGTATGATATTTTCGCTATTGCTCTTTGCATGTAGAAATGGCTCATAAACATGTCTTTGGTGTTCCTTCTGTGCCCACCATATATTGCTGTGCTCCAGGATCAATTGTCTGTGCTCCATGACTCGAAAAAGTTGGACAACCCTGTATATATATGCGTGTGCGTGACTGAAGAATTTCCTGTTTTGTTTTTCAGTACCAGGAGTCAGATAATTTGAGGGTGGAGAACCCACAATGCTGGGTGGAGGATAAGGTAAGATCTACTAAATAAAATAATATATGTATTTTATTATAGATATTTGTATAAGACCTACACTAAGTAAAATACCATATATTTCATAAATAATATTCATATTTTGTAAATGATATTTGTATAAGACCTATATTAAGCATAATATCATATATTTCATTAATATCGTTATAAATGTTTATATACTACTATATATTTCACAAATGATATTTGTCACACTTCATTCTTTATATAATCTGAAATCTCTTAGAGCCAAGGACAATTCTGACTCACCAAAATCTTAAAGTGCTCTTAAAATACACAATTTTAGAGCCAATAAATTGTCAGAAACTCTCTAAATGAAAATAGCTAGAAAATCCTAAGAAATCCTCGCAATTCTGTTATATGTGAAATACCCTTACAAAGCTTAGAATACCAAGGAAATCCAAAAATCTTCCGAGGAAAATTCCAGGATTTCCTAGGAAGTCTCGACTAAACCCAGTAGCGTGCATCACCATACGTTAATGTGTGTGACTATTCTATTTCCACTTGAGTATTAGTTTTGACCTGGTGTGGTCCTGTAGTCTGAACTTTGATACTAATTGAAGTGGGCTTACTTAGCTCTAGTTATCAATCACGATTACTTTCAGCGGCGATTATTTTCATCACTGTCACTTGATAGGCCTGACTGTTTGCTAATTGAATTGTGTCGTGATGTGTGTTTGGTATAAGGTCATCTCCGAATATATGCCTTTAACCATTTCATTCCTGTAGTGGCTGGGAAAGGCACAACTATTTTGGTGATCTCTTCACAGAAAGGCATATTTTGGAAAATATTTGAAAGAAAAGAGATTATTGAAGTTGATATAATGTAGAAAGACTAAGAGAAAACATGGAAAGTCTTGACTTTATGTTTGTTTGATGTAATAATGTATTATCTTTTTATGATTGAATCATTTGATATCGGGTATAGTGATAAACGATAGTATTGTAGTAACAATGTACTATTTTATTTATTTTTCAGGATTTTGCGTGTAAAAATCACATCAGAATGATATTACCTATGAAGAATAAGATATATGTGTGTGGAACTGGAGCCATGAGTCCAGTAGCCTATTATTTAGATGTAAGTAAAACCTTATTTTTACCATTGTACATGTTAACCCCTTCTATGTCGGCAGAACCCCAATAAAGTCATGACTATGCCCACAATAAAATTCTACCATCTTTTTAGCATCTTTTCAAAAAAATTCAAGAAGGAAAGTTTGTGCATTCCACAAAGCTCCCTCAAATATTTTCTGAATTCCCACTTTATCCTCAAAGTATTTTCAAAAATATCATAATTCAGGATATTACTTTTCGTATAAAACTTCGGCATAAAGGAGACAACAGGTTTATGTGTCTGCCAACAGTACCTGGTACATGTCCTAGCTTTGTAGAAAGGGGACCTATGTGTGTGCTTCATTCTCAAGGCCACCCCCAGTGTGGTGTACATTTGATTGAGTTAATTTACTCTTGCTATTCATGTGCCAACCTATCACCCATTGACTCTGATAACCACCATGTATTTCAAGGATTTTGTCTCGCCACTTCACTTGAAGACATTCAATTATATACCTCTCTCTGATTTTTATTTGAAATGTTACTTTTGAGATACCCTTAAAGCTGTCAACCCCATGGGGTTCTCTTGGCTTAAGTGGAAAATATTACTTCTGTCTAAGCAGAGGTTCAAACACTAAGTACATATATTAACCCTGTTGTGACCAAAATGGCGTCGCGATTTTTGTTGATAAAATTCTCTCTGGTAAAGGCATATTTCGGAAACCATTTGATAGAGATACTATTTTCAGAAGTATCATTAATCTAGAGGACAATAGGATATTGGAAGCATAATGCTGTGTGTGTGTGTGTGATTTAAGCATGATAAATGAAATATTTGAATGAGAAACATTTATCCATTTTAATGGCAAAATATGTACTGGCTATTTTAATGATATCCTTTTGACCAAAACATTTCATGGAAAATATTTAACAGGAAAAATACTGATCGAAGCCCAACCAACATCTCCATTTAATGTATTGTGAATTTATGTATAATTTCATAGTTGATTTCCAAAGCGTCCTAGATCATTACACTTGTGTGGGAGATCTCCAGGCATGAATGGGTTAAAGGGGAAAATATAAAAAAATCTCTTCAGTTCATTTCTTTACTGTTTTGAAGCAGCAACTGTAAGTAGTTGAATTATGTTGCCGCCTCGTCCTCTTCAGTGGTACCTCTATTATGTTTTAATAAGAATACCCGACAATTCCTTTCCTTATGGTGTCTGCTACACTCAGACATCAATGAGTAACTACATGACTCATTTGAATATGGCTATTCAAATACATCTCAGTTTCAGCCTCTCATATAAATTATTACACAATGATCAGCTAAAAAAATTGCACTAAATGTCTCCTGAATTGCACTCGTCAAAAGAAACTAAATAACTTGTTGAAATGTTTACTGACTCGTAACTTTTTTCGGCATCTCGTGTGAAACCAGGCATATCTTAACCACTCCATGGTCATACTTAGGATGTCCTGTGAAAAATTGTCGTCTGGACCGATGGTGCTTTTGATGATAACTTTGGAATGAAGAATGATTTTACAAAAATTTTGAAGGAGAGTTGTTTGTTTCGTTCTGATAAACTCTTCTCCTTAAAATATAATCCTAGCTATGCTCTTGTCTAATGGAATTAATCAAAATTGCCTCGCTGCTTTTGGCCATTGTGAGCGTAAATGGGTTAAAAGTAAGTATCAACACAGTATTTAGAATAGAAAATGTCTGCGCTGTTGCTATCAGAGTGAGTTACATGATTGGTTGAGTGCAGAATACTTGTCGTAAAGTTGAAGGAACTTGTGACAGCTCTATCGGGCCGTATCCCATCGCTCGACAATGTGCAGTACCGTAAATTCTCAGTAATTTGGGACACTTTTTAATAATTACAATTTTTATGTGTTGAGGGTGGCCCATGTTTTATAAAAAATACTGACAAAGTAGAGTAATATTTGTCCATACTTTGTGAAACAGCTACCAGTGATAGTTCTTTTCCCAGTGATTATTTTGCAAAATAATTAAAGTGGCCCAAATGTCCGGGAGTTTTCGGTAGTCACATTCTGCTCATGCTAGCGAGGAATTATATAATACCTGTCCCCAAGATGGCCGCCGGGATGGTGCCTGGCATCGTAATGAGGGGATCAGCTATTATATCGACAATAATCAAGTGGTCATGGGTTGCGGTTTGAGTGACTGGCCTGAAATAGCATTTTATCAACAACAGCGTTTTTTATTGACGCCAACATTTTTTCCATCTCTGCAGTGAATGGATCGTAGGATGGTCGTCTGTCGCTTGTCATCAAGGGTTGCATTGTCCATATTGTTGCGTCATTCAGAAATCTTCTATTTTCTATTTCAATGGACCTTCCCACGAAGATCAGTAATGATTTAACATTTGATTTGAATGGTGCTTGTGTTAATAGTTTGACTCTGATCCTTAAAGGGTGACATAAAAGGGAGATTTTACAAAGGGGCTTCTGAATGAAAATCAATGTGTAAAAGGGGAATAGAAATGTAAAGGAAAGTGATTGCTTTTTGGAAAATGGGGGTAAAATACAAAACATAATACTTATGTTGCATGTTTCATAAAAAGTGTAGCTTGAGTTAACCAAGCTTTTATAAGAACTCCATTCAGGTTGGATCACTCGTACCTCTCTTTTAGAATCAATTTTCTTTATCCAAATCAAGATCAGATATTAAAGCATGTCTGGTGAGTTAAAAGCGAAAGTTCACATCCTTTTTGTCAACCTTGGGCTTACAACACTTCTAGGTGGGATGTCATTTTCAGATTCCAGTATGCGAACCCGGCTAAAGTAAACACTGACCTCTAGCACACTGCAGCGCCATCTATTGGTGAGCGACGTCATTTTCAGATTCCAGTATGAGAGCCAGGCTAGAATATACAGTGAACACTAGCACACTGCAGCGCCATCTATTGGTGAGCGACGTCATTTTCAGATTCCAGTAGGAGAGTCAGGCTGTAATATACAATGAACACTAGCACACTACAGTGCCACCTATTTGTGAGGGATGTCGTTTCCAGATCGGTATGGATATAAGAGGTTTTGGCACAGTTGCATAATATGCGCCCTCAAGTGGCAGACTCGGTAATCAATTAGCATTAGTGCCGTATGATCCTGGGTATGATAAGACATTACCGTTATTGGACTGGTCATCTGTTTCACTACTAATGATCTTTCTGCCTCAGAACTCCTGGCTGACCTGTTTGATGTGTGACATCATGGAATGTTTGTGTTTGATGTGTGACATCATGGAATGTTCAATAAGGGGATTAGTTGGGTATTAGCAGAAGCTCTTCTTGATGAGATTCCATCTAAATTGGTTGAGGTAATGAACAGCATACAATGAGTCATGTTGGCTGATGTCCTATTCAAAACTACTTGTCCTATAGGGAAAGTTGACTAGATATATGTCGTATACCAGGGGATTGGGATTGAAATCTTTGGTTATTGTTACTTTTTCTGGCTTGGTTGTGAGCAGCCAGTTATTAGTGCCAGGGGGAAACCACTGCCAAACCCCCAAGTTACTGGCATGTTGAGTATACATTTCTGGTTATCTACTATTAGCACCATTTTGTACCTGTGAATTTACATGCAACTGAATAAAAATGTTTTAAAAATAAAAAAGTTACTGGCAGTTTTCTAACATGCCTAGGGCCACATTCAAAGTCAGTGCCTTTGGCAATGGTGAGAGACAGCAAGCAATCGATTCTAATACCTTAGACCATTAGACTATTGGGGCAGCCCCTAGGCATTAAATTTTAAGCCCATGTTTTTTCTAGGGAAAGTTCACATAACAAATAAGTACGACTTCACCCGAAAACAGCATTTGTTATAGATTTTGTATGTATAGGTATTTAGGCGTAACTCATACAAATCACTGTGTCCTGCAATTTGGTCAGACTATTGCTGAGTGTGCACTAGTAGGGTCTGGACAGTGATTCTGACCAGGACTCGGTGTTAGCACAATCTCAGCGGTCAGCGAGACGGAGGCCAGTCCGGGGAGAGCGCAACTCATCAGCCGTGGTCGTCGTTGAGTCTCCTGTCTGCCGCCGCAATCCCCGCTAATTCCATTACGCACCACTAAAACGCCCTCTATTGATTGCCAACTCTCGCCAAAGCTAATTAGGCGTGATGCAATGTGAGTGTGATGTATATCAGTCTGCCATTGGACGAGACCCCTTCTTAACCCTTCCTATGCTAAAGCAATGATGCAAAGATTTTTTTTGAAAACCATCTAAACCCTGTCATGTTGGTATTCATTGGATAGCTCTCGCTGAGTACTCTCAGATGAGTACCCATGTGCCAGTGTTTCAGAGATTTTTCAGGATTTTTGCATCATTCTGTATTGGTCAAATTATTACCAGCAGCATAAGGTTAAGAAGCCCAGCAAGCCAGCAGTCAAGTACAGTTGACCCCCCAGAAGGAAAAATCACTGGAGGACTTATAGCAGTTACGCTACTTTGAAGATGCCTCCAAATTAGTGAAGCGATGATAGATTGGAAACTCAAATGGTTGAAATATTAGACCTGATTGAGTCAAAAAATACATTTATTTATAATTTATTTTGACTGTCACTCGCCTTGACTGTCTTGGTGAAAATGTCTTCTCGCTTAAAGTAAAATCTTTACCAATAAAAATGTCCCCTTCCTTCAAGTAAAATATTTCCCAGTGAAAATGTTCCCTTCCTTCAAGTAAAACCTGTCCAAATGAAAATGCACCATACCTTTAAGTAAAGGGGTTAGTGTTTTCTTGCCTTGTACTTTTCTTTTAACTGCTATTGCAAATCATATTGGTTATTTTCTTGATGAAAATGTTCCCTACCTTTAAGTAAAGGTATTTTTGTTTTCATGCCCTATAATTTTCTTTAAGTTGCAATTGCCAATCATATTGGTTATTTACGAAAAAAAAAAGTTGTCTCTAGAGGTTTGGGGGTATATGTGTTCATAGTATCCGTATTGAGTGAGAATGATGCTGTCACTGACCTAGGACAGTCAGACAGACTGTGATGTCTAGACCTGCGTGGTATTATGAATGGCGTGTAGAGTGCTTTGATTGGATCCTGAGCGGTCTGTCATGGCATGCTGTAATTACGGGAGCCCTTGCCAACTCAATCACGGAGGAGCGTCAGGGACACACACACCCCTAGGGGTCTGGACAAGTACTCTCAACGCAGGCATGACAAGAATCACAATACCCAAAACCATAGACAGAACAAACTTCTCTCTATTGTGCTGCTCTCGGCAAATTTGCATCTGAATTGCACACTCATGTGCAGACAAATTTGATCATAGCTCATGGAATGAGCAATATTTGAAAATTATCTGAAGAAGACTTTGTAAACTCATGAGGAACAATTGTTTTCAGCCATTGGGTACAAGTCAAGAAAATGTGCTTATATCCTACGAGATATGAGACACACAGAATAAGCGCTTTAAGTTGAATCCTGCCATTAAGTAATGAATAATTGATTGATAAACTCTTATGGCTGTATAAAGGGTAATGGTAGAAGTCACTCTTGAGGATCATGCCAAGTCTTGCAGTATGTCTAATGTGATCATAAGTCTAGCATCACTTATACTAAGCACCCTTCCAATGCTGAGGCTACTTTCATCTAAAGAACAAGGATGCAAAGAATTCTGAATATCATATAAACCCTGTCATGTTGGTATTCACTGGATAGCTCTCGCTGAGTACTCTTAGATGAGTACCCATGTGCCAGGGTTTCAGTCATTTTTCAGGTTTTTTGCGTCATTGGCCAAATAAGCCACCAGCAGCATAAGTGCTAAGACCCTTCATTGGTAGGGTGTATGAAGTATGAAGATCATGGAGAACATGCAACCCATCTAAGTGCACAGCAATTTGTGTTGACCGACCTGCGGAAAATGGTTCCAAAAATATATTTCACAGGTGGCACTAAAGGCTGTTTATAAAAAAATAAAAAGTTTTAACTTATAAATGTTTATGATTCTCATTTTTTCTTTCAGAATAATTTGAAAACTCCTCACTCTCTGGGGCCAAGAAGTGGGGAGAGGAAGTGTCCGTACGATCCCGCGGATAATACTACGTGTATATGGGTTGGTAGGTACCATTCTTTTACTATACAGTTTTAGTGTGTTCTATCGGCACTACATTGTATTCTTACATGCACCTTAGATGACCAAACACAAGTTCTTTTCTTAATCCAAGCATGCACTTAAAATTTGAGCGCACAATCTTGAATATGATGCTTCTCCTAATGGGCAGCTTGTAAAGCTATAATTGGTAGCAATTGATGCCTGAATGAACCTTAACCCATTTGCATCTTGAAAACCACAGGGTTTGAAAAAATTGGACATATTACTCACCAAATAGAGGTATATATTTATTTAAAGATTTTTTAAGAGCGACTGTTAAATCCAACAAGTACAGCATTGTTCAGTCAAATCTTTTTTCGAGATATTACTTTTTTTATGAAGATATATGTATCGGTTCATATGCATTTGACCTTCAGTTAAAGCAGTGCATAGTTGTTATTTATTTTTTATTGTCTTATTTGCAGAAT
Organism: Maea johnstoni; assembly: GCA_963942565.1. NCBI lineage: Eukaryota > Metazoa > Annelida > Polychaeta > Spionida > Magelonidae > Maea > Maea johnstoni. The sequence goes on from OZ012692.1 coordinate 17,370,171, forward strand.
CAGGAAACCCTGATGGTCTCCCTTTCCTCTACTGTGGGACGATAGACGGAGTGGAGAAACTGGACCCCGTCATCAACAGGTCCACCCTGACACCTAGTGACAAGGGAGACAACTACACTCTTAGAACCAAGTATCATAATACAAACTGGCTAAATGGTAGGTATTACCCCCCTGGTGGCAGAAACGAACACTACTCAATCAGGTCATTGTACAAATTCAGCCAGAACTTATTTTCTGTTTTGATTTCATGATTAATTAGTCCCTGAATGTACTTTTTGCTGCTGATTTCTATTATATTTGCCACCACCTTGGACATATGTGATAGTGCTATTTAACCTATGTTGATATATACTGTTGATATCTATCTTGTCACAATATGACCTAAGGTGTTGAAAGCGACGTAAAAACCCATTCCTTCCGTCAACCTTGACCTTTTTTTGTTACAGATCCGCAGTTTGTTGGTGCATTTGACGAGGGAGATAAAGTGTACTTTTTCTATCGGGAAATTGCCGTTGAGACGTCGGAGAGAGTAATATATTCCAGAGTGGCCAGAGTGTGTAAGGTAAGGAACAATTGTTTAATTGATTCAATTAAGTCAGCTCAAATTCAATTCAGACATTTGCTTCCACAAAACAGTATATATCTGGATACTCCATTTAGAATATACTTATTCACCTCAAGACCACAAAGAAACAAGAAAAGTGATTAGGAATAAAGATTATAACTACACTTTTGGATGTGATTGTTCAGAATTTAAACTGTATAATACAATTAAATGTTTAATTAAATTGTATTCATTGTTTGCCTTTTTTCTTAATGTTAATTAATTCTGAAGGAATGGAAATACTATTTTATCAAAGTAGAGATTCTCAGAGACTAAGCTGTGATCAGCTTTCACTCAGATAATGGTAAAGATTAAAAATAAATCTGGTCTCATTAATCAGTACTCTTTTTTTACAAGTATCACCCCTTATGATTATTTCTTTTCCATTATTGGCAAGTATGGTCAAATAAAAACAGTGTAGAGGAAAAACTGAGCCAAAGAAATGAACTCGAAATCCTACAATGATGGTAGAGGATGATACCATGATGCTTGATTCAATTTATGATTGAATAATTTTGAAGAGTTATCTATTGGAAGTTTGGGACCTTGTAGGGGTATCCGTTACTTTAGTAAGGTTAATTAATTGATCAAGTGGGACCGTCTTGGATGTTGTCCAGGGGAGAGAGAATGCCCGTTTCTCTAGCGGTTTGGCAATAACAAGAAGCCTGCAGTGCCCAATTAGTCCCAACTTTTTGAGCTTGGCTATTTTTCAAGCTCGGCCTGGCGTTGACTTTGGCCACCCTTGTGAATGGTCTGGGAGTAGAATCAGGAGAGTGGTAGACATATAATTTAGTAATACTGTATAACTGGTATTTTTTACAGGCTTTTTATTTTCGCTATTTTCACGCTCCCCATGATAGCTCCAAAATAACATCCTTCAAATAGATATCTACATAGTGATAAATATATAGTTTGAGTGCTTGAATGCACAAATTTAAAGAAGCACAAATACCCACCCGCAGGGCTCTAAAGCGAAAATCTTTGCACTCCATTTTAAAGTCGTATATAACTGACATTTTGCTGCCTTGAAGGTTAAACTTTTGGGTGCAGGCGGCTAATTTGGTCAATAAAAACTGATGCTTAAGAAAGCTGAAAAATGACTGAAATCCTAGCAAATGGGTACTCATCTGATGGTACTCAGCAAGAGCTTTCCAATGAATACCAACATAACAGGATATAAAGGGTTTTCATTTTTTTTTTTGCATTCTTGTGCCTTGGATGAAAATGACCTTAGCATGGAAAGGGTCACGAACACAAAGTCATCATCATTTTATTTCTTGTTGAAGCAAGTCAGTTTTTAGACCATTTAAGCATGAAAAATGCTAAAGATGGTTTTATCATAAAAATATTTGGGACCTTAAGAACATTTGTGTGTGTGTTGTAAGTATAATGGGTAATGAATTGACCTAGAATTTATATTTAGTCTTTGGTTTTCGGTCTTGTTTGTCACTCGAGAGAACATAGTGGAGCAACAGAAGGTTGAGTCTCTGTGGCGATCTTTTTTATCTCTAAATGAGTAACCGCACTGGGTGTTTCCAGAAATGATTTACAAACTCAGTTTGTCTCTGCTCCCGTACATTCACCTCTCTGGTATGGCACATAGCCATTTAGAACAGAACCACTTAAATACCCTGAAGGTATATTCTTGTGTAGAGATTCACTGGATTTGGGCCAAATTGATCAACCAGAGATCTCAAGAAATGACCTCTTGCTTAAAGAAGAACAATGACAAGCATTGATAGGAATCACTTCACAATTGAATGACGTTAAATGTATTTGGATGTTCAAATGTAATGTAATGTAATGACAGGATATTCATTGGTCCTTTTGAAGCAGTTTTTGCAAAAATTGAATATTTTAAATAAACAATTTTGATTGTTCATCCATTATTATCTATGAGTTTGCCGCGTACAAATAAACAATTGAATTTTTGCTACAGTAAGTCCAGGTGGGGGGGGGGGGGGGGGGTGATTACAGTCAAGAATCAGGAAAAGTTTCCTTTTCGCTTTGAAATTCACCCTTACAGTGCTGAGGCTTCTTTAATTCATCCAAAGCACAAGGATGCAAAGATTTTTGAAAATCATCTAAACCCTGTCATTTTGGTGTTCATTGGATAGATCTCGCTGAGCACTCTCAGATGACTACGCATTTGCCAGGGTTTCAGTCATTTTTCAGAATTTTTGCATGATTTTGTATTGGCCCAATTAGCCAACTGCAGCATATAAAGGGTTAAAAACCTCAAGTTATACAGAAGAAAGGAATGGATTTCATTGAACCCCACAGGCCCTTTTCCTATGCCTGGCCGAATACTGATTGTAAATTGGGGGTCCTCCGGTCTGCAAGAAATATTGCAATATTTGTGCTTGCCTATTTTGCCAGAAAAAGGCAATATGAATCAATATAGTGATAATTGTCTGAATGCTATTTGGTTTACTATTATTTAACTTCTGCCCTTGTCGATAGTTTCCTAAATGAAACCCTAATGGGGTCTACTCTGTGATTTATACTTTCGGTAATTCAATTACATCATGTGCCGGAGAAATTCCTGGTGAACCGAACTTACTGCAAACAATGTATCCATGTTCCCTGGATGGGATATGACCCGCAATAAATTCCCTCGTGGTGATTTTGGATGTTTTTTAAGCTTTTGTTTTGGGCCGCTAGACGGCTGTGATTTTTGGAATCCTCAGTGTTGACATTAATCATCATAGCTATCGGGCACTTACACTCATTATATACAAAATGTCCACACTCCGAGACCTAATAATAGTCATGTTTAGAATTGCCGAGTGGTGTGTGTTTCCCCAAAACAGAAACATGATGGGCTTGGTCTTCAGTGACCCAGAAAACATCCGTTCCATCTTGTTTGATGTCACATGTAATATTTATGTAGAATGTCAAGATCGTATTATTTGTCTCATATGAGATATGTTATTGATCAACATGTACTGATTGCCCTGGGTTGAGGATACGCTGTACTGGGTCATATAGACACACAGCGGACGGTCTGTGAACCGAACATCGGGGCGGGAACGTGAACTCGTCTGCCTCTGATTGGGAAATAGGAGAGGACGGGAAAATCAATCTTTTCTTCGGGTGCTTTATGGTCTACTCGTGTTTCTTGTCAGGCCGACAGCAGGAACAGTAGATAAAGCAATGGAGATCACATTGGCCCTACTGCTGAAAAAATACTGCTAGCTTACAGTGCAAGGAGATGGTCAAAATGATGACGACAGTGATGAGGATTATGATGATGATGATGATGATGGTGATGATGATGGTGGTGGTGGTGGTGGTGGTGGTGATGATGATGATGATGATGATGATGATGATGATGATGGTCATTATGTTTATGATTATGATGATGATTATACTTATGACCATGTTGATGATAATGATGATGATTTATAATCATGATGATGATGATGATGATTGTCATGATGATAATGCTGCTGATGATGATGATTAAAATTATAACAGTGGTGAAGTTGAAGATGAAAATGATGATGATAATGTTCATTTAGTATGATTGTGATGATTATGATGAAGATGATAATCATCATCATTATGAAGATGATCATGATAATAATGATGCTCATCTTCATCATTATGATGATGATGGTGATGATGATGATGATGGTGATGATGATAATGATGGTGATGATGATGATGATGGTGATGATGATGATGATGATGAATGATTGATTGATTATTGACTGATTGATTGATTGACTGAATGATTGACTGATTGATTGACTGATTGACTGACTGATTGATTGACTGATTGATTGATTGATTGACTGATTGATTGATTTCAGGGTGACCTAGGAGGGGGAGAAGGCCAGCCGCTGGAGAACTCGTGGACCACCTACCTCAAGGCGCGCCTCAACTGCTCCATTCCAGGCGTGTGGCCCTACTACTTCAACGAAATACGTAAGTCAATAAAACAAAACATGCAGCACTCTCTCAATCTATACTACTTCAACGAAATACATAAGTCAATAATACCAAAAATACAGCACTTTTTCAATCTATGTAGTAAAAATAGGCTGGTTTCTCACAATGCAAGCAAGCAATTGACTTAGCTATGGATTGGTTTTTCTAAGATAAGCGTTCTCTGAGTTGATCATGATATTATAATTCAAAGGTACACAATGCATGGGGATTTCATGGGGATGAAAAGATTAACCCTTATGCTGCTGTGGGCTAATTTCGCCAATACGAAATGGTGCAAAAACCTGTAAAATGGCTGAAACCCTAACACATGGGTACTCATCTGAGAGTACTCAGCGAGACCTATCCAATGAAATGAATACCAACACAACAGAGTTTAGATGGTTTTCAAAAATATTTGCGTTCCTGTGCTTTAGACAAACGTAGCCTCAGCTTTGGAATGGTTAACATAGGATCAATAATATCTAATATGATATAACTTTTTCCAAAATTTGTATTGGGCAGAAAAATATCGCCAATTAGTTCAGGCCTTATTTGGGAACTACACGCATGGATGGGATTAAGTAAGCCTATAACATGATTAATAGGCTATGCATAGATATCAGCATATCCTGCCCTTTGTTACAGCCAACTCTTCAATATTCTTCTATATGTAATAGGCTCATTCGTCTTCATGGGTTGCCAATTAATGTCTATTCTTTCCCTTTGTAGATGATGTGTATCGGACGGAAGTGGATGGAACAATTGTTTATCATGCAGTCTTCACCACAAGCGCGTAAGTAGAGATTTTGATGAGCCCTTTTTCAAAGCGGAATCAGAGTGCTATTACCTGGTAGGGGGATAAGCTGATAAGCTTAACCCTTATGCTGCTGGTGGCTAATTCTACCAAAACAAAATAATGCAAAAAACCTGAAAAATCACTGAAACCCTGGCAAATGGGTACTCATCTGAGAGTACTCAGCGAGAGCTTTCCAATGAGTACCAACATGACATGGTTTAGATGTTTTTCAAAGATTTTTGCGTTTTTGTGCTTTGGGCGAATGTAACCTCAGCATTGGAAGGGTTAACCCATTCATGCCTGAAGATCTACTTGACAAGTGTCGTCTGGACCTATAGGGTACAGGAATAGTTTTTGTGGGTGAATTTGATCCAAGTAATATTTTTGACAGGAATGGTTTGTATTGGTGAATTTAACGCGAGTGATATTTTTGATAGAAAAGGTTAGTATTGATGAATTAGATAAACATTATATTTTTGACAGCAATGGTTTGTATTGGTGAGTTTGACACACATTATATCTTTGTAGTATTTGAAGTTTTGATGTTAGTGAATTTGACACCTGCTCTGTTGTTTTTGACAGGAATGGTTTATATGGTTCAGCAGTGTGCAGTTTCACACTAGAGGATATAGATGCAGTATTTGAAGGGAAGTTTCAGGAGAGGAAGCACCCCCATGACTACCACTCATGCTGGCAGCCCGTACCCGATCACAGCCTACCCAAGCCTCGACCGGGAGCGGTACGTACCACAAATTACTACATAGATATTCTCTTTTAACCCTTATGCTGGTGGTATATAATTGAGTCGTCCACAGGCAAGAGAAACTTCCGTGGAATGGCCTAATATGATGTACTACACAGGCCTTAACGCGACTCAACAATTATTGTGAAGTAATCAATTTGGCCAATACAAAATTAGGCAAAAATTAAAATACCCTAAAATATGACTGAAACCCTGGCGTATTGGTACTCATCTAAGAGTACTCAGTGAGAGCTATCCAATGAATACCAACATGGCAGGGTTTAGATGGTTTCCAAAAATCTTGGTGCCCTTAATTTTTGGAAAAAGTAACCTTAGCATTGGAAGGGTTAAAGTTCAATAGGATCTTTTGCTTTTATTTCTTTTAATAATTTGTTGTACTTGTAATTGAGTGCAGTTTCTTTAAAGATCTATAAGATCTTATGCTTTTATTTCTTATAATAGTTTGTTTTAGCAGTTTCTTAATCTTTATAGACTATTAGCAATTTTCTTACTCGCAATCTTCCTCTTTCATTCATTCCAGTGCCAGAATAGCAGGGGGGCGCCAAAATACGAGAACCAGTTGTGGATAGGCGAGCACCCGTTGATGTACTACTCGGTGCGGCACCGGCACTCGCAGACCATGTTCTACGAGGGAGGGGTGCTCTTTCAGAGACTGGTCGTGGACCAAATCATGCAGTATACAGTCTTCTTCCTAGGAACAAGTGAGTGCTTTAACAGTCAGATTGAATGCTTATGATTACAGCCCTATTTGAATATAAACCACATTTTCTTTAGTAATGGGGATATGATAGTTAAGTGAATCTCCAAAAGAGGGCAGCACCTATCAAGAAGAACACTCCCAGGGCATGGAGCTGGTGGCTCGTTCGTTCACAAGGTTGTGCTCTCTGAGTGTGTGTTTTTCCAGACCAGATTGCGGTTCACAAGGTTTTGCTCCCTGAGTGTATGTCTTTTTTGCAGACCAGATTGCTGTTCACAAAATTGTCTTAACTGAGTGTGTGTTTTTTGTTTGCAGACCAGGGTGCAGTTCACAAGGTTGTGCAGTGGCAGCACTGGGACGGGTCCCTCAAGTACAACATGCTGGCTCTGTGGAAGCCAGCCAATATTTCATCTCCAATATGGAATATGAAATTATTTGTAAGTGATCAAGATCATGTTACCATTATGAAATTATATCATAAGTTTTAAGTTTTCATGAAAACGAAATTATCATAAATTATTTATTGGTTTTTTAAAACGTTTAAGCAGGGATGAATATTAGAATATAGATTGCATGTCTGAATATTTCATGAGATGAGATAAAGTGCTACAAATAGAAAATTAATTTTTGGACTTGTGGATTATGGACGGTTTAGTAAGTTGCATGATTACTTTTAAAATAAAAATGTACAATAAAATAAAAATGTACAAAAAAATGATTACTTTTACTGATTAGGTATTTAAAAATTAATTTAACTCTAAATAATTACTTTGAAAGTTGATGAACACATATCTGTCCTTAGAAATGATATACACATCTGACATATATTTTATGATGTGTGGATGGTTAAGTAAGTTAAGTACGATTGCTTTTTACTGAATAAGTTGTTGAATAATGAATTGCCTCCAAACAGTAACTGTGAAAGGGAAGTTGAAAAACACCCTTGTCTGTCCAGATTCACAATATTGAGTACTGTAAAACCCTTTATTACCACACACATTTATTTTCAAGCAACTGCCGTCTGAATCTGATGACGGCCATTTAATTACACGCATCAACTGTATCACCGCTAGATGGGGCATTGTTATGCTGTTTTGAACGTATATCAGCGCCAGTAATATACGCGTTATTATCACCTAGCGCGAAATGCGTGAAATTAAAAGGAGCGCGATACTAATGGGTTTTACAGTATTTGCAGTATTGACATGGCTGTTTTCTTTTCAGTATCGCTCACTGTATTTGGCCCAGGACAGTGGTATCATCCAGATCCCTGTCTATCAGTGTAAGGGCTACACCTGTCAGAGCTGCATTCGCGACCCCTACTGTGGCTGGGACGCACAGACGCGAACCTGTCGCAAATTCTCTAATGGGTAAGTTATGAATTGATGTTTATATTATGTTAAGTAAGAGTATAAAATATTCACTATTTCAATATTACTATCTTCTTGTCGATATGATTCAAACATGAAAACGAGGATAATTGTTAACCCACACACACATATATATATATATATATATATATATATATATATATATATATATATATATATATATATATATATATATATATAATTATATATATATATATATATATATATATATACACATACACATCTCTCTCTCTCTGACTGTCTGTCTCTCTCTCTCACTCTCTGTCTCTGTCTCTGTCTCTCTCTCTCTCTCTCTCTCTCTCTCTCTCTCTCTCTCGACCCTCTCTTGACTCTTTCTGACTCTCTTTCTCTCTTTGTATTTATATACATACATATATATATATATATATATATATATATATATATATATATATATATATATATATATATATATATATGTATATATATATATATATAAATATATATATATATATATATATATATATATATATATATATATATATATATATATATATATATATATATATATATATATATATATATATATATATATATATATATATATATGCTTATATATGTATATATATTTAAATTGCATGCTTTGAATAGTTACCTTGTGAAAATTCGTAGTATAACAATTTATGAGCATCGCAATTTTGTTCTTGTTGCAGTATTGGTCTGGTGCAGAGCGTGGAATCGGATACAATAGCGACCACCATGTGCCCGGTGGCGCCATCTACCACAGAACAGGCTGACATAGAGTATAATACAGTAGAGTTCACTCTCACACCTACAGATGTACCAAGTGAGTAGTCTTAGTGGATAATCTGATAATCAGTCATAATTGTTCTCTCAGTTTGAAGATTGATGGTATCTTTATAATATTGGTAATCATTAAAAGATGGTATCCTTTGATACCCTCATTTTTCTCCAATGGTTATTCTGTTTGCAATTTGTCTTCAGCATGCATTGGTTTCATTATAAGTTTTCTTTTCAATCTATCAGTGACGTTTTCTATCTTCAATGAGATTATCACAATTTTTTTTTGTTGTTTAAAAGAATTTTGCCAAAAAAGATTTATTTTGAAATTAATATGTACTTATATATATTCTCTTTTATTTTTAGGCACAGAAAAATCTACGACGCCGGAGCCTCAATTTGAAATTTCGGACATAAAGGGATTTTTCCAATCTGGAAACAGCGTTGTGAACAACGGTGTAGTAATCACAACAGTCGTAGCAGCGTTCGTAGGTTTCTTGATTGGAGGTGTGATATTTTACTTTATCGCGCGATTACGATATCGAAATCGTAACTCTGCCGAACCGTCTCCCGAGGGCGGAGGTGAGGCCCGTGAGAACTCTCCTGAAAGAGAGGAGCATTTATTAACGGGACTTTGCCCGACATTCTCGCAGCGGAACGGGGATACGCACCACCGAAATGGCGGAGCGGGGGAGGGTATCGAGCTGGAAGAAGGACCTTTTCAATCGCTCATGCCAGCCGTGGACGTTAGTAGGACTGCCAATCATAGGGCATCTAGAAACTCACTAATATTTCAAGTTCCGCTTAGAGAAAACTCGCCGGACTTAACAGAACCGCTCTACGACCAAAGCTGATAGTGGCGACACCCAACTCTGGATATATTCATGAGCTTGTGCAATTCATAATACCCCTCTATGCGAGGAGGGAGATATCGGCAACGACTGAGATGCAGTAAAAGAGGGCACGGAAATCTTGGGTAAAAACGAAATATTCAAGCTGTGTTTTCTCTGAACGGATTCAGTACAGAATGACTCCAGGCTGCAGTTGATTTGAGGATTGTGAACATGGTCTAGAGGAGGAGGAGAAGGAAGAGGAGGAGGAGGAGGAGGAGGAATAAGCGAACACTGTGACTTGATGTAAATCTTTTCCTCCTTAATACTTCTCGCCAACTCTGGCTTCGGGAATTTAGCACAACCTGCTGCTGATAATATTGCTACTCGGATTACTCTTCACTCGAGGCCAAAATATGAACGCAAAGAAATACTTGAAAGGTGTGAAAGAAAAAGGGTTTCTAAGACATGGTCTAGATCACAGGGAAATGCAGACGGATGAATAAGTATCTGTTCATTGGAGATATATGATATTTTCCATCAAAGGAAAAGAAATTGCCAAGATGTACTAAGTGTGATCGTGGTTTATAGACTTACCGGCTGCCATTGTTTTGGTCACCCCACTTTGGACCAAGAAATGGATAAGCTGTGTACTGCCACTCACTGGGTTAGTTCCCCTTACTTGTCTCGGTGGAAGGCTTGACACCACATTTTCATGGATAAGTACAAATTGTTCAGTTGGCCTAGTTTCTGGACAAGCTGGGCCAGATACATATTAATCCAAGCTATTTACGTACCGTACTTCGGGATTATATTCTTGCTGTGCTGAATGTAAGTTACATTTCTGAATGGCCTAGTTTCTGGACAAACTTACCGTTTACATCATGTACCTCCCCTTCGGACCAGTTTCTGGACAAACTGATCTGAAGTTAATTGCATCTCTTGTTCTATCTCCAGGTAGACCTTGTACACCTGGATTATTTTTGTGCTGAGCTAAAAATAGCTTACATCACTGGTCTTGCTTTGGGACAAGTTGAGCAATTTACATATTGTACTTCCGGATCAGTTTCGGGTTTAACTTTGGTCATTACTTATCATGACACTGTACCCATTTCTGGACGCGATGCGACAAATACTGTTACGATATTGAACCAGTTTCTGGATAAACTGGCTGGTTGGAATATAAACACGATAAATTGTGTGTGTGTGGCAGGTATAGGATATCTGTCTCATCGTCCTGTGCATGGTTTCCTGCACCCTCTCTTCCTAAATATTCACCTCACTACACATCTTGCTATACAAATAACAGTTACACACTCACAATCTTTGAGGGGGGTCCCACAAAGCTGCACTGGTACTAGGACTCTACTCAAGTCAAAAATTATAAATAGCACAATATCCAAAAATCCTTATGTTTGGTTTTGATGGAGGTTGGATATTTTACCTCATTCTGCTATATAAACTGTAAGAAAAATCAAAATTAGCAATTTATGATAAAGAGTTTCCAGAACATGAAAATTACTTGGTGTTTGGACTTGTCTTAGCTAGTCGAGTTTGGTGAAATGGCACCCTATTTGAGAACTGCACTTTTAGCTGGATCAACCACTGTGAAACTGGTAAATTTTTCCGATGGGGTTTACTTTGCCAGTGATTTCTGTTTGTGATATGGATGGTGAGGTTAACCCGTTCATGCCTCTTGCGCTCAAAAAACTGCCAGTACGATATCCTGAAAAAGTTAAAATGGTCTGTTTATCTTGGAGTGCCTCGGGCATGAATGGGTTAACTCTTATGCTGCTGGTGGCTATGTTGGCCAATACAAAATAATGCAAAAATCATGAGAAAACACCGAAACCCTGACATATGGGTACTCATGTGAAAGTACTCAGTGAGAGCTTTCAAATGAGTACCAACATGACAGGGTTTGGTTGGTTTTCAGAAATATTGGCGTCAATGTACTTTGGACGAAAGTAGCCTCAGCATTGGAAGGGTTAAACCATAACTCACACCCATTCATGCCTGCTGTGGTCAAAAAAAGAGAAATGTTTGTCGCAACCCAGCCTTTAACTTTCTGTGAAATATTCTATGTTTTTAAGCTAACTCGAAAGTTATCTTCAAAAGTATTCTGGGTCCAGACAAAACCTGTCAAGGAGATCTCCAGGTGCGAAGGGATTGCTAATGCAGTAAAGGGAAATAGTTGGATGGAGATTGTCCGTAAAACATGGCAATCTTTATTGAATTATTTCTGAAGGGTTTGCTTTTTACCATGTTATTTGTATATATGTGGCAGCAGCTGGGATGTGTGTCTGCACACGCCTGCTACTCTCTCTTCTACCCATTTTCTTCTGGAGTGCACGCATGGTCTGACAACTTTGAACATAATTCATCAAATAACGTGCTTTTTGAAAAATATTTGAAGAGGGATTGTAAAATAAAGTAGGAACAACAACTTTTGGTCAAATATTTCTCAAAATATTGCCTTATTTTTGAGATATTTTTTATGTCAGTCAGACCGTCCGTGAGGTCCAAATGTGAGTGGTCTATATATGCTGTACATACACCCCTTATAACCGTTGCCAACTCTGCAGGAACTGTTCAGTCCAAAACTGCCATTGCGGCACAAAAGGGAAGAGCCCAAAACTACAACTACAGCAAAATCCTACCTAGTATATAGACTTTAATAATATAATTATACATATAAATATATATATTATTTTCATAAGGAAACTGTTGCATGTAATTTGTATATAGGTGAGTGTAAATACTAAAAGTATAGCAGATACAGCAATGTGATATATGATGAATGGAAGATGGTTTGTCATGTAGGTTACAGCCACAGGCAGAAACAGCAGGTTGAAATTATCTTTGTCTGTGTTAATTTATTTCTTTTCTTGAATATAACTGGTTATGTTGATTCTAAGTTACAACAACTTAATGCTGATTATTATTATTATTATTATTATGATTATTATTATCATTATGGACAGGTTTGAGTGAGTTACCCTGGATGAACTGTGTACTGATTTTACGGTAAACCACTGGTTTGCACAAATTCTTTTTATTTTGTTTCATTTAGTTTTATTCTGTTGATAAATTTTGGGAGAAATGCCCAATTTTTATTTGTGAGTTTTTTTTGTGAAATTCAGTTTTACTCTTTTATTCTGCTAGAACCAGGATTGATTCAATAGAGCAGTTTGGTCATATTTTATGTTGTCAGAGATACTGATATTGAATTGTTTGAGGATGTACTAGAATGGCTAGGATTGTTTCCTAAGAAAGCCTTAGAGTGATTTGACTGTATTTTATCTGAGGATATAAACCTACATCCAATTTCAAGAATATTTCATTAAAAAAAAATTCAAAATCTTTGATTTATATTGTCAACTTATTAGAATTGTGTAAAAAATCAAAAGATATTTTGTTTCATAGGGGTATTGTTGATTATGTCAGAGTTGAGAGGAATTCTCTAGTAAGTTTAAATATGATTTTTCCTAGAAAAAAAACTTTGATTATGACACTATATGTATACTGCACAAGGTAGAGTGTAGTCCCTCTTCTCAGCAAAGACAGGGTCCACCTTTTAACTACTCAACTTACACACTTTTTATGGGAACTCAACTTAAAATTCTGTGCTTTATAACACAGCATGGGATTTACTGAGAGTGTGACTGAATAGTTATGTGATAGGTGCCTATATAGTACTAGCACTTCTTAACTCATTAATGCTCACAGCAGTCAAAAGCCCCCTGCCAAATTTGGTAAAATCTTTTAGGTGAAAAAAGTTGGGGAAATATTTGGAGGAAAAAAATAATAATCAGAACACTACCAACACCACTCCCCTCAAATACCACTACATGGGTCCAAAGCCCAGCCGGTGCATGTGGCATAGTTGCCAGTGACTTGGTGTTAGACGGTGGTTTTCGCCGGGTACTCCTGATTTCTCCACCAGTTACAAATTAGTTGCAATATGGCAGAAATAGTGATGTCAAATTTGTTTTTTTGACTTAATACCTGTGTCTTTTGCTGCAGTATGTGCAAATTTTCTTATCCACAGAACTGAAGTAATTATACATGTTTATATCTGTCTATCTCGGAGCTTGATTTTCTTTTAGAAGAAAATAGTTATGAATGTGGATGAGCGTATTGTTCTTAGTTCTAAATCTTCTCACTAGATGGGGCCAAGAAGTCAGGGTCTTGAAATCAAAATAGGGTCTTGTTTAACAGGTTTGGTTCCTTATGTTGGTACTATTTTAACACTTATCGGCTTATGCTGCTGGTGGCTGCTTTCGACAATACAAAATGATGCAAAAAATCTTTTTAAAAATTGACTGAAACCCTGGCGCATCTTAGAGTACCAACATGACAGGGTTTTAACGGTTTTCAAAAATGGCTGTCCTTGTGCTTTGGGCGTAGCCTCAGCATTGGAAGGGTTAACATAGTAATACTATCTTTATTCACTCTTCACCCATGGGAGTGAAATATACAACTATTTTACATGAAGAATACAACCTGAATCAGTAATGAATTATTGTTAATTATATATGTTCATAACTATGAAATGAAACAAATGAAGGTTTAGAAATCTATCATGATGTTCAAGCAAAATGCTTTACAATGCATTTTCAAGATTGTTTTCTGTCTGATTTTAATTCAGTGATGTTGATGAATTCAATCCTCTGAATATTAATAAACCAAGAAAGAACATTATTCGTAGAACTTTATAGACAGGGGCTTTATGTTAGTTATAAAGATATATAGATCCTTTACTGTAGGAAGTCAACGGTCAACCAAGTCCCTCAATAACTATCTATATTCTTTCTGTTTTAAGAGTTACGACATCAGTCCCATCTTCGCCAAATTTTTTATTTAGGAGCAAGGATAATGTTGACTTTATTTCTACAACATAACCAACTTTTTACATGTTTGTTGACAAAATTTTAAATTATTCCAGGAAGTTTAAATTATAAAGTTCCTGATTATTCCTTAGGCCAAATTTTGATTGCAAACATGAAACATAGAAGTGTTTTTTATTATTTTTCATTATGGTGACGCATGAATGGGGTTTTCTTACGCTACGATTGAGTTAAGTCAAATGATCATGAGCAATTGTGCAAATATTGTTAATAACTTGATTGTTACTGATCACATGTTATATATAGAGTGCACAACACAGAATAAGTCTGTGCTGAATATCTGAAAGCTGTATTTATACATAGTGATATCAAAACAGAGTTTAATATGTGGGTTATATGTAAAACATTTATGCACTATTTAGCTTCAGGTACCTATGGAATTCTGATTTGAAAATTAACTTTCTTCTGAATCATTTTGATATATAAATATATATATATATATATATATATATATATATATATATATATATATATATATATATATATATATATATATATATATATATATATATATATGTGTGTGTGTACATACACACATTCACACAGATATGCGTGTGTGTGTGTGAATGTGTATATGAAAGTGGCAGAGCTATCTGTCTGAATCCCCTAGGTACCTTGATTGAGTCCTTTGTTTGAGAAGAGGTTCAGCATTAGGATAACCATAGTATTATTCCTTGGTATATTGCTACTACTGCCATCTGGTGTTGAGAATCACAATCGGAGGACTGTCCGGTGTTGAAAATTACAAATAAAGTTTTTTATAAATATTTCTCTTTGATTTTGTTTGTTGTTTCCCCTTATAAAAAAACTCCTTACACACATGCAGGAAACACACACATATATGTGAATGCATAAATTACGGGATCAATGACCAGTGATTACTTACCCGTAATATCTCACCTCCTAATGCCTTGCTAAGTTATTAGATCAGGCACTGACAAGAGTTCAATGCTTCTAATACACTTATTTCTGATCTCTGATAATGTTCATGCAACCCAATCCCATGCATTGT
The DNA here is from genome assembly GCA_963942565.1 of Maea johnstoni. Classification (NCBI taxonomy): domain Eukaryota; kingdom Metazoa; phylum Annelida; class Polychaeta; order Spionida; family Magelonidae; genus Maea; species Maea johnstoni. The sequence continues at coordinate 17,385,869 of OZ012692.1, forward strand.
CAGTATCAGTGCAAAAAGAATAATGCTTGCAAAAAAAAGATTCTGCTCAATTGATTATTTGAGGTATTGAATATATAAAACATTTGAAAAATATTTTCAATGTTTTATTTCAGAAGAAAAAATATAAATTTGAAAATATGTAGCTTTTTATGATAAAAATATAGCCACCAGATGTCTCTCTAAAGGTGCAATGGGCCCGTTATGGCATCCTTAAAAAAATTAAAGATATGGCCCTACTATTTTATGCATTGTCCGTTATTATGGGTGCGTCCTCTGTTGGACCTGGGCATGGGACCATTGCAGTGCTGATACGGACCCGAAACTTATCGGCACCCATAGGGGCGCTAAAGTTTCACAACGGGCATGTAACGGCCCCATTCAGATGGGCATGTTGCGGCCCTATTCAGACAGTCCCATTAAATTGTCTTCAAAGTGTTAGAATAACCGGTCCGTTAGCTCAATTATGCCACATAATGCAAGAAAAATTTGAATTCCTGTTGAAAATTTTACTTGTGTCAAATTCACCCATACAAACTATTCCTGTCAAAAACATTACTTGTGTCAAATTCACTAACAACAGGGAAAATTAAAGGTTTGAAAGTTTTCTTTTCACCGAAATGAGTACATTTGAAAGTCGAGATCAGAGAATGAGGTATTTTGGCAATCAAGATAAATTTAAGCTGCTTGTCTGCATCAATATCTTGTCAATAACTGATGACTGCCCTGAGAGGACCCTGTCATGGGTGCGGCCGCCGAAAGAGACTGACTCATTCATGCCCATAGCGGCCAAAACCAACTATTTTGGTGATATCTCACTAACAAAAGAAATCGCTGGAAAATATTTGAACGAAAGTTGTTCATTAAAACTTTATCTACAACTCTCCTTCAAATAGTTTGCAGATAAATGCTTTATTCCTTAGTTATAGTAAAAAACACAATAGGTCCAGACGACACTTGTCAAGTAGATCTCCAGGCCTGATTGGGTTAAGGAGCTCATCAGTTTATCACCCTACTGGGTAATAGCACTCGGATTTAGATCTGAAAAAGGGGCTCATCAAAATCTCTACTTACGCGCTTTTGGTGAAGACTGCATGATAAACAATTGTTCCATCCACAAATATGTTCACATTGATGCCTATGGTTGTAGGATGTGTTGTGGTACATGTAGTTGAGGTTAAATGTGGCTCCTGCTGTGAGTGATTTTTGGATAATCATTTTAATTATGCAAATTTATATTTTGAAAATATACAGAAATAACATCAAACCTCAACTGCTAAAGTTTAAGGAATTAAGATTTCTATTGTCTCTATGTCAAGATTAAACAAGGTAATTGCTAACCTAAACGCCCTGCGAGACTCTCTATTCTTGGGTCCAACTTGGGCCCCGCCTGACTGCCTGAGTTTGCCGGGTACAGTTGAGCCCTGGGTATCTTTGGATAGCCGATAAATGGAGCCTTACAATGATCTCATTTGTATCCTAGTCTTTATCCCACCATTTCGACACCTCAAGGTATCAGGGAATTCCATCAACAAATATTCCTGCTTGGTGTAAAAGGGAATCATCATTTATATGTACATGCGATGCTGCCATCTATCGGGAAGCAGGAGAACTAGTAGGCTGGAATCATGAGTATAGTTATGTTAGATTTGTCTCAAACCATTGGTTGCAGTTACGAGTGGCTCTGATTTATAAAATACGTTCAGGTCCTCAGTCCGAAGTGACCACGGCAGTGGTCGATATAGACAAGCCGGTATTTGAGTGAGATTGTAAACAGACAGTGCCACTTCCAAGACATAAATTTTCACTCCATATTCTGGAAAGTTATACTTCCAACAATGTTGTATAAGTTGTTTGATCACGCACATGGAGACTACTCCGCGATTTTATTTTGAGAAATTCCACGTAAACCCTCATCATTTTGAAGCACGGGTGTTCGGCATCAAGAATGGATGACATCATTTTACGACATTATACGATTTTGTGGACATGTATGCAGATAAAAATCATGCAAAGGTTTTCATACAATTTTCCGCCTACCTTAATAACTTCCAATTCCGTCTTCCGCCGGATTAACGCCACCGTTTTCATCAAACTCTATCGCTAGATGAATTACACCTAACCTTAGATGACCAACCCTTACTAATTCAAGACCTAACCTCATGACAGGAAATGGTCACAGAATTTCTGAATGTCACTAGATACAATTTTCAACCCTCAAGAGCACGCTAAAATCCTATATTAAGCTGTAAGCAGTCGTATTATATACTTCCTTACCTAAATATCCCACTGTTTGGTAGTCTTTTCCAGAAAACTGCTTTTATACTCAATCTTCTTCAACGAGTGGATGTCTGTAAAGCTGTCACTTCTTGTGTAACACCCCCTCGGACAGCTTACTGAATTAGACCAATACACATAACAACCAGCATGTCCGTACCTGCCAGAGGCATAGCATTCCTGGGGGAGGAACTTGCTGGATGCATAGTCTGCCGCCGTCTCCAAGACCCAGGAAGTGGAGTGGTGCCTACGGTAGTCCATGTGCACATTTCCTGTAATGACCATCGAGCGGGATCAGATAAATGTTAGATTGTTTCAGAAATAGTACATACCCGTAAAACACACAAACATGTCATTATTGTCATTTTCCAAAAACTATCAAAATAAAAATTAATCCCGTTTCCAATACGTTGTTTCTTTATTTCAATAAAGGATATGTAGATGTGATATGGGAATTATATCGTCAAATGTGTATCGAATAATACAATGGTCAATGGAGTAATTGATTTAAAGTTTGAAAAAATCCTATCATAATGGGGATGAATTTTTACTATGATTTGAAAAAGACGTTTTCCTCTTTACCGAAGCACCTTGAGCCTAGCTATGGCCTATGGTACATACATAATCAAACTGTTGCGGGCAGTCGATGGGAGATTAAGTATGCAAATTATCTCTTCTCAACATCTCGGCCTTAAGGTGCATTGGCACGAGGTTTCGTGTAGCACTGGTTTTCTGATTCATACTAAGGAGTGTTTATGATGCAGACGTTTTCCTCTCTATCGAAGCACCTTAAGCCTAGCTGTGGCCTATGGTTGATGAATACTGCAAACAGTTGCGGGCAAGCCAAGGGAGATTAGGTAGTACGGTATGCAAATTATCTTGCTGTCTTCTCAACATCTTGATCATTGCATAAGCTATCTGGTTTAGCATAACAATGGTCGGTGCTCTTGTAACCATTAAAATCGCCCTGAGCAATAAGATCAGCTGATTTTCTAATTTGCCTGCTCTTCCTCAAAATGGATGGCGCCTTCCTACCACGTTATCTTTTCAACGTTATGATCCCAGTGAATACTGACTGATAGTAAGACACGCCAGACTAGAACACTGAAAAGTAGAAGAAGGATTAGAGGGTCTATTGATTCTTAGATGCTTGGGCAGTAGCATGAGACAATCGGCTGAAGCGCACACAGTTTTTGACTTGGTTGCCAGCCTCCTATTTCTGATCATTGTTTTGGTCGATATTGAAAACCCTGTATATTGTAACATTGTTTATCTGTTTTTCTCCTTAAAGATAAGTTCATGTAGGGATAATGACATGTTACAAATTCATCTGAAGTATGTGAAATCGCAATTGGTAAATCTATTCATACCTAGCCTAACAATTAGACAGAGATAGATATGTGCCATTGTTGACAAGTTGTGTTTGTACCAGTAACCAAATAGTCCATGTGGTCAAGTTTGTTCAAGATTGGAATTAGGAAATTCGATATTCGTCACTTCCTCTGACATATTAAGGCTAAGTCGTGACCAGCCAGTTGTATGGTTGTAGGGCCGGGCCTGATAGCCGTGTTGTCTAGGACATTGTCTCAAACTGCTACCCGGGTTCAAATTCCAGTTGGAGCATGTGAGAAAGTTGCCATTGACTTGGGGTTAGACGCTGGTTTTCGCCGGGTGTGTCGGTAAATAATTAAGCATTGTTACTGTGGCAACAAGCCGTCCTGTCTGAATAATGATTGAAAGATACAATAGACCGACAAATAAAACTAACAGCTATTGATGATTTACTAGGAAACTCAAATTTTAGGGAAAATAGTTAATGTGCTTATGCTGTATACAAAGATGGTTACCGGTATATATGGAATAGAAATCAAGGTAAAGAAATTAAACTTGAAGATGTGATAACTGATATGGGATTTATATCGTCAAATATGTATTGGATAATACAATGCAGTGCAATGCATTTTGAAAATGTCCTATCAAAATTGGGATTAATTTTTGCTATGATTTGAAAAATACTTTTGAGTGAGTCTGCAAATTCGACTCGTATTGGAAAGGGTACCAAGCTTGTTCTTATAACAACATTGTATTTTTAGGATTTAAGTAGTTCCGTTCCGAGTAATTTGCATATCTAGTCCACCTCAGCAGCTCTCGGGCCCTAAGTATAACACTATGAGAAGTGCTTGTGGTTAGAAAATCCACTGTGTATTCTTAACCACAAGCACCTCGCAAGCACTACCCAAAGTTAACCACCACCATTGTTTACAGCAGTCAGGTACCAAGGGGACCCTAGTGGACACCGAATGAGGGTCACATGCACCAGTACCATTTCACTGTGTGAAAAATACTTTTGAGTGAGTCTGCAAATTCGACTCGTATTGGAAAGGGTACCAAGCTTGTTCTTATAACAACATTGTATTTTTAGGATTTAAGTAGTTCCGTTCCGAGTAATTTGCATATCTAGTCCACCTCAGCAGCTCTCGGGCCCTAAGTATAACACTTTGAGAAGTGCTTGTGGTTAGAAAATCCACTGTGTATTCTTAACCACAAGCACCTCGCAAGCACTACCCAAAGTTAACCACCACCATTGTTTACAGCAGTCAGGTACCAAGGGGACCCTAGTGGACACCGAATGAGGGTCACATGCACCAGTACCATTTCACTGTGTGCTCTTAGCTCTTCCAATCATTGAATAATTAGTTCTGATACACTAAAATGTATTTTCTCTCTCATAGACATGTATAGGGTAGGTACAAAAATTGTTTGTTTCCTGTAACGTTCCGAAAAAAGGGCAGGTATATATATATGTCGGTATTTTTTAATATATGTTTTTATTTTTATTTTTTAGATTACTAGTATTATTTAAATAAAAACGTATTTCATGCGTTTTTTATGTTGATTATGGGAGTTGGAAGGGCGGAAAAAGACTTTAGGGTATTGGGATTTTGAATAAACACTTGTAAGGGTCCGGTTACAGGAAACAAAAACACACTGTTTAGGCCTAAAGGGGGAACCGTCAGGCACAGGGGCAGAACCAGTATACTAAAAGACAGGAATAGACGGAAACATGTATACCATGTCAGAGATGGTAAAACAGGGTGACAGGCCTGTATACAAAACAAGAGATTGAAAAACCTCATGTCAGAACCTGTATACTAATAAAAGGGGGGCGGCGGAACATGTATACTATTTAACAGATGGTAAAACAGGATCGCAGAACCTGTATACAAGAGAAAAAGGGGCGGCGGAATATGTATACTATTTAACACATGGTAAAACAGGATGGCAGAACCAGTATATAGGATAAAATATGAAAAAAGGGGCGGCGGAACATGTATACTGTTAAAAAAGGATGGCAGAACCTGTATATAGGAAAAAAGATTAAAAAAGGGGCGGCGGAACATGAATACTGTTTAAACAAGATGGCAGAACGTGTATATCGAAAAAAAAGATTGAAAAAAGGGGCGGTGGAACATGTACACTGTTTAAAAGATGGTAAAACAGGATGGCAGAACCTGTATATAGGATAAAAGATTTAAAAAAAAGGGCGGCGGAACATGTATACTGTTCAAAAGATGGTAAAACAGGATGGCAGAACCTGTATACAAGAGAAAAAGCGGGCGGCAGAACATGTATACTGTTTAAAAGATGGTAAAACAGGATGGCAGAACCTGTATATCGAAAAAAAGATTGATAAAGGGGCGGCAGAACATGTATACTGTTTAAAAGATGGTAAAACAGGATGGCAGAACCTGTATACAAGAGAAAAAGCGGGCGGCAGAACATGTATACTGTTTAAAAGATGGTAAAACAGGATGGCAGAACGTGTATATCGAAAAAAAAGATTGAAAAAGGGGGCGGCAGAACATGTATACTGTTTAAAAGATGGTAAAACAGGATGGCAGAACGTGTATATCGAAAAAAAAGATTGAAAAAGGGGGCGGCAGAACATGTATACTGTTTAAAAGATGGTAAAACAGGATGGCAGAACCTGTATATAGGAAAAAAGATTGAAAAAGGGGCGGCAGAACATGTATACTGTTTAAAAGATGGTAAAACAGGATGGCAGAACCTGTATATAGGATAAAAGATTAAAAAAAGGGAGGCGGAACATGTATACTGTTCAAAAGATGGTAAAACAGGATGGCAGAACCTGTATACAAGAGAAAAAGCGGGCGGCAGAACATGTATACTGTTTAAAAGATGGTAAAACAGGATGGCAGAACCTGTATATCGAAAAAAAAGATGATAAAGGGGGCGGCAGAACATGTATACTGTTTAAAAGATGGTAAAACAGGATGGCAGAACCTGTATACAAGAGAAAAAGCGGGCGGCAGAACATGTATACTGTTTAAAAGATGGTAAAACAGGATGGCAGAACCTGTATACAAGAGAAAAAGCGGGCGGCAGAACATGTATACTGTTTAAAAGATGGTAAGACAGGATGGCAGAACCTGTATATCGAAAAAAAAGATTGAAAAAGCGGGCGGCAGAACATGTATACTGTTTAAAAGATGGTAAAACAGGATGGCAGAACCTGTATATCGAAAAAAAAGATTGAAAAAGGGGGCGGCAGAACATGTATACTGTTTAAAAGATGGTAAAACAGGATGGCAGAACCTGTATATAGGAAAAAAGATTGAAAAAAGGGGCGGCAGAACATGTATACTGTTTAAAAGATGGTAAAACAGGATGGCAGAACGTGTATATCGAAAAAGAAGATTGAAAAAAGGGGGCGGCGGAACATGTATACTGTTTAAAAGATGGTAAAACAGGATGGCAGAACGTGTATATCGAAAAAGAAGATTGAAAAAAGGGGGCGGCGGAACATGTATACTGTTTAAAAGATGGTAAAACAGGATGGTAAAACAGGATGGCAGAACGTGTATATCGAAAAAGAAGATTGAAAAAAGGGGGCGGCGGAACATGTATACTGTTTAAAAGATGGTAAAACAGGATGGCAGAACCTGTATATAGAAAGAAAAGATTGAAAAAAGTGGGCAACGGTAACAGGATGGCAGAACCTGTATATAGGATAAAAGATTAAAAAAGGGCGGCAGAACATGTATACTATGTCAGTGATGTTAAAAAAGGATGGCAGAACCTGTATATAGGAAAAAAAGATTGAAGATTGAAGAGGTACATGTAATTCCAGAAGGTTCTTACATGCAACCTGGCCACAAGAGTGTAGCTATATGCTTGTGTTTTGTCTTCTAAGCTAGAATATAAGGTGCCCTGGTACGACGTTTCTTGCGGTTGATGGTAGCACTGGTTTTCTGTATACTATCATGTATGGAGCGTTTATGCTGCAGCCGTCTCCCTCTCTACCGAATCACCTTATGGTTAGCTATTGTACATGAATAGTGCAAACAGTTTCGGGTAATCGAAGGGAGATTACTCAGATTAGGTATGCAAATTATCTCGTCTTAACATCATGTACTTAAAGGGCAAATGCACCATCATGATGATTTAGGTTCAAATTGTGCCTTTACGTGTCACCTTTCAAATAAGACCACCCGCAAGTCTGTCCTCCTCAGCAGTCCTCAGATATGGCTTATGAAAGTTAGTAAAAAACTGACCTGAGTCTGGGCATGGAGGCTGACATTGCAGGCCAATTAAGCCCAATTAAGCACAATCAGTGGTATGAAGTGACTGCCAGTCCTGCTTCTGATTGGTTGAGAGATATCAGTGGCTGGAAGTGACTGCCACTGATATCTCTCAACCAATCAGAAGCAGGACTGGCAGTCACTTCTTAAGCACCACTTCTGATAATGTCAGCCTCTATACCCAGACTCAGGTCAGTTTTTTACTAACTTTCATAAGCCATATCTGAGGACTGCTGAGGAGGACAGACTTGCGGGTGGTCTAATTTGAAAGGTGACACGTATAGGCACATTTTGAACCTAAATCATCATGATGGTGCATTTGCCCTTTAAGGTGCCTCGGTACGATGTTTCTTGCAGTAGATGGTAGCACTGGTCGTCTGAGTACTACATGGCGTTTAGGTTGCTGACGCTTCCCTTTCTAACGAAGCACCTTAACGACTAGCTGTGGTACATGAATAGTGCAAACAGTTGCGGGCAAGCGAGGGAGATCAGGTATGCAAATTATCTTGCGGTCCGGCTCGACTTTACATCTGAATGACGTCACAAGACAGACGACAGTCCGCAAGACGAGTGAAAATATGCCGCAAAAAGTGAAATTGACATTTTTAATTGAATGCGTCGGAAAATGCGGAACCTTGACATACTTCAAGGATTTAATTAAAACAGAAACTGACTAGCTTTGGAATGTGTTTTTTTCTAATTTGTTTGATATCGGAGTGGGCTATTTTGATAGTGCACACCTATGCTTTGCGAGCAATCGCAAATCTCTCCACGACCCGCGACCTCTAATTTTTGGTTGCACAACCTCTATAAAACCTGGAAAACCAACGTGCGACGCTCGCACATCGGTCTCGCGATTGACACCGATTTTTGGTCTTTTTCAGGTCGTCAAGAGGTTTTGTATAGAATGTGACCGGGGCTTTATATATAACAACCAGAAAATAAAACTGCTCTAGTTTCATTTATTATCGTTTATTGCTTTACCTTGTAGGGCTGTGGCACGTTTGCTGTCTAATTTAATAGTGCAGTCGCTCTTTTTATAACCGATGTTAAGATGTACATATTGTTGAATAGAGTAGCGTTCTGATCGTTCTGCTTTCAAGAAAAAAAAAGTAAAAACACGTATGACACGCTATGCTATATGTTGGAAAATGAATGGAAAAACTATTCAAAAATACAACAAATTAAAAATGTTCCAAAGCTATCATCAATAGAAAGAAATATTCTTTTGACCATCTTTTAGATCAAGTTTTTGGAAAAAATAATATATGAAATAGTTTTATTTACCTGGAACTAAAAAAGACTTGAGATTTAGGCAAAAGGAAACGAAGAACAAGAAACACGTTGTTTACAAAGGTAGGTCGTTAGCTTTGTTTATTCCCTTGGAATAAAGTACACAAAATTGCAGTAAATGTACATAGAGAGTGAGGTGTACATATATACAGGGTACCATTAATGCGGTTAAAGAGACGTACAGTATAATACAAGGGATTCATCCGAGACTCCTCAACCAATACACATCTCATTCCGATCTTTATTGATCACTAATATTGAAAGTTAATATACGATGTTACCCTTCAGCGTTGTAATATAGAAAACAGTTTCTGGCAGTTAGTACCAATATTTGCCGCCAGATGTCGTATATGTTTTCAGTTCCTGAAAATAAGTTTGGAATAGCAAAATGCGGTATGACAAGTCAGGAAGTTCACAACTAGTAGCCCTATTCCACTTGACATGACATATGTAATGTCTGTGTATACAACTATTCGTTAATCTGTGCCTTGATACTATAAAAAGGCCAGTATATATATATATATATATATATATATATATATATATATATATATATATATATATATATATATATATATATATATATATAAATGTATATATAAATGTATATATATATATATATATATATATATATATATATATATATATATATATATATATATATATATATATATATATATATATATATTATACATATAATTATATATGTACTCCGATTGACATAAGACGTTGTCTTCTTAATACAAAGCAGTCTGGTGATATTTCAGTCTGACGTCAATAATTATGACAGCAAATGTCCAAATCCCTAGGTGATAATTAGTGAGTAATCCAGTACGATTAAATTACTATTTGAAAATTGAATAAACAAACTAAGGGGAGAGCTGGAGGGATGTCAAGAAATGTTTTCAATACAGCCTGCAAGGCGAGCTTATATGTACCTCTTGCAGCGCAACCCTATAAAATATAGCTAATGATTAGAGTAACAAATCAATGATGTTTAAAGAGGAAGGGTCAATCCAACAAGAGCAATTACCATTTAGTTATATTTCTCAAGATTTTGCATTGCACATGTCAATTTCATATGTGCTAGACCATATTAACTGTATTTCCGATAGCCTTTAACAGATCTTGTTAATAACAGTGTTGTTGAAAATATACAGTGGAGTTATTGAACCGAAAAATACAATTTTTAGTCATGTTTTTCTCCTCAAAATATTTCTTTGTTCCTCGAATATTTCAATAGGTGTCAGGCCACGTTTACAGTCCAAATTGATTCACCTAGCCCATCAATGTCAGTCTTTTACTGTTATATATGTGGTTAAAGTCCCTAAATGAGCCATTTATCACTTATAAAAGGCACCGCTAAGCTACAGTGCCGACATTTAATTCATGCACTGAATGCGCGGGCAATCCCGGCATAATACACGACTTCACGTCCGATTGCCACCCAGATTCCGGGGCATGGATGCATGGATGACCTCAAAACTGAACGTATATGTAGCTTTGATTTATTTGCAAGCTACGTGGGTCATTGTTGTGCTTGGCTTATTCTTTTGACATGTTAGCCATGGGTTTTTGTACAACCAGGCAATGGCAGACAGCCGGTCGACTGGTGCAGGAATTTAATGTCTGTACTATAAATAACTCTGGAAATCATAGATGCATTAGATTGCTATTACAGCAACTGCATACACCAATGCCACGACAGAATTATGAAATATCACTTACGAATCTGAACATACTCCTTAAATTTAGGGTTAAAGACATAGTCTTGGAAGAGTATCTACTTGTCATCTAGCTACACTATGTTCCACATTCCTAGAACTTTCTTCATTGGCGAATTATTTTTCTTTGGTTGATTCTTATTATACAGCAGAACTGTTTAAGTGTTATTCATAAAGGCAACATTCGTGGCTACTAAATGCTCATGGCGTTTTGACATTTTCTAATGACGTCTACATCAACTGAAATCCAAGAAAACGTAATAATCGCATAATTTCGCAATTCGCACACTCGTATTTCTTATGTTATCAGTCATTCCTGCATCTCTTTCCATATATCTTCTATCCCACCATTCATGTCAAACGAAAACAAGACTCTTTCATTCTTCACGAAAGAGCAAGGGACGAGAAATAGTATACAGGTAAAGGAAAACTTTGGTTCACAAAGAAGCACACCACACACTCTCAAACACACACACATACCTATATATATATACATATATAAATATACAAATACATATATAAATATATATATATATATATATATATATATTTATATATATATATATATATATATATATATATATATATATATAACATGTACATTGATATATATATAGTTGTGATAGCTATCGTTACATTACTAGATTGACTGTAGACTGCAATATACTGACAGGACGGCATTTACAGTGTCCGAACAACATTTGCCCCAATTTTGTCCTGGGCTATACTTTTAATTGTTATTAAATTTGGCCTTCTTGTTGACTCCCTTTCATCATATTTCTTATATAATTCCTATTTTACTGTTATCGATTTAGAATTGGCCCCCATTTCAGGATATTAAAATAGGATATTGGTAATTTTTGAAGCCGTCTTTATTATACGAGTATCATAGTTGATTTTGTTCTAAAATATGTGAATATTTTTCTCTTTGGGATCTTGTAGTTTTATTTCAACTCTCGTCAATAGCAAGCATACATGGGCACTTTCAAACGCATCACACAAGCCAGTCATGTTTTCTGAAGACACTCACCCATAGTACAGACTTTGATGATGAGCTTACATTTAAGTGTATCAAAACACATATTGTTTTAAGCAATATACAAATTTCGTAAATTTTGATAAATTGTGTACAGTTCAATAGCATGCATCGCATATCATTCATGTACACAAATCGAACGAGTTATTCAGTGTTGCAACATATCAATAGGTACAGTACAGACATTAAATTCCTGCACTAGTCGACCGGCTGTCTGCCATTGCTTGGTTGTACAACCACCCATGGCTAACATGTCAAAAGAATAATTCAAGTTTTGAGGTCATCCATGCCCTGGAAGCTGGGTGGCAATCGGACGTGTAGTTGTGTATTATGCCCGGGTTGACCGCCCATTCAGTGCAGGAATCAAATGTTGGCACTGTAGCATTATGTTTTTGGTTATAAATAGTTCCACATAAATTAGATATACACTGTTACAGTTGTGCAATAATGAGTATCCAATATGTGCGCAAATGGTACATCTACATTACTTTTTGATAAATCTACAAGATGATAGATAATTAGATGATACAGTCATTCGTTCATAGATCTTTCACAATGCACTCGTTATACATAACCGAAAAGCATTAGGGGTTATACGCCCAAGAAATGGATTTTGAATTGTCGTTACTTTTGCTATTCTAAAAGGCTCTTTTGCGTTGAATAGCAGTAGTTGGTGGAGTGACATAGAGTGCTGTACGGAACCACTAACCTACCTCAAATAGCTGACAACTTCTCCACTTACCTCAGGGGGAGTCCCACCCCGGGCACTGCACAGAGTTCTGGCATGCAGTCATTGCAGAGTGCGGTAGACGACTCAGTCATTGGGGAATATATATATATATATATATATATATATATATATATATATATATATATATATATATATATATATATATATATATATATATATATATACATATATATATATATATGCATATATATATATATACATATATATATATATATATATATATATATATATATATATATATATATATGTATATATACATGATCGTATATATATATATATATATATATATATATATATATATATATATATATATATATATATACATATGTATATATTTATATATATATATATATATATATATATATATATATATATATATATATATATATATATATATATATATATATATATATATATATATATATATATATATACGATCATCCCCACGAGCAGTATGAGGAAAAGCATACGATTCAACAAGCAAACTATCCATCCAAAAACATATGCCAATTTACTTTTACTACGAACCATCCTCGGTTGATAAATTATTAATGGACGGCACTTATCTAACATAACATTTATGATCCGAATCATACGTTAACTGTCAATTTCTATAATTATTTACCTTTTAGTCCATGAATGGCCCACACATATTCGCACAATGTTATGCGTTTAAGCACTTCATAACTTATTACAGGGAGATTCATTCTATTGGTGGCATGAAGTAGTCTGCATTGAATTGTTTTGACTGATACTGTAGATCATTTATGTATAGCGGGGGCAATAAAATAGCGATAATAGCGCTCTGTCCATAAGCACTATTGTGAAATCCCCGTTTTAATTAAATTCTTAATTGAACTTGCTGCTGCTGTTCTCGATCACCGCTATACTTAGATCACGCTATCCAGGGCAGTCACGTGATTACGCTATATAATTTTCACGCCATATTTAAGTGATTTACAGTATATCTGCATTGCTAGAATAATATTCACTCGATGGTCTTTCATAGCTGCTGCACACAGTTGTCAATCAAATTAGGTTTTGAAACTCATGAATATTAAAGTTAGTTCAATTAACAAACTCGTCTCATTCTGACACGTGTCACTCGATTTCACATTCTCATACGGAATTAAAACGTCAAAACCTTCAACTGTTATTTTTCATTCTTGACATATGCTAAATATGGTAAGCAGAAGAGATTGGACAATGAAGATGACATTTTGTATATAGATCATTGGTGCCACATATGATTGTGTACATACTATGGTGCTAAAATCCTTTGATTAGTAAATCAATATTGTAAAATTCAATTAACCTCTATTTTAAGATAAAGGCTTGGTATTTTTAAAGAAAAAATGATACGTCTGTCATAATCATTTTCAAGATTTGGAAGCCAACATCTTTGACAACTGGAAACAAAGTGGTACTTAACCCTTTCATACCTGGAGATCTACTTGACTAGTAGCAGTTTTGGCTGCTACGGGTATGAATGTGTTAAGGCATCGTATAACAGAGAAATTAACAATTATAGTAGAAAACAGTACTGTTAACAAACTATACAGATTTTCCCACCGTGGTCCGATTATGTATTTTACAAAACATTTAATTTTTATAAATCATATATTAATCCATTTGCACCTAGAATGCACACATGGTCTAACAATATGAACCCTATCTCATCAATTAGTATATTCTTTAAAAATATTTGGAGAGTATTTGATAATCCCAGTGGGTGGCGTGCAACATTTTCTAATGAATCTTTTCTAAAAACACTGCTTTATTATTATATTTCCATGTGTCAGACCATGTGTATTTTCCAGATTGAATGAAATACCCTTGGTGATCACGCAACACACGACACTCGACAGATCAAAAACGAACCAAATGATTTGGTGGGACAACAATTGTGCAAGTGAAATAACAGGCCCTGAGTAGAGAATCCCTATCGTTATCCCTATGGTTGTTCACCATGGTATTAGCTACAGTACAGACATTTTATTCCTGCACCAGTCGACCGGACGTCTGCCAGTGCATGGTTGTACAAACACCCATGGATAACATGTCAATAGAATAAGCCAATGATGCACGTAGCTTGGGAACCAAAGCTACGTTCAGTTGTGAGGCCATTTATGCATCCATGTCCAGGAAACTGGTTGGCAACCGGGCATGTGGTCGTGTATTGTTCCCGAGCCGTCCATTCATTTAGTGCAGGAATTAAATGTCAGCACTGTATAAGACACTCTTAACCCGATCTTCAAATATAATTAAAAATCAAATATAGTAATATGTTCCGGTAATCAATACAGTTAACACTCACTCATTTGATTATCGCACTTTGCTATTCCGTTCCATTTTTTGTCAACTATTGTAATTACCTTCCTGTCAAGGTCATTATAAAATCTTCATTTATATACTCAAAAATCGTAAGATCATACAGCAACATATAATAATATAAAATGATTCAATCCATAACTCATTTTATAGTTGTAGTAAAGGGTTTCGAGAGGAAAGACATGGTTTACTTTATGGAAGGTGGGTTTTCACTCATTTGCACCTAGAGTGCACATATGGTCTGGCAATTTTGAACATAACTCAGCAATTAGAGTAACATTTGAAGAATACTGTAGAACACACAATGTTAGCGTCTGTTTATATATAGCGTACGTAGTGTGTGGTTCCGCTTCGCTATATATAAAAACGCTGTACTTTTTTCTTACTGTACTGGCGCTGTTAGCGGCGGCTACCGTCACTAACATTAAGATATGCTATGATGCGAAAATTCCCCAAATCGCTATATTTGGGACACGCGTCATATATGTGTTCTACAGTATTTGAAGAAGGATTATTTATCCTCGCAGGAAGAACAATCTTCAGTCATATTTCTCAAAATATTTCTTTACCAATACATTATTTCCATATATGTCAGATGATATGCACACTCTAGATGTAAATGATTTATATAATGGAAGGTGGGATTTTAAGCAACAATACCCTTAAAATGGCCTAGGAATGAATGGGAG
Organism: Maea johnstoni; assembly: GCA_963942565.1. Lineage (NCBI taxonomy): Eukaryota > Metazoa > Annelida > Polychaeta > Spionida > Magelonidae > Maea > Maea johnstoni. Next base: position 17,401,570 of record OZ012692.1, read on the forward strand.
ACTAAGTATTTCTTTTCATATACAGAAAACATTTACATTGTATTCTAGATGCATTTAGCGACTGCTTTGTTATAATAGCAGAGGTGAGTTTATAATGATCGTTATATGCATTAACTAGTGTTGTTTATACGATAGATTCCTAGACCAATGGAAATTGCAGAATTCCCTACGTGAACATGTAAATATTCTCCTTCAGATACTGTTGGTAAAATGCCTGATAAGGCGAACATTTAAGTCATGGTGTTATATTGTGAATAGCAATGTAAGTATATTTTGTGGTCTCTTTCCTATGCAAACCTTCAACGAAAATCATAATTGTACCACAAAGTGTAACAAAACTTTAAATCTTAATGAGTTTAACACAAGTTCACTGAATCCCATGTTCTCAAATATTTCATTTATTACTGCTGGCATTCTAATCCTTCTGGATTATGTCCGGCAACAATCCATGTTGTTAAATAGTCATTAAATCCAGCGATGTTCTCTCACCAGCCTCGTCTCTTTCGCCTCCGAGAATCATCATTTGTCTCTGATTAATATATCAAACAATCTTTAGTAAAGAGTGAAGGACTTATAAAGTGAAAGATATCACTTCTATAATCTCATAGTCATGCCATGTTCGGCAACTGAGAGGTAGCCGGCGTAGCTTCCTACTTATGTTGCGTAATAGGATATCTATCAGAAGGAAGATGGTATATTGGGTTGTACCCATACCAAGGTATCTTGGAAGTGCCCGTTCTAAGCCGGGAACAGCTCGTGCCTTGGCCGCCATCTTGGACTTGGTCGCCATCTTGAGTAAGGGCGGATGTCGTTTTCTGCGTCACTACTGGGAGCAACGTGAGCATGCGCAGTGGAGTTGCAGTATCGTTCCTCGCTGACCTGGCAAGCATTGCAATGAATGCTACGTCCCACAGATCTTGGATCGCTGCATCACACCATCTCTTTGTTTCCTCTGGAACAAGAGAGTGCGCATGATGAGTTCCCAGTTCCGTCGCGGCCTTTTCGCACAGAACCCTGGGCCGGTTCCATGTTGGCACGTGCGGAAGGGAAACCTCAATGCACAACCAGATATCTGGAACACCACCTGGTTCGCTACACATTGGAGTCCATACTACTTCCTGCCGAACTGCCTGCAGTCCCAGTTCCGTTGCCGGTTCGCATTCTCACAGTTACAGGGTCCGGCTCCTTGGCACTTCCGCCTATAGTGGCTAGCATCTCTCGCTTACTGTCCATGCGTCCAAGGATGCTCGGCCTGTTCTCATTGATGTCTCGCATTGGCTGGACCCGCGGTGGACTGTTTGTTGATAACGGCGTGCTTTTCGTGGATGCAGGTGATTCGGAGCGTTTCCTGGCAGGCGGGGACGTGCGTCGCTGCATCTCTAGTCCCTCACGTCTCGTCCTCTGAGGCCGCTCGTACGGCACTGCTCTCTGGGTTTGCTGGACGGTGCTCAAGTAATGGGCTATTACACTGGGCAGGGCATCTAACTGGGTCTGCAATCAAAACAAAGAAACCATCATTTGAATACTTATTAAAGTATGTGAATATGAAACATACATTCATATACAAATACACATTCATGTATAACTACACATACATATGTGTATATATATATATATATATATATATATATATATATATATATATATATATATATATATAAATATATACCTACATATATATATATATATATATATATATGTATATATATTTATATATTGCAAAGTGTCATATAAAGATGGGAATGTTTGTAATAGTCCTTTTAGGGCAGGAACAGAACAGGTGGTTTTTAAGGCAGGTGTGGCTCTACCTCCCAACAAACATCACAATATTGGCCAGCTAGAGGCTTTATACTGGCTTGTACTGATTGTACCATGTACAGTTTAACAGTATTGGGCCAGTACCATTTGGTACAGTCAGTTTTACCAATATTTGTTTGGTACTAGCTGTTACTAAAACAATACCGCTCAGCGGTATGAAGTCTTAAGAAGTATTCCGCACTATTGAAATATCCGACAAGGCACTTTGCAAACCATATTGGATGTTTTTATCACATGCTTTCAGCAGAAATACATTTCTATCTCTCCTCTTCTCCAACTGGATAAAACTCCTTTGTGGTAAGTTTGTTTTGATGTTCATTTATCACTTGCCACATTACCACTATACTGCCAGTTAGGAAGGAAGGAATTGGGTTTTACGTCGCTTTCAACAGCTTAGGTCATATCGCGACGAGATAGAAACCCAGAACCGGGAAGAAATTCCCTACTCTTCACAAAAAGTTCCAAGGGGTCTTTCAGTTGCAGAAGGACCATAGACAGTCCTCTACAACGCCGCACATTTATAGAGCGACCAGGCCAACCCATTTAGGGATCCAGCGGCGACTCGAACTTGCGAACTCACGCTTTGGAGCCAGGCATCGTAACCACTAGGCCACGGCGGATCCCTACTCCCAGTTAGGGTTAGATTTGGAAATGAAAACTTTTAAAGAAATATGGGACCTGATTGTGTAAGAGGATATAAAAGCATGGGGACTGATCAACTAATGACAAAGGGAATCTAGCATTTCTATCAATAACTTCATAAAAACTCATATTCGAGCATTCAACTTACCACCAAATTAAAAGCAGAAAATTGTACATACCAGAGTAAAGATTCATAATTGTTAATTGAAAATTGTGTAAAGAAAAAATGATAGAAAATGAAATAATGTGCTCAGGAAAAATAGCACAAGTCTGCAAATGTGTCGTTTTTAGCTTTAACTCAAAAACTACTAATCCAATAGATTAGATTCTACACATATTTTTACATAATAAAGTAAACTTTCATAATTTTAAATTAAAAATAGTGGAAAGGAAAAATGAAAGCAATTTATATATTTTAACCAGAAAAGATAACACAAATCTACATACTAATTGTAGAGCTTCAAAATTACATCCGAATGACTGACATATATTTTTGTAATTTCCATATTATTTCATAACAAGTTTTGGAAATTATATAGACCAGGTACTGGACCACTATAGGCAATTTTGTATTTCTAGTGCTGAATCTGTACTGGGCCGATACCGTATCTACCGGGCCAGTACTGGGCCATTACAATCAACATTGCATTGGCCCTGAATTGGTACCGGGCCGATCCTGTATAAACTAACAGAGTCAGTATTGGGTCATTGTAGTCAAAACTGTATAAGCCCTCTACTAAATTGGTACAGGGTAGAAACCGAAAACTGTATAGGGCCTATAAAATGTATGTATGCAAATTGTACAGGGCCTATACTGGCTTGCGTTATTGGTCCGTTAATGAAGCCGATATTACTGGGCCAATACCATAATGTTAGCTGGGCTGTATGTTAACATAAATGCAGAGAAGAAAATACTGACCTGTAATGCTACCAACTTTTGCTCAATGGTGTCCACTCGCTCGTTGATGGTGGTGTGATGGCCGTGCATGTCACTGACCATCTCATACATGTTGCTCTGCGTCTGAAACGAAAACGAGGCCAGCAGGTCAGAACCGCATCCCAAAGAGAGGCTTGCCTAGCGAACTCTTTCGAGCTATCCCAAGATGCAATGTGCCGGGTAAGCACACACATATACGGACACATCAATACATAATGCAATCCTTGTGAGAGACCACGTGGGTCTTTCACCTAGCACATTTCTTTGTAAACTACCTGAGGGATGATACCTGGGACTAAACAAGGAGGGGGAGGGGGAGAAGGAGGGATAGCGGGGAAGAAGCAATAGAGGGCAGGGGGATTCGATTAAAAAACCTGCGGTGTTGAACGAAGCAGAAAAGGTCTGGAACAAAGATATAGATTTATTAGTGAAGCGAGTTAGTATTCTAACTGTGAGAGATGCTTGCTGCAAGCCGGGTTATTAGAGGAAGGATGGAAGTTGCATTGTTGGAAACAAATGATATGTTTAGGTATTTCAGTGAACATTTTGGTTTCAAATAGTGTTAAATAAGGCATTGTTATCAATAACCATCTTCCCCACTTTGTAATTGTAAAACCAGTGCTACACATCGGCAAGTTTAAACATGGTATACAATAGATAATATCATTTTTTCATATATGAATTCTTTGCAATCATTTTAGCCTTACTCTAACCGATTACCATCTGTAGGTAGACATGGTCATACCCAATAGAACATATTTTGACAGAAATCAAAATATCGAGAAATATTTGACTGAAAGTTGTTGTTCCGGTTGGATTTAACAATCCCTCTTCAAATATTTTTCAATCGGTACTCTATGAAATTAGTCGAGTCCAAAGTTGTCAGACCATGTGTTCACTTCAGATGGTAATCGGTTAAGCTTCTAACTAGCATACCTAAGAAGCACAACAACCGAAGAACGGGAAACTTGCACACCAGATTATAAGTGACTTGTCACCTCCAGCCATTAACTCTAAACGATTTGGTAACAACTAACGCTATCGAAAAGCTAAAAGGTAGAAATAAAGTTTTGGAGCTTGAACAAAATAAAAAGCTTTGCTGATAGATTGAGTCTGGCCTGTAAACGGAAAACAGATTTATTAAAAACCAAGAGCGGAGAGAATATAGTACTACATATCACCGGTAACAAAGTGAGGGAAGACAGAGATCTGCTAGGGAAAAGAATTGAAATAGGAAGTAACGCACAACAAAGTCACAATGGAAGGAACCCTTCCCCAACATCCGGGCATTCCAAAAACAACACAATGGGCATGCGCATGCACCTGGGCGGACCAATCAATAACGAAGAGTCCACGTTCTGAATATTCATAACGGAATGAGTCCGTATATTCATTATTGGGCGCATTCCCTTGAAGGATTATCGTTTAGTTTCTTTTGTACGAAGGTGAAGCGAAGAATTAAAAACCAAACCTGTTTGTAAACATGTAGTGGTTTTGAGATATAGCAACCGGAATGCGACTCCAAGCCTGTATATGCCATTGGCTAGAAAATGCAAAGGACAAAAAAGCGACATGTCAGTATAGGGTCCTGAAAATAATGTGCATTTAGTTAGTGCATTAGTGGCTAGAGTTAGGAACAAAAACGAACAAAAAATCATCCCAAACCTGTTGGTATACGGCATGCGGGGTGGAAATGTAGAAAGACATGATAGCGCTATGACTTCCGCCACTGCCGTCATCAAACTAAAACATAAAGAACAAAAAGGGGCATGCAGAACGTGCAGGTTGCTAGGGAAACAAACGTAAACAAACCAAAGGAGCATTGGTAATAAGGTGCGGCAGCGGCTCTCAGGCTGTGAGGGGGAGTGCGGAGCACAGAGCAGCATTAGCAGAAGCAGGGGGGCAGCGAAAGAAGGGGCAAAGCCAAGACGAGGAGGAGGAAAAAAAGGAGAAAGAGGAAGACGAGGATGTCTTTACAAAATTAGTGGGTTATATGGCAGGTGAGTTCAAGAAACAACGAACGGAGAGGAGGGCATACTCAGTGAGGATGGGGAGTTAAGGAGGAGGTGAGGAGGATTAGGAGAAAACTGAAAGCAATGGCAAACCTAGCTTTGGCAAACTGATACAACCCTGGAGTACTAATTCCATCCATTGTATTGATGTGCGAAATTCTACCTGCATGCGGTAGACAGTTCAGTTCCACAAACCAACCATTTCTACATTGTACCAAGACTCGCTACATGGAATAAAACGCCTTCGTTTATTGATGGTCATTTTCCAACCCAACCGAAGGTGTGCGCCACTCGGAATCTGGATGTGCAAGGAGGAAAGACGTGGATTGCACATGCGCAGTCGGAAGCAATGGATGACGAAGACTGGAAAACCCAACTGCTGATGAATACACAATGCAAGAAAAGATAGAAAAGGGGAAACAGGAGGGTCATAGAAAAGGAACATAGAATGAATGATAATCAGAGAGATACGAAAGAAAAGTGCAGCTAAGATTGCAGAGTGTAAGCGGAGCAAAAAAGAAAATATATCAAAAATAAAATCATTCCGCTTTCACTGAGCGATAATAGGAAGTTTTATACTTTGGTGATTTGCATACGTAAAAAGTACTTCTTCAACAGAAAACACCCAGTAACGAATGTGAACCGAATACGCTCTAGCTACTAATACTACATGAAACTCAACAAAACCGTACTACTAAAACAAATAAAGCAAGGACGTGTGCCGTGATTGGTGGTAACCATTGCAGCTAAATGCATATTCTTATACCACATGCTATTGGTGGAAACGGTCTACTGCAAGTATCTATAATAGTGAAAATCGATAGCAGAATACATGCATCCCTTTATAAGAGAAAAGCATCAGAGCAATCACAGTTCTGGTGATTGAGTATCTCATGGTACAAAGAAGACGATTACTATAACCAAATGAGCGGTACTGTAAATTCGGAAGAGATTGCGTTAGTTAATTTTTTGCGTTTTTTGGGGGGTTTAGCCTCGGACGCAAAATTAAGATTCGCAATGATTAGTGATGCCACTTTAAGTGTATAGCTGGCACTCCATGTTCACAAAGTAAAAAAACGTTAAAATCGATTTTCTGTAAATTTGCAAAATTTACTCTACACAATCTTTAGTGAATCTACAGTATTTGATCTCAATGTGGAGTATAGTAATCATAACTTTGAACTCCTGTTAAGCCAATCATGCCCGTGGTAGCCGAAACAGCCTACCAATTTTGGTGATATCTCATTAATAAAAGCAAACATGGGAAAATATTTGAGGGAGAAATGTTGACCAGAGTCCAACCCACAAATCTCATTCAAATATTTCATGAATCAACGATTAATTATAAAGTTACTTTCAAAAGTACCATTGTTCCAGACGGATCTTCAGGCATGAAGGGGTTAAATCAAGATACGCAAAGCACGAGAAGCTGTTCAAGACCTACGAGGTGCCATTAGCGGCTGTCATACTTGTTATTTGCCATTTATGCATTTACCTCTTTGATTGCTAATCACATAAAAAGGTTAAATATGAGATTTTCATTCAAAGTATTATTCCCTGTTATGTCCACCCTTGAATTAATGATTTAAACAATGACGATTTTCATTGGTTAGGCGATTTATTGATATATAGTTACTAAATTATAGATGTATATATATATATATATAAATATATATATATATATATATATATATATATATATATATATATATATATATATATATATATATATATATATATATACTATTACATTATGTAAGGTGTTGAATGGAAATTCAATCATCGGTGCTTTTTGGCAGACATTTCAGGGAATAGTTACACTTCTGTCTTCAAAAATTCCAATATAAAAATTGCATTATTTATATAGAAGAATAAACAAACCAAACTGAATTACATTTATGAAGAACAAAATTAAAACTTCGAGTAGATCAAAACCAAAAGTACTATGTGCCCTTGCATATGTTCATGAAAACTATTAATTTCTCTAAAATAGGAAAAATGTGTCTTTCTAGAGCAGCTATATTGGATTAGAAATAAATGATTTACTGGTAATAGTCAATCAAAGTTGGCAAATATCATATATTAGTACCACGGATGTACGATGGATACAAAATTTAAAAAGAAATTTACTCAAGAAAGTAAATACAAAAGAAACAGACGTATGTACTTTATTAATATCAACATCGATTGACAATTTTGTTACTTGGGTGGTGAGCTTGCAAAAAACGCACTTAGAGCGGGTGTCCCATATTTAACTAAAGTATATGTATACTGTATACAAAAGTTGAGAAAGTATACTCGGTCGAAGCAGAAGAAAGGTAGCTATGACAAAAAGGAAGGTGGTAAAACAAAACACGAAGATTTTACCTTAGCCATATCCACCAGTGTATTTGCATTGTCATTCAACTTCCTTTGGTCCATCTTCACTTTTCGTAAACTGAAAACAATAGAAACATATGGCGTTTATAATATAAGAAAATGAAGCACAGCTGTTCAAAAATAGACGAAACATGCACCTTTCACATTCATCCAAGTAAAATGATGCACAATGGGTAAATTACCCTTTTTAATTCGCCATTTGGAGGTATAAAACACACTCAAAAGTAGGAAAACCATCCAGTTCTTCTACCTGAATTAGCGCAACTAAGCATTGGATACATTTGCTGGTTTCAATTTGCCCTTTGTGGTATGAGGAAAAATAGTAGAAAGATCACAACCACCCAATGCAGTTTTGCATGATACGTATGGCTACTGCTAAATATATATATATATATATATATATATATATATATATATATATATATATATATATATATATATATGTATATACATATCAATATGTATATGTATATATATATATATATATATTCCGTCACACACACACACACATATATATATATATATATTGATATATATATATATATATATATATATATATATATATATATATATATATATATATATATATATATATATATATATTGATATATATATTGATATGTATGCATATATATACCACGCGCTAGTTCATCGTAATTTGAGTCATACACTGTGATCATCAAAGATTTATCGGAATCAGGATAGTTTTTGCAAATCCTACTTTAGTTGTCCTCTCGAGCAAAAACAACCAGTCAGAACAATGATAAATGTCAAAATTATATACGCTTCCATCATTTTCATTTTAAGGTCTCCATGGGTACCCAATGGTGGATTAATGATAAACAATGGTCAATTGATAAAATACTTCGCTTTCCTTCGGGTCGTTCGAGGCATGTGTTTCTGCCTTATATCAATACACTTCTCCTTGACCATGTTTTAATTTGACGGCATATGAAAGATGGCCTACTTCTAGCGCAATAGCAAATTGCTCCTATTCGCCACAGCTGTTACCTAGCACAGAGCCTGAACCCCGTATGCCTACCCTTGACTCTTGACTGCTCTCTTACAAAACGATTAGCCGAAGCCATGCCTTGGTATTGATAATGAGAATATTAATATTGGAAGTTACAGACAGATTTGCCATTCGAGTTAGAAAAGACTCAATGGTGCAGTGGCCACAGTGTCGGCCCGAGTACTGTGAGAAGCTGGGTTTTGATTTTTATCCATTGTATTGATATCGGGAATATTAATATTGGAAGTTACAGACAGGTTTGCCATTCGAGTTAGAAAAGACTCAATGGCGCAGTGGCCACAGTGTCTCCCCGAGTACTGTGAGAAGCTGGGTTTTGATTTTTATCCATTGTATTGATATCGGGAATATTAATATTGGAAGTTACAAACAGGTTTGCCATTCGAGTTAGAAAAGACTCAATGGCGCAGTAGCTATAGCGTCGGCAGATCCAGAGTTCAATTCCACCATGCATGCCGGATTCAGTTGAATCTGTTCTTTTTCACAGGTTAGGAGCAGATAAGATAATCATAGTTTTGATGAGAAGTGCCTTTGGAACTCTCAGTGATTACTTCAACTTTTATTGAACTTATCAAGATGGAGTCAAAAGTGGACGGTTTTAATCAATGACATATAAATGTTAAATAAATACTCCCTACCCGAAGGAACTAACTTGTTACTATTCTTTATGAAACTTTAAACTGTGTGATTTCTCAACGTTCTCATGCATTCAGAAGCAGTAGTGTCCATCTTAGATATCTTCGTGAAATGAATTGTATTGTACATTTCTTTCTAATTAGCTTTTGTGTGGGTTATATAGAGCATAAGGAATCCCTCTATTCAGCGATTTGTCTAAGGTTTTTAACTATGATATAGGTCCGCCATAGAACCTGTGAACTCTTTTTTAGTGAACAGTATGCACCATAAGCATCAACTTGTACATAAAGAGACCGCATAGACTACGGCAAAGGTGCTTCTGTAATTGTTATTGCAGAAAAGGTATCTCAGAGTATAAAGACAGGAAACCATAAATATCTATTACTTCACAATGTGCCTACCTAGCCACTGATAAGCTGGGATTTAATTTATCCCCCTTTAGGCAAGGGGAGATAATTACTTCCAGGCTAATGACCCCGAGGTTAGTTGTCCTATGGCTAACGATCAAAGGGCTAATGAACACCAGCCAATGAGACCGAGCTTAATGCACCTTGGGGCAAAGAACTACAAAAAACGCTGAAACTGCCTAAACAGTCCATATCTCACATGTCAAGCATCCACGCCTCAGACTTCAGAGGACCTCTAAACTTTAAATATATCGTAAAAATGATACTAGTACATACATACACACACACACACACACATATATATATATATATATATATATATATACATATATATATATATATATATATATATATATATATATGTGTGTGTGTGTATACATGTATACATCATGTATATAAAGATGTATATATCTATCTTATCTATCTATCTATCTATCTATCTATCTATCTATCTATATATATATATATATATATATATATATATATATATATATATATATATATATATATATATATATATATCAGAAATATTGCATGAGGAATATTGTTACTAAAAAGAGGAAAGGCATTTATTAATTTATTTTCTTTAAAATTCGCCAACGCTACTTAAGTATGGACTTCATTCAGATGGGCGTAAAATGCCATCCGTGTTCTCAGTACTTCATGGTATCTTCGTCTGCAAATTATTATGTTAATATCTAGGAACTAATGCATATACTCGCAATATATTTCAAGGAGGTTGGCGGCTAGAAAATGTTCCTTCATCAAATATCTCTCAAAAGATACTTTCCTTAAAATGAATGACGTCATAAAAACCGTCGGGCCTTTGGCCTCTACAGGCTTAGATGGGTTAACCCTTCTAATGCTAAGGCTACTTTCGTAAAAAGCACAAGGATGCAAAGATATTTGATAACCATCTAAACCCTGTCATGTTGGTATTCATTGGTTAGCTCTCGCTGAGAACTCAGATGAATACCCACAAGCCAGGGTTTCGGTCATTTTTCAGCTTTTTTGCACTATTTTGTATTGGCAAAATTAGCCACCAGCAGGATAAGGGTTAACAGTAGGAAATCTACCAAGAGTCATGGCAACGAGGGAAAATGACAGAAATTCGAAGCCGAGTAATTGAAGGTGTTGCATTTCAATTTCTCCAGGGCCGGTTATTACGCCAATACCGGATATGAAATATGAGCACTTCCTTGCTAGCCACGAATTAGGTATTGTCTGAAAGCAGCAGCATACACGGCTGCTACTGGTAAATTCTTTTCCCAGGGAGCCATGCCGCACACAAGTGTCAATCATACCACGAGGTACAATGTATCTCTTAGAGACCAAGGTTACAACACGGAGAATAAATGGCATCACTCAAATATTTAAGATGGCCGGCAGAGTGATATTTGTCCAATCTTGAGAATAATACATGACAACAACTATTTTCCCAACCTTATTATATATATAACTATATATATATATATAACTATATATATATATACATATATATATATATATATATATATATATATATATATATATATATATATATATATATATACATATATATATATATATATATATATATATATATATATATATATATATATATATATATATATATATATATATATATATATATATAACATCCTTACACATCTAACATCCTAAAATGGGTAACTATAATGTGACCCAAATGTGTTTACACCGAGTTTTGTCTTAACATGACAGCGCCTGAAGTGTTACAAATGTGATCACAGTATCAAGAACACCTTTTGTAAAATGTAGATACATAATCCACGTACTGGGAATCGACAGCAATGCTAACTGCTAACATTTGAGGAAGATTACTCTTTCTCGACAAATCCTGTAAATACCATTCGTATAATAATCTCTACTTCATCCTGTCTCGGGAATCTAAATGTGAACATTAATCCCTCCAATGCTGAGGCTTTCATCCAAAGCACAAGAACGCAAAGCTTTTTGAAAAACATCTAAACCCTGTAACATCAGTATTCATTAGATAGCTCTCGCTGAGCGCTGACAGATGAGTTACCCATATGCTAGCATTCCAGTCATTTTTCAGTTTTTTGAATGATTTTATATTGGCCGAATTAGCCACCAGCAGCATACGGGTTACATAAGCCTAACCAAGGTATCCCCGTGGTAAGAGCGGGACTACTTTACCTATCAAGTGAACGTAAAAATGTTACATAAACGTAAAGGAGACACGAATTGGCAGACAGAGGACTGACTGCATTCCATGTTGGGAATTACATTAGCTAGCGCAGAATTGGCTCGCTTTCAATTTAAGTACCTTGAGATGGCATTATGTGAGCTTGTTTTCTAGTTTGAATAACTTGCTTGTCTAAATTGGCTTCAAGTAGACATCAGTACAAATAGGATTAGTCGAGTATCTTTGTGAATACGTAGGACAATGGTTAGTCACAATGGTTAGTCAGGGGGGGGGGGGGGACCCTCTTCCTAGAAGCTTGGAAGTTTGAAAAAGTGCTACTGATTATCTCCAGAGTATAAACGAAAATGTTTAAGACAATTTGGCATACTATATATATATATATATATATATATATATATATATATATATATATATATGTATATATATATATGTATATATATATACACACACACACATATATATATATATACATATATATATATATACACAAACAGACACACACATATATATATATAATAAATTTGTATATAAATATATATATATATATATATATATATATATATATATATATATATATTCATATGTGTATGTATGTGTCTGTGTGCACCTACACAATCAAATGACGACGTTTGCTTTATTTAACAAAAAATGAAGAGCTTCATAAAAAATAATCCTAGATTTAGGATGGCGCTGGAATCGAATGAAGTAATTTCTACGATGCCCGTGGGACCCGATAGATGTATTCCTCTATCGACCAGGATGAGATAATCCGCTTTCAATTGTAGCAAGCTGCAGTGTTCTCGACTTGCCGCTAAATCTCTTCACGTGACTCCTGTGATCAGGGCCAACAACTGACGTCCCTCCCGGCTCCCGCGGGACACATACATTTCCATTTGCCCACTGAGCTTTACCGCTTTGTCTTTTGAACTTTTCTCCCGGGTAAGCGCTCTGTCAGGCAAATTACCCTTTAACTTGTGCAGATTACGGCCGAGAAGAACCTGAGAGGAATGGTCTAATAGTGGGCGAAGTAGACTTCCAGTTATCTATCACCTAAGTTACACCAGTTGAGACAGGCCGATACTCATATACTCCAATGTATGATTGAGGAAACACGTCAGGCCCGTGGAAAAGGTCGAGGCATTCCAATCACACCAGCGCGCCTCCCAAAATGGCCATTGCGTTTTCTTGCGGGAACGATCGAGGCGTTTTTCTGGCTATGGCCGTATACTACCCCATAATGAGAGAAAGCTTTATAATTCTTTATCACCACCCGCATGCAAGTTGCGAGGACGGGATGGTGATAATTTTCATATCAGGCCCTGAGGAAAAAAGCGGCGAACAAAGAAGAGGGACGCACTGTTGGATTAAACACCCACCTGCACGTATATGGAAACTCATTAGGTAATCATGCCATGTGCTTAATATAATTAAAGGTATCTCCTAAAACAATTAGTCATCTAGACATCTATCACGAAAGAAATGAAATTTACAATCGCATTTTCTAGCAGAACATGTCATAGTATTCTTTATCAGAATTTATGCCATTTTTAGTTGGGATAAAGGAGGTCGAACCTGTAACAATAGAATACATATTTTTGTCGCATGAATAATCAATTTGAAGAAATATGGAGAAATTTTAGCAAAAGATGGAACTTAACATTGTATTACCAATGATGTCTCAGGCGTATTATCAAATAATTGCACGTGTACTATCATAACTTTCCCTAATATTATAAGATACGATCTGCGTATTCTCGTATAACGGATAGACATCCCAGAGTGGCCCCTAAACAAAAGACCATTAGGCGTTCGCAAACCATGATACAACACATAATTAAACCATAAAGGGACTGACCAATTGTATTATACAAATGCACGGCATTTGTCTCACGAATTACACATGATACAACACTATAAGTATGAGTATGAGTCTATTTTGTAACTCCGTTACGGTCAATAAAGATACATACATACATAAGGTATCAATTTAGTAACAAGTTTCCTCTAACTCTTTTCTAGTGAGAGTCCCAATCCTAGTTGTTCTCAGCCAATCATATTCAAGAATTCGTTTCACGTGATCAGTCGCATCCTAGTTGCTCTCAGCCAATCATATTCAAGAACTCGTGTCACGTGATCATTCGATCATGTCAAGGGGTTTGATCCAATAAAGAAACTTTTTGCTCCACGTCTGTAAGTCACGTTCGTATTAGACCCAAGACAGTATTGGTTATTACAGAGCGGCCTTGGTCCTTGGTCCTTGGTTTTAAGAGTCAATTGCAAATCCTTCCGCATGACGGCAAGGTCGAGCGAGTTCATTTCCAATAACTCAGCCCGAAATGCGGAACCGGACCGTGCAACGGTCTCATATGCATTTATCGACCACTGATATTCCTGGTGGACTATAATTGACTGCTTTGGCTCGGGAACTGTTACGGCCTAGAGTAATAACTGGACAGGGCGGGCAAATTCAGTGACACCCTTACTGGTGCATATCCTAATTGCGATTTACTGACGTGGTGCAGTTAAGATATTCATTTCACGCACAAAATATGCGTGCAGACCGGGAATTTGACATCACCTCACGACCGATTGCCCCGGTTGCAAGGCATAGATACGATCACAATCACAGCTAAAAGTTCCTTCATATGCACCTACATGTAAGGGGGGTCATGGATATGTGTGCCTTACTATCTTGACCCCGCAGTCGGTTATACCCGGGCAACTGTTCAGTAACAAACTTGTCTGTAACAGGAATTGAATATTTTTTACTCTAATTCCTTTGCCCTTGAAGCTATGCATTTATTCGTAGAATCATACTCAAATCTTGCCCATATACACACAGGAAAACGTTCCGAAATAAACATCTCCAAAGCCCCAACAACTTTATAAGGATGGACACAGTATTGAGGTTGATACAAATTAATCGTAATATTTTACTAGTACAGTTTACGTGAAAAATTGGAATTTCATTTCATTTATCATATTAAAAGGGTGAAACTCGATAGCTAAAACACGTAGATAGTGATCACATTTTCTTGGAACACAGGTCCTCACTGTATAGGTACGAGCCACATGTATTACTGATCCAATCCAGGATTTTGGTAGGGTGATTTCTATACCATGCGTAAGGCAGCCATAGAACTCCTCTTGAATGCTAACCAGTAACTACTATTGCCATACTATTCAGTAGTCCCAAAACGTACCCCATTTCTCACGGCCCAATTGTGAGGGTTGACTCCAGGCCTACAGGTCCTTATCCATAATCTCTCTTATGGCCGATTAGTTTGGCCTGATCGATGGATAAGGATTAAACGTGCGCTTTACCAAGAAAGTGACATACAATTCTAAAATCATCCATTTCAAGGGTTCTTGGATGTCGAAAATACCACTAGGTCACGAGAGTAGATTTAATCATTTTGAAGTGGTAGGTGAAAGTAGTTAATATCGATTTTCAGGGGATTAAACCGAAAGAGCTCATTTCAGAAATCTTTCGCAGTACCTTCACTACAGCTTTGGTGCTCTTTTCATACCCTGGCTTTGGAACAATGTTTTTGAGTTAGGATTGGAAGTTGTGTTTATCGTCACTTCTATCAACCATTCTAGGCAATATATTTGTTAACCACTGGTTGGTATCAGATAACCGCAGTAAATACAGTACAGACATTTAATTCCTGCACCAGTCGACCGGACGTCTTCCAGTGCCTGGTCATAAAAACACCAATGAATTACATGTCAAAAAATAAGCCAAGCACATCAATGACCAAAGTAGCTTGCGAATCAAAGATA
This sequence comes from Maea johnstoni, assembly GCA_963942565.1. NCBI lineage: Eukaryota > Metazoa > Annelida > Polychaeta > Spionida > Magelonidae > Maea > Maea johnstoni. The sequence continues at coordinate 17,417,405 of OZ012692.1, forward strand.
CGTTCAGTTGTGAGGTTATTCATGCATCCATGCCCAGGAAAATGGGTGGCAGTAGGGCTTGCAGTCGTGTATTGTGCCCGGGCTGCCCTTGCATTTAGTGTAGGAATTAAATGCCGGTACTGTAGCTAGCCGTAAGCTGCTGGCAACTATCTAAAATGCCAGCGCTTTGCTACATTTATTTCACCGGATTTATATATGCCTATGCAAATAGATTTTCTTTGCCCTATGGTAGAACTGTTCTACGAAAGAACATATGTGACAGGCAGAAAAAATATCAAAAATATTTCAAGCACTACGCGCGAAAAACTATTCTTTTTAGAAAGTTGTTAGAATTTTTTTTCATTCAACACTTTTCCAAAAAAGTGTTAAGAAATTTTGGCGTTTTTGGAAAAAAAAAGTGTTGGAAAATTTGTTTTTTGTTTTGCCTTTCACGTATGCTCATTCTTACTGTACATTACACTTGCAAATGTCTTCGACAAGCCGATCTCAGATAAGACAAATGACTCCATCTCCGCACTATGTCCATCAGATGTGCTTGCTGATACTGACTGGTCCCCACGAGCCCTCGCTCTCACCAGCCGAGTGGCGCAGCCTGCGTGACATGGTAAAGATGAGTCAATTTACACCTTGTGATAAGAGAGCTGGGGTTGGAAGAAACCCCGCTAGCAGCCTGAGATTGTGATAATGTCTCAATGCCAACACGCAATCGGGTGATAATTGTTATCTGTTTAGAGTGACTTGTTCATCTTCTATGGCCGGTTCATGATGATGAGAGCTAATGCTCGATATGGCTTCGAGTCATGCAATGGGTGATTCCAGCCTACGCCGCTAGGAGGCACTGTTCACCCACACTGCTAACTTTACTGCATACCACACATATTGTATTGTATATTTATGCTTACTAAGGAACAATAAAATTATAAAAAAAAGCCTTAATCCTTATGCTGCGGGTGGCTAATTTGGCCAATACAAAAGGATGCAAAAACGCTAAAGATATATGCCATATGAGTACTTTTATATAAGTACTCAGCGAGAGTTATCCAATGAATACCAACATGACAGGGTTTAGATGGTTTTAAAAAATATTTGCGTCATTGTGCTTTGGACAAAAGTCGCCTCAGCTTTGGAAGGGTTAACCTCTATTGAGTATTAATATGTACTTGTGCTATGGCATTCCTTTGGAAAAAAGCTAAAATCATTATGACTTTTCAAGTCTTTTTTCCATTTTACACGGTAGGAATATCGGACATAAGATTGAAGATTCCTGGATAAGATGTGGATGTTTGTATTTGTGTGATGGTAGGGGTAGAGAATGGGATACTATGGGCTCAGTAATGAAACACAAAACTTATTTAACATAGTTCTTTAACCCATTAATGCTCAAGTGTTATTCTTGAAATTGTCGTTTGGATCTAAGATACTTTTGACAATATCTTTGGAATTGAAAATGATTTTGAAAAATATTTGAAGGAGAGTTGTTTGTTATGTTCTGATTAAACATTTCTTCATCAAATATTTTCTTAACTATGCCTTTGACTGTAAGATATCATCAAAATTGTCAGGCTGCTTTTGGTCGCTGTGAGTATTAATAGGTTAAATACATTAGCAGCATCATAGAGAGCTATCTATGGTGCCTACGCAACTCAAAGAAGCCTTTGGACATTTCGAGTCTATGCCCCATTGGGATACAGCGTGCAATTCTAACTGCCCCCCCCAAAAAAAAAATAAAAAAAATGATAATAATACTTTGTCGTTAAAGTCCATTCATATCTGAAACCTGTAAGGGAAACGAAAAACTCAGAGATATCTTGGTTGCGAAGCATAACTTTGAGAAATATTAAATTGAACTGTGTAATTTTCTGTCAGGGGTATACATTTTTCTTCCAATATTTTATGATAATCTTATTTTCATCTTTTATCTCAAATGAGATGTAAATCTACTTTATCATGCCATACTGATAGAAGTTAGACGTTATATGTACTCCATATATAGATTGGTAAAGTGGCTTCTTTTGTCACTTTACATATATTCAGTCAAAGGATTACTGAGAAATGGTTAATTAGTCGCACCACCCACTGGCTCCTGGGTGAAGTTGTAACATTAAACCTCTGACACACCTGCCAAGACGCCAATTAAGAGTCATGACGTCATGCAAGAGCTCTGGCATACGAAGTACGATATTGTGCCAGGCAAACTCATTTCAGCCTTCAAAACCTTTGAAATGGCCAATTTGTACAACAGTGGTTTTAATGAACTGAAAACGCACTCGAGTTGTCGAAAGTCTCATTCACCATTTGTAGTGCATACGTATTGTATTATTGTTTTACAGCCTTTATCTTTCATCATAGTAAGTTAGCATTCGCTGATTTGCCAGGTAACTTCGTTGACAAAGCCAGTTTTGATTAGTCCAAAGGGACTGCCTACATTGAACATATATATATATATATATATATATATATATATATATATATATATATATATATATATATATATACATGTACATATATATATATATATATACATACATGTATATATATATATATATATATATATATATATATATATATATATATATATATATATATATATATGTGTGTGTGTGCGTGTGTGTGTATACGTATAAAAGGACAAGGATAAGTGTGCCGAGAGTCTGTGATAGTTAAAAAGAATTTAAAAAGGGTATTTATCATATATATTATAAGGTGGTTTGCTGGATACTTCACTGCTCCCCCATTAGAAATCCCTGATGTACATCGCTCCGATGATCCTGATATAACTCTAGAATTTATATGTTTACCATTATTGTGCCTGGTCGATAGTTATCAGAGTATTGGAGGCAAGCCTCCCTACTTCTCTCTCCTCTATTGGCTGGCCAATTTCACGGTGAACAGACTGGAACATTGGATTCTGAACGTCATCCAACTTCTAATGATTCCCTTTACTAGATGGAGTCTGCCTTGATCTGGTCTAGAAACACTCCTTCCCTTCCGGCAGAGTCCCGCCATGTTATGGTTATTGCTAATATCTTCTGGCAGGCAGAATGTATTGGAAGGGTGATCGATTCACCATGTTCTTGGCCCGGAGAGGTCATCCGGGCCGCCCGGGGGAAACGCCAAATCAGGCTGTTACTTCAGAATAAGACTATTTCAAGTACGATGTGGCCTGACTTGGTCGATAAATGTGTCAATGTAATAAGTTAGCAGTCCAATTAAACAGAGATTACGAATCCTCGATCGAACACGTGCGATACATAACGTCATCTCTCGCGAGGTTTCGCGGGATAAGAAGAACTTCGGTAACCCCCGGAAAGTGATTACATGCGCCGGGTCACTCGGCGTCGCTTAATTTGTCTGGCGTGGCATTGCAAGCCAATTCGTCAAGGTTAACTCAAGATCAAACAGGTTCGTCTCAGTTCGTCTGCTCGTCACTCACTGACCACGTGAAGTTAAGTGACGACCAGACACAGAATCCAATTACAATTTGCTCGAGTAAATACAACGCTCGGACACATTCTTTGATGCTATGTTAAAAGGTATTACCGGCACAATAAATTCAACTGTGCCTAGATACCAAGTGCGTATCAAGGGAAATCAAGATTTAAGTCGTAACGATAATCTTAAAGGAAATCAAGCGTTAAGCTTTAAGCTGAAAATATAGAGACAACTGAAGGTTAATTGGATTGCATTGTTACTTAAAACTGTCAAAATACAATATGAAATCTGCTCATGATTTTACAATTCTATTCGAAAATGAATTGGTAATTGACTAAAAGAAACATCGTGAATGTAGTTGAAAAGCAAGATGACCTTTCCTATATACAGTGCATAGTCAATGTATTCTGTTCCTGTACCGTGTTTCGGTCAATTTCTAACAATTAGTCATCCGGTCATCCGTCTGATCAACTGCTGGACATGCACAGTCCGGTCCAAACGTGAAGTCCGAACGACCAAGCAGTTATAGTCTGATCATGGATACTGAATCCATTATCTGAACATCCTTTTTAAAATCTAAAAATGTTGCTTTTTTCTTATTTGCACGAATCTTTAACTATTTGGAAAAATTATTTATTTTATGAATTCCATGAGGACATCAACTATAGGTGTTAGGACTTGCGCACATAGCATGCACACATCGCAATTTTCTTCCAAAGAAACTTTCAGTAACTGAGGAAAAACGGAATTATTTTTCAAGGTATCAGTAGCGCAGTTGGCTTCGCATGCTATTATATATTCATAAATACCTCCCACCCTAGAACAAAGTCTGACAACTCGACACGCATTCAGCATAACTATAGTTTATGAATAGGGCAGGGTATGTGAGAAAGTTTCTGGTGACTGACATTACAGCGGTGCTTTCCCCGGCTTCTCCGGTAATTCCCCAACCAATAGCAACTTGGCGAGTCATGAGCTAAAAGCAATATGGCAGAAAAAAATGAAAATGAACGCATTCCTATTCTGAATTCCAAGTCCCAACTAATAACAACTTGCCGAGTCATTACCTAGAAGCAGTATGGCAGAAAAAAATGAAAATGAACGCATTTCTATTCTTTATTCCAAGTACCAACCAATAACAACTTGGCAAGTTACGACCTAGAAGCAATTTGGCAGAAAAAGTGAAAATGAACGCATTCTAACTCTAACTTCCAAGTCACTGCATAGAAATGGCCTGCAGAATCTTGTTTATACATGCGTCGTCAAAAGTCATGAATAAAACACTGGACGGTGACCTATTCCCTCGTTAGCGAGTCAGAGGGCTGTCGTGGATGGCTTTCTGGCGAGATGTATGTAGGTACTAGGCGCTCTCGGAGCAGGTGTACGCGCCCGCAGTCGCCTACGGAAACGACCATTACTGACCACTGTAAGTAGCGTATAAGTCACGGACGTGCGAGAGTTTAGGACGGCGCAAGACGCTACTACCCACAAGCGCTTGCCGGGAAACGGGGAAACGACAGCTTTTTATCTAGACACCTTTTTATGACCACGATGTTCCACAAGGCGCCAGGATATATTTTGACAGCGAAAAGCCTTCAAAAGGAAGTAACAACGTCAGGTCAAAGGGAGAATAAACACCCAAGGAGTACACCATGTTTCGGCCTTTCACCTGCTAAATTTGTTCAGGTTGCAGGCACCCATTATATCAAGAGACCTCCCTTCGGCTATATGCATATTATATGTGATACCAGCTTTCACGCAGGTATAATGCAGAACGACGGAAAGGCATTGGCAGTAAAGTCTGATAATTCTCTACTAAAGTCTACAGTTTGTAATCGAATTCTATCTCCAGATTGACCAATAATATCATTTCACTATACATCATCTCGTTTATGTACTCTTTTACAGCGCGTTGACACATTCGTGCCGGGAGCGGTTTGCAAGTCTGACAATTTTGGTGATATCTCTCGAACTAAAGCATATTTCGCAAAACAACTGGTGGAGAAATATTTAGTTAAATACAATGAGCAAATCCCTTTCAAATATTTTGTGAATTAAGCCTTTATTTCCATGTTATTTCCAAAAATGTCCTAGATCTTGACGACATTTTTGAGGGTTAATGTAATGGCAACGAACACATAAATAGTTCCTGTTGTTTTCCCAGAAAAAAATGTTCGCGTAAATACATGTATGTGCCACCGCTGGGTGACATACTAATTTTGCATACTAGCAGAAACGCGGGTACCTGTAATCCAGAATTCTAGGAAACAAAGACTAATGAGGTACATTCATCTAATTGCATGTGTTACCATGGCGAGAAAAAGTGCTTGGAGCAGGTCTGGGAATTCTTATATACCTATTCAAGAGTCTACTCTGAAGGTGCTCTTGACGTTTCGGAATAGAAACTAAGAACATTGGGGAAAAATAATTTGTTAGGAAGATTTCATTGAAGAAGACTTGCTTCTGATGAACATTTTCCTTGAAATGTTTTCATACTGAGACTTCATCACCATCAACATATTACTTTTTCCATCAAATGAAATAGGCATTTTGTGTCGCTAAAAGCACGTATAAGTTACTATGTTGGTTTTATTGACCCCCCTACTCTCTTTCAAGTTATTAATGTAATTTTCAAATGCAGTAAAACCTAACAAGATAGGGAGGGTCATACGGCATGGCTAGCGGTCACAGGTTCGACTCTCCACGGGATCCTCATGAGCGGTTCGCATGCATGGTCACAATACAAATGCGCGGCATTTTATAGGATGCCTTTGCGAATTTAATGTAATGAAATGTTTATTGACCATCTACTTTGATATGAAATTAAAATGTAATCTGTATTGACCATATACGCTGGTAGGAAATCAAACATGCCTTTGCAACTTTAATATAATGTAATGTAATGTTTATTGACCATAAAAGTTGATTAGAAATTAAAGATGCCTTTGCAACTTAAAGGTAATGTAATGTATATTGACCATATACGTTGAAATGAAACAAAGTCTGATATTATACGTAAAGAGATGCCCGAAGCTGATGAGAGCAAACTCATCCAAAACCCTTACAAAAAGGATGACTAGAGTGATGACAAAACGTTGGCCTTTGGAAACAGTTGGTCATCACAAACAGGTGACACAAAATCATGTGATTTTCACATGGGGATCACTCTGACCTGCCTTAATACACAGGTTATCTCTCTAAACAGTTCATCTCTTAAACCTTTGGCTGAATTTGTTAATACAAAATAATGTGAAAAAAATTCGGGAAATAACTAAATCCCTGGCACATAGGTACGCATTTGTCAGTACTCAGCAAATGTTCAAACGATACCCACATTGCATGGTTTAGATGGTTTCAAAATTAATTTGCATTCTTGTGCCTTGGAAGAAAGTAGCCTCAGCATCAGAAGGGTAAAGTATTTCGAAAATACTTCAGTTCGATCAAATGACAAAAGCAAAGCTTTCTTAAAAAATGATGTGAAGGTATATAAAACACATACGGAAAGTACAGTACATCCATTTAATTCCTGCACCAGTCGACCGGACGTCTGCCAGTGACTGGTTGTCATAACACTCATGGATAAGATATCAAAAAATAAGCCAATCACATCAATGGCCCACGTTGATTGCGAATCAAAGCAACGTTTAGTTGTGAGCTCATCCATTCAGCCATTCCTAAGAAAATCGGTGGCAATCGGGCGTGCTTTATGCCCATTCATTTTAGTACAGGAATTAAATGTTGGCACTGTACAATAAGAAAAACGCACTTACCTATGAATTGCTGCTAAGAATTTCCTTTGATGTGACCGTACCCTTCCAGTATTTACCCGTTTCACCAGTTTTGTATATTTATATATCAACCATGTTTCTCGTAACACATTTGCTGCAGCATTTTTCAGCTGAAAAACAGAATAAACCAATGTAGATGGTAAAAAGGCATGCCTGGAGTTTGCAAGAATGTATCAAAAAAGCGGTGTACCAAAGATCCTCCTAAAATTAAGGTTTACATACATATGAATACATTAGTGTTACGTTTCAATACACTGAATAAGACCTGAAAATAAATGTATGTATTTTTATCTGAAAACAAACATAACCTCCCAGCCACACATTGCCTATAATGAAGAAATAGCATATAACTCTTCCATGAACGTTAACAAAGACGAATGCTTTTGTGTCTTTTTGTGCAATCATAAAGAAATCAAAACAGAAAAAGTCAGTCTTAAAAACTGATTAAAATTGAAAGGTAGATTTTCAGCGACATGAAGCAAATCAAGCGCAAAAATTACGTGCTCGAAGAAAATTGACCAAAATACCACATGATGAATACTATCTGAAAATTTCTATTTGGATCTGTAAGCGAACATTTTTCACGTTTAAAGCAAAAAACATATATAACTTAACAAGTGTCTTAAATTTCTTAGACACGTGTCACATGATATTGCAGTGACAATAGTGTACCAAGTCAAAGGTTTCATATTGTGGGCATCACTTTTCAACTCCAAATAATGTGAATCCTCTAGTTTTCAGGGGTTGAAAATTTTGATTTTTGACAGTTATTTTATCGCAAAAAGATGCATATGCAAACAGTATATAATAGTGCAATGGTAACGCATTTCGCGGAGAAATGTTATTTTCTAATGAAATAAGACATGTTGTGAATACAATTTCAACAGCATCACATCAGAATATTATGCGCTCCAGTTTGGATCATAACAACATACAGTACACATTCCACCAGAAATAAGATACTACCACAGAGATCCCTCACATATATGACTCATAGTTGGTCTGCAATTTATAGAAATATCTTGATAACAAAGCAATTTGTTGGAGGTATTTGGCTATTCAAATAGTTTTCTGACCTGATTCTACTGTCTCGAATGTGGGAGTGCAGCTTGGTGAAGAGATGGTAGGGCACCAGTTCAGGAAGTGACGAGAAAAGAGCAACGACCTGACTGGTACCCTGTCTCACGAAGGCAGCCTCATTTCTCGTCTACCTGGGATCAATCTAGTTCCATAATTTCCCATTAGCTCTGCTAATGACATGAGAGACTTTCGTGTTATTATCTCCCCTACCATGACACAGGGATGGGCTTGACGTTATAGGAAAAAACGCTCTTAGCCGACATGGTATCCTCATCACGTGACAGGTAGATCATCCTCGCATGCGGTCATTCACCTTGCTATGTTACAGCAAACACATGACGACACTTGGAACACCTGTGAATCACTATTTATCACTGCCTAATAGCGACAATAATGGCAAGGTAATTGTCACAGAAATTACGTCCATTTATCACTATATTCTCCATTATGCAAATGACCTTTTGTAGTTCAGGGGTAAGAATCCCACTAGCACTCAATGCATGTGAGGAAGTTACCAGTGCGTTAAGCGATTGTTTCAAATGGGTACAATCGATACCATGATCGATCTACATAGAGGAAAAATATTAATTTTGAATATGGATTGATAATCCCAAATGGAATACCGTTCTGTCAAATATTTCCGAAACTATTGTTTTGTTATCAAGGTATTGCTATCTGCGTCAGAAAATGTGTACGCTTCAGACGTGAAATATGTAATTTAATCTTAATTCTGTAAAGAAGGGGGGCAAATAACCAACCAGATATAGGTAATAATAGTTATTTAACCCTTTTGCTGCTGGTGGCTAATTTGGCCTATACAAAATGATGCAAAAAACCTGAAAAATGACCGAAACCCTGGCAAATGGGTACTCATATGAAAGTACTCCGTGAGAGCTTTCCAATGAATACCAACATGACAGGGTTTCTATGGTTTTCGAAAATATTTGCGTCCTTGTAATTTGGATGAAAGAAGCCTCAGCATTAGAAGGGTTAAAGGCAGGAATATATCTTTGTCGTTACATGATTTTGAAAACAATTGACTTACAAGTGAGAAAAAGGCGGCAACATCAACATGGATGAGTATACTGAAATTAACCCATTGCACCCGATCTGAGGCCTTTAAACATTTTCTTTATGTTCATATTGTACTAGATATTTCAAACAGTAAGACAATTGTACATTCCAATATTAAACACAGGGAACAGAATTAGTACAAATATATCATATCACGTAACATTTATTGTGTCGCTTTTTTGGCTCATGATGTACATCTAAATCAAGATTTATAAAAAAAATCCTTTCTTGCCATTTATAACAAAACTTCGATTTAAAACAATTACATTTTTTTTTATCTAAATCAAATATCTATATTTTAACTAAGCATGGTATTTGGACATAACTCATCAAAACTCATCAAATAGGGCCAATATTCGTTTGAAAAAAAATGTCAAAATGTATTATCAAACACGCCAGGAACTGCAACTTCCATGAAAATAGGTCTGATACGATCACTTTTTATAAGTTATTCTCTTCAGACCACGTGTGCTTGGAATAACTGGATATCACGTTGATGTGTTGGATATAGTGCTGAACACTTGAAATCTCCAGTCCTAAGTTGAGAACTAAAAAGTGCTGGTTTCTTCGAAGGGGTAGTCATTGAGATCATTACAATTCAGTGATATCAGCAACTCGAAAAACTGATTCAGGAGACACATAACGGCAAAACTGATTTTGGATTGCATTTATCTCAGATAAACGGAAAAAGGAAAGGCGAAATTGGTCGTAATGTAAGCGCCTTATGCATAAAAGCATGCATACAATGCAGTAATGGTGGTTATAATTTCGACATGAAAAAATTATCAAATGCATAATATTTATCATTACTCAATAAGGAGCATAATTAGATGAATATATCCAGGCAGTGCTTGGAGGCATAACGATAAAATCTCATGAAAGGATTTAGAGACAAGTATTAGAATAAAGGCAACTGAGTGAATGAAAGCGCTAATACGTTTGAAGAAATACTCAAGAATTATGCTGGTCGTGTAAAAGGAAGAATAGGGTTCTGTCAAGAAGTTCAGTGAGAGAGATTCAATTTATGTGGGACATGAAGGCAATTACTGGCGGAGGAAATGGTATTTACTAACGATGAATTCCACATTTGGGAGGAGGTCGTAAAGAGTCCATCAGATCCTTTAATACAGGAAAGCACCGAGCATTAGGAAACAAACAAACGAGAACATTTATTCTTACTGATATTCTTCTCATATTTCAAGATGAATTAGGCCGTTTGCATCTATAGTGCACACATGTCAACAGCAATAGGAAAAGTTTCGTACATGAAAAAGTCATGGCATGGTCATTTCATGCATGAAAAATTCATACATGAAAAATTTATACATGAAAAATTCATACATGAAAAATTCATACATGAAAAATTCATACATGAAAATTTCATGCATGAAAACGACATTTTCATGCCACGATCTTTTCGTGCATGAAACTGGCACTGGCCTTGTGCATAACTCATCAAATAGAGTATTATTTTATGAAGTATTTGACGAGGGATTAGTCATATTGTTTAACCCTGTATAAGAGCAATAATTTTCAGTGAAATAGTAATCAATTGCTTTAATATCAAAATATTTGCATAAATGTCCGATCATGCGTTCGCTCCAGATGTTGTTGTTGTGATTTGATAAAGAGGCGCTGGGTAATGAACTTCGCGGTTACATTGGCGCCATTGAGTACGGGCTGTGCCAACTAAAAGTGTGGGGGTGGGTTCGGGGGGGGGGGGGGGGGGGGGGGGGAGAGGAACGGAAGGGGGGGAGGGGTCGAATTCAGAATTACATTACCTCGTGAGATTAGATATGTATTCTTATAGGAGGGGGGGGGGTGGGCGATGTCGAATTTTAAATTATCTTCCGTTCCTCCCCCACCCCCACCACACTTTTAAATGGAACGGCCCTAACTTAGCCCCCCACGTGGATCAAATGGGGCGTGTTTGTGACGAGGAGGACTACCAGAGGAACATTCCACGTCACTGCTCGTCCAAGGGCGCCATAAAGTTCCATTTGTCTTAATTAGAGACGCATCTGTCACAACAAGGCCACAAGGGCCCTTATTCAAGAGCGTAGTGTAAAACGGGCAGTTAGATTACTATTCAGATTCGAGGCCTTTTGGAAAAACTGTTTATACGTTTACAAATGCATATTTCATCAACTGATATACTAGTAATTGTTCTTAATGTTATAATGATATTCGAAAATTTAGGCTTTATAATTAATATTATTACACCTGCTTTATTATATGATTTTTTTTATAAACCGAATCGAACGCTTTTGCAATACTCAAAAAAGCTTATCTACTGCAACATGCAGAAAGGGCAGCTTAGAAACGTTAATATGTTTTGAAGTTAATCCTACTAAAATCTATCATGCACATATTCTCATTTTTCTATTGTTTGTTTCAATGCTGTCCTGTGTTAAATCCAATGGTCTCTCAGAAATCTAAAAGGTGAATAGATAAAGAGGTGCCAAGAAATGGAATACATCTAAAGTAAAAGAAAAGCAAATGGATAAATACAAAAGGAGAATAAAAGATAATGGATAGGGAATAGCCAGAGGTTACCATAAAATGTAGTGTCTCTCTCTATCGCACCCCTTCACGAGTCTCGACTTATAATGACACAGAGAATACATGACACAAAGTCTGAACATGACACATTTTGACACGGGTTGTTTGTAATGAATATATATATATATATATATATATATATATATATATATATATATATATATATATATATCTTTGTACATTTGCATATATATATATATATATATATATATATATATATATATATATATATATATATATATATATATATATATATATATACACTAGGACGATTGCTAAGATAAACACAGGAAAGACATGGTTTTCTAAAACTACAGATGGACGGGTTTTCCGGGTTGGTAGGTGCATACACACAGGGTTAGTTGGGTAAATAACGACATCATCATACACAGCACACATGACGGACATTTACTAAAAATTAGTTCTTACCCTTTTAGTGAGTTGTGTGTCCATCATGAAATTGTGCACGTGCTTTTCGGCTCTCGTGAGTTCTAATTTTCTCGCTACTACTGCTACCACCAATGCGGTGCAACCGGCGCCCTAAAAACAAAGAGCGACACATTTTACGACACTACATTTTACGACATCGCTGCACAATTCCCTTTTCAGGCTTCCATGTTTTTTGTGTCTTACCGCCTTCGTTAGCACGGAGTCCATCATGAAGTTATGGACATGGCGCTCGGAGGTTTCCAATTCGAGAAGGGAAGCAAGAACGGCAACCACTAATGCCGTCACTCCAGCGCCCTAGAAAACAACTCAGTGTTAGGTTTTTATGAAGGACAATCAAAAACCTCCTCTGTGGAAAAGTAGCCATTAGTCTCCCATTTCACTTACCTGGAGCTTCCCCTGAAAACATCAGAAGTATAGGATTACACACAAACAGGCGAATATATGGAATAACATACCGTAAAACAGTGCTTAATGTGATTTAATATCATTCGTAAAACAAATGGGCAACCTGCAATACTAAAAATAAATGGGCATTGCACATGTGTCATTTTGAGGTTCAGCTTACAAGTAAACTGTTCCTAGCATATCCAGGCAAGACTACATTGTACCATATTTCCTGGCAACACCTGATTCTCCATTTGTTTTATGCAGCTTTAATATATCGCAGTACACTACTTATATGATATTTTATATATATATATATATATATATATATATATATATATATATATATATATATATATATATATATATATATATATATATTTATATGTATATATAGTTTCTGCATTGAAGAACTTGAATAACGATTATTCCAAGAAGGTAGTTGGTGATACAGAGTCAGACATCTCGTCGGTATTTCCAGACTTGTGTTTAATCCTGTACTTTGCATTTGAGTTTGTAATCTAATTTTCCGTCACTTCTTAGTCACTTTTGAGGCTCAATCAAAACTAGCCAGTGGTAAACGATGAAAGAAATCCGATATCCCTGATGGAAGAAACCGCCTACCCAAGTCACTGGCAATTTTCTCATGTGCCACCAGCAGCGGTTAAAACAGCGCTCAGCCAATTGCAACGCTCTAGACCACTTGGCTATCGGGACATGCCCTATTAATCATAGCGTGCTTTGAATGTATAATAGTGAGGAGTCTCAGATTTATCACTTAACTGCAGCCTGATCAAGCTGTTGCGAGTCTCTCATCAATTAATCATTACACACTCTCAGTATTCTCCCGAGGGCGATCCTACTTTTAAAGCATGAATAATGATGAACTAAACGCTTTTTCTCCCGACATGCTTTTTAACCAATTTGCATCTGAAGTGTGCACATACTGACCACTCTGAATACAACGCATCGAATAAAGCAATATTTGGATTTTTTGTAGAGGGAATGTTTAACCCAATACGAACAACATATTTCTGTATTAACATATTTCTAAAAATATTGCTTTGATTTCACGAAATTCCTACATGCGTCAGACCATGCATAGGCTCCAGGCGTAAAAGAGTAAAACTCACCATGTCATTGCTTTAAAGGACAGTGACTCAAACCAATATGTCTTTGACGAGCAAAATCTAGAATTACATTTATCAATGAACGCCAATATATCTTAGTATCATCTAAAACCTTGATTATCAAAATATAAATAGTATTATTTAATTATTTATTATCAATTATTCATCTTTATCATTAAATCCTTTTCAAAATTATTTAAACACGACTTTGGTCTCAAATACCATACACATACTCTTCGTCTGTTGCCAATTGAAATTTGTCAACGAAAACTTGATAACACTTCTTTGCCAATATCAAAAGATTCCTTTACACCAAAGGGTGGCAGCAGGGGTAGGTATGTACGAGGGAATAGTCAAAAGGACAGGGGAGAGGACAAAAAAATCTAAATCAGCGAATGGGGTTTCTTGGTTTAGTATTAGGGCAATTACAGGTTTGTTGGACCCCATGCTTTTGGCGACATCGCTATAAAGCACCAGCTGAGATATCTACATGTACGTACATTCCACAGAGCGACATCTAGCGGCACATATCACAAGCACACATCTTCCGAACTGTCCTGATATTAGTTTACCACCAGGTTTTCATCTAAAAGGGTTATGGTGCAGATAGAGTTTGAGATAAGACGCCAGTCTAATACAACCTTTCACACAGCATACCCAATAGGAACATATACAGCATGTGAGAAAATTGCCAGTGACCTGGGGTTAGGAGGTGGATTTCGCCGATATCCTCCACTACTTACAACTGTCTGGCCTAAATATGGCAGAAAGAGAGACGATTATCAAGATTCCAAATACAAAATCCAAAGAACATAAACAATATCAATGGTTTGACTAATCATAAGAAATAATGTTTTTCAGGTTTTTTTTTCTCCTTGATATTTTCTAATGGTAATTTCAATTCGAAAAAAGGCAAAATGTGTGTGATGTGAAGAACGCTCTCATTATTTTTATAAAACAAAATCCATACGACATTTCATAATCTTTATAGGAAAGGATCAGCACTTTGTACAGTATTATTGGTTGGGATTTCATGGGTTGTCGAGTTGTGAAAATAACTCTCACACCATTTTCATAAAAAGAAGTATCTCAGACTTTCCGACCTTTCATAATCTATAAAGGAAATGATCAGTGCACTCGCACTATTGGTTGGTATTTCGTGGGTTGCCGAGTTAAAAAAAATATCTCACATCATTTTACAAAAAGAAATCTCTCCGACTATCCGACACTTTTCCACTCATGTTATCTAAAGACACATTTCTTTGTTGCGATGTAAATGTATGTTTCAAGTAGAAACACACGGCCAATAAATAAACTACATGATCTTTATAGGAAATGATCAGTGCAATAGTACATGTACTACTGTATAACTGATTAATTTGGCGTGTACTTAAATTAGCGTTTATTCAAAAAAGTATTTTCCCTGTATTTATTTGGCGTCTGGAGCAGTCAGAACAACGCCATCTTCATGTAGACATATTTTTATGCGATCTTTAATTTGGCGTTCATGGGCATTCGCCAAAACCCACCAAATTAAAAACCACGCCGAATTAACCAGTTATACAGTATTGTTTGGTAATTTTGTGTGCTGTTGAGCGCGAGCAGTATAAGTGCACATCTGGCCAGTGGAGAGTACTGTAGGGAGATGGCTAGCACTCTACACAAGTCTCGTTCAGTTTCACCCAAATCACTCGCCTCACGCTATCTTTATTGCAATGTCCAATAAAAATGTCCCAGTACGTGCTTTTTCTACATCGATCGAGACATTAACCTCCGCTAACACCTCTTCGAAACGTTTAGTATATCTCTCCCTAGTACCGATTGAGCGATAGCTTTCCACTGGACAAATGCCCCTGATCAGCATCTAACCTAAGTATACGATAGAGATCAGCGTTGCTATCATCACTGTTGGGGTCGGGCCGTTTTGTATAGCACGTGATGCTTTACTACCCAAAGCTAGTAGACGTTAGGAACAGAGACACTAAACGTTAGAGCGAAGGATCTGAGGTGGTAGTAGTACTCAATCCGCAGAAACCGGAATATGGGTGCATATAAAAGGTTTAAAAAGAGAGGTAAGTCCTATTTCATTGCAAGTCCCTCTCTCTCCACATAAACGCACTGATATATATATATATATATATATTATATATATATATATATATATATATATATATATATATATATATATATATATATATATATATATGTATATATTATATATATATACACACATATATATATATATATATATGTATATTTATATGTATATATATATATACTAGTATATATATATATATAAATATATATATATATATATTATATATATATATATATATATATATATATATATATATATATATATATATATATATATATGTATATATATATATACATGTGCCAGTTTCCACCAGTATTTTGGCATGCATGTGCAAATGCAAATTGTTACGTATTTCGAAAGTATCTTAAATTTGTTGGATATTCCTGATCATCACTCTAGGCAATAAAGTAAACATTACAAAGCAAATTACCAAAGACTAGGTCAGATATACACTGGTGAAATAAGGCTAGTGGTAGTGTGGGTCCTTCTCCAGTGAATACTAGTGTAAACACACAGCAAGATTTATGTAGGACAAGCAGAAAAGAGCGGCATCTTACATAACTTCACCCAGTTGGACGGGAAACATTATTTACTTCAGTCAGAAGCGACCCGAGTGTTTTGACAACACCAACATTCCATAGGATTCTCCAAGGACTCGTGAGTTCTCGCGAGATCTAACGAGATCTTACTACCGGTGGACTATTTTTGACTTGGGTAGATGTTGGATGCAAGATTGATTCATTAGTTCACATAATAGTGATTGGCCGTGTGCATCATTTGTGAGGCTTTTAAATAATTGAAGTTTTAAGTGCTGGCGCTGTCTAGATTTACTTAAAAATATGGATAACAGAACCGATAGCCATCATAGCTAGAACTTTTAATAAAAAGTTGTAAGTCATACCTCAAACTGACACAGCGCCACCTGGATTATGCATGACGTCACAGAAAATAAAAATATTTGCATATTTGTTCTGAGGGGTCTTTCAAGTGCACAACTGGCAAATTATATACAAGCGCATTTGATTCTTCACTTTTATACCTATTAATTACATGCCAAAATGTGCGGTAAATGAGAAGATTATTCGCCAAGGTATTATTGAGTTGTGATTGATGGAAGACTGTCAACTGTGGTAAAAATTACAGGGAGCACTTGGAAGATGTGGTGTATATGGAAGTTAAAATATTGGTGTTCGTCACTTCTCTGCCATATAGTCGTGACTAGCCAGTTGTAAGATAAGGAAATTGGAGTAATCGGCGAAGACCACCGTCTAACTCAAAGTCACTGGCACCTTTTTAACATGCGGTGCCGGATTTCGAACCCTGGGCAGTTGCCAGTGACTTGGGGCTGGCGGTTGTCTTTCTGGCCACTCCGGGTTCCCCCACCACTTACAACAGGGCTGGGTTGGATTTAGAATACTGTTTTTTTCGTCACATTTATGCCATTTTATGGCTAATTCGTGACTAGCCAGTTGTAAGTAGTCGGGGAAATCGGAGTACACGGCAAAAAACCACCGCCTAATTCCAAGTCACTGGCAACTTTCTCACATGCCCAGTCTGGCATTCTAACCTATATGTAGGTAGTGGAGAGAGACAGCATGCAGTCAGTGGCGGCGCCTTAGACCACACGGCCATCAGAGCAGGCCCTACAACAGGCTGGTCATGACTTAGCAATATATAATATGGCAGAAAAAGCGATAGAACAAAATTCCAAGTTCTAATGCATAGCCTCAAGCCGGTGGCGCCAGAGAAAAAACAACAACAATCTTTCTTGGAAATGGCCAGACAGAGGTGTGTAGAATTTAAAGCATGGAAAGTAGCAGATCATTCCATACAGCTTTGTAGCCACAGCGGAATATATCTTAACCCATTAATGTTTAGGAGTTCCTCTAGCAATTGTCGTCTGGATCTAGGATACTTTTTACAATAACTTCAGAATTGAGAATGATTTTACAAAATATTTGAAGGAGAGTTGTTGACAATGTTCTGATGAACATTTCTCCTTCAATTTTTTTTCTACGTGTGCGTACGCCTGCAAGATTTCATCAAAATTGTCAGGCTGCTTTTGGCCGCTGTGAGCATTAATGGTTAAGAGGATATTTTTTCTCTCGATCAGAATGGCATTTTATTTGCCATTCCCAAACTCTTTACTAACCCTTTCTCTTCTGGCGCATACAGTCTGACACGATCGGAAATATCTTGATATAGTTCGAGGAACATACGAACGGAAGTTGTCTTTCATGATGGATTTAACAATATCTCTCGAAATATTTTCAAAATATTACTCTTTTTGACAAGATGTTAATAACAACTTTGCTCAACCAAGTGAGCAATGCTCGTGCGAATGGGTGTAGGAAACTCTCTATTTTGCATTACTCAAAAAGTGAGGTGTTCTCGATAGAATTCAATACTGGTCATACTTAATAACTACAGCTTAAAAAGTTAAGTATCCACAAACTTGACGGCAAAGTGATATTGAAAAGTAAGCATGTCAAAAGATGGCATATATTAGAAGAATACGAGGCATTGGTATAATGTATTAAAGAAAGCATCATAAATATATATATATATATATATATATATATATATATATATATATATATATATATATATATATATATATATATATATATATATATATATATCGGTATTTATATTAAGGTGTACATATATTCAAATCTCTACTTATTTAGTGACAAAAACATTAAGAAGAGAAAACTACCATATTTAGGTGTAATTTTAACAATAACCGGACACCTTGTTATGATAAACTTTAAACAATCGATGTACAATTAAGGTTGGGCCACGCTCATACTGGTACAAAAACAAACCAAGCACTTAAGGCGGAGTGTCCATAAATGCTTATTGACCTACTTCTTGACCTACTTACCATTACTCCAGTTGCTACTGCAATACCTCTTCCGCAATAGGTGTTTGGGACGATGTCACCATACCCGATGGAGAGAAATGTTATAGCGATCATCCACATCGAATTGAGAAGATTTTTATGCTTTTCATCATGGTAACTGGAAGAACAAGAAAATAGAAGTTATTATAATCTCAGAAACATCAACTGTCGCCGTAATGTGTAAGTTTGGAATATAAAGACAAGAAACAACGTCAGAAAATTCTGAAAAAGCATGCTAGGTTTGATATTTATGCAAGGGATATCATGCACTGGAACACCTTGATCATACTTTTATCTTGTATACTCAAGAAAGAATATTTTCTTCTTTTGATGCCTCACCCTTACCTAACGCTAGGGTCATTACTTCATAGTATAGTATATATATATATATATATATATATATATATTATATATATATATATATATATATATATATATATATATATATATATATATATATATATATATATATATATACACAATGGATATATATATATATATATATATATATATATATATATATATATATATATATATAGTACATATATATATATATATATATATATATATATATATATATATATATATATATATATATATATATATATATATATATATATATTAATGTGTATATGTGTGTGTGGTGACAAGTTGCATAGAAAAACCATCGCCTAACCCCAAGTGAATGCAAACTTTCTCACATGCCCGGCCGGGATTCAAATTCGGGCAGTGGGTAGAGTAAAGCGGTCAGTGAAATATTTAGACCACTCAGCTACCAGGGCAGGCCCGCAGTGCCCGAGAGAAGTAGAAACATATGCCTCACGATGGTTAGTGTGCTGTTTTTCACCTCTTAACCTTCATTCTGACAGAACATTGCCAAACACATTCTCTCTGTTTTGTGAATGAGTGAGGTTTTTGTTGTTGAAAACATCTGTATTTGACCTACTTTCTCCAACAGGACACGTGGCCAAGTGCCATTTCTGAGTCCCTTTCTCGAGTCTCGCCTTCGATATATATTATATGTGTAAAGAAGCATACAAACTAACAATGCAGTATTACAAATGACGTAGGGGATAGGGGTTGTAAAATATAGCGCTACCATAAATGCAGAATACAACCAACCAAACAAACAAAGAAATAGATGCAAAGAAAATCAAAAATAAAATAAAACCCAACGTCATTGGCAACTTTTTCACATGCGTATAACCGAACTAAAGGTCTGGATGTGTTGAGAGAAAGTGGGCAAGTCAATGACAATCTACTCAACAGGGGGCGGGGGGGGGGGGGGGGGGGGGGGGGGGGGGGGGGGGCTGAAAGGTGAGGGTCAGTTCAAAGGGAACACTAGAAAAAACTAAAAATATTGAAATGATATAATATTTAAGTAAGTAATTATCAATCATGTTCCAATGTTATGTTATATGTAGATAGTTGATAGATTAAGCACTAAGTACTGGACATACCACCAACTTTTACCTTATACAGTATTTCACGTTTGCTTTATTTAGTATACAGTAATCGACTCAGTGAAAGTCGTGAGTAGAATTCACTTATAAATGGTAACATGTTTTGATACATGTAGAAACGAGAGATCAGTTATAAAACTATAATTTTCTCTGTAAATACGCCATAAGCTTGACCTACTTTTCTTCATATCCAAATAGAGGCGTATCCAGCTTTCACCAGGATAATAGTTATTGGTATAAAGGTTTATGCTTTTAAAACTATGATATCTTATGTAAGTGACATTTTTTGTTACTGATCCTGACTCATTTGAAGGTGGTAAGAAAACTAATCTTGGCTAAAAACTAAGATGGTTGAACACATGTCCTAATGGATGTAAAGATATTGAAATAGAGACGAAGAAGGCGTTTAGTAGAACTTCTTACTTCAAGATTAATGTTGATATATCATGAAAAAAACAAAAGACTAATTCGAAACAAAGCGCCATATACTTGGCTTTCCTAGCCGCCATGTTGGCAAACGAAATATGATAAACATTAAATGTCAATACAGATGACTTTACTTGAGAGTTTAAGGTGTAATACGGCTGGACAAAACGTCAGCTTTGAGACGGTGAGTCATCCAGTATTTTTAAATGGTCAGACTTTTTCATATGTTCGGTATTCCCATGTCATGGTTGCCCAGGAAATTTCCCACAATACCACCAAAGTTAGTCTCACTAATCTCATTACATTTGGCAAATTAATCAAGAAAGAGGTTTGGGGGTCTTTGGAGGGCTTGTTTGTTGCAAATAGGGAAGGACAATTGTGAAGAAACAGACCCATTGCCAGTATTTCACTTAACGCTTATGCTGCCGGTGCCAATACAAAAAAGCATGAGCTCAACATAAGGCTGAAGCCATGGCAAATGGGAGCTATCCAATGTTAACCAACATAACAGGGTTTAGATAGTTTCCAAAAAAAGTAGCCTCAGCATTGGAAGGGTTAAAATGAAACAATATGCAATGTGGCTTTACACTTCACTTCTGCTTTTGCAATTTGTGTGACATGCCATGTCCTCTATTCAATATTAATCAGTTCAAAAACAGAGAAAAACGACAAAAAACATAGTTCTCTTTGTCTAAAAAGGAAAAACAATTGAGCTCACAAGTTTACACTACCACGCTGACTTTACAATCTGTATTTTACAGTCATAATGCGCTTGTAGCGATTCCTCACTCTTAGTTATTCGATTATGAATACCGCCACGGTATTCAATTATACAGAGGGCTGCAGGAACAAACACGTGGCAAACAATGGAAGGCATCAAAACAGGACATGGAATAACACGTATTCCACACAATTAGATATCCACCATATTTCCTGAGCTCAAATTACCATCCTGCCTGCCCTCTATCATCCATTACTAAGAGCACACCCATATCAGTTGGTGTGCCATGATATCCGTGATACTCACGCAAGAACAAGATTCGTAGCAAAGTATGGGTCTTTCTTTACCTTCCTGCATGATAATGCGATAGAATTAGCAAGAGGAATAATAGCCCATAATTTATATATATCCCGACACATGGATAGACACACACACACACACATATATATATATATATATATATATATATATATATATATATATATATATATATATATATATATATATATATATATATACATGTGTACATACATATATATATATATATATATATACATATATATATATATATATATATATATATATATATATATATATAAATATATATATATATAAGTATATATATATATATATATATATATATATATATATGTATATATATATATATGTATGTATATATATATATTTATATATATATATATATATATATATATATATATATATATATATATATATATATATATATATATATATATATATATATATATATACATACATATAGGCCATATAGATTATTGAATTTTATCAATATGAAAGTTTGCATTATAAATAAGCTAATTAGGGCGGATGAGAATTAGAGTTATTCTAAACTAATTGTGAGGAAGCACACCTGATCCGTCTGTAACAATACCATTATGACGAGTTTCAGGCACTTCAGGACATGCAATTCTGGCAGACAATCCTCATCAAAGTGTCCCTTAATTGGCATAATCAAGCAATGCTTCCGAATGTCTTATTAACTAGGCAAGACAATCTTCGCTCTTCTATAATTGCCCAGAAGTGACTCATTATCTTCCACAATCCTAGGCTTATAATAGCTTCCCCAACTAGAAAGCAATCCTCTTAAATGTCAAAATCTGATCCGATAAATTGAAGACTATGATTAGATACGCTCAGACAACTAGCATTCTGTCTGAAATCTTCTATAAGCAAACAATAAACAACTTCTAGGTGTAACATCAAATTGCAAGTTTTAGGATATTTTTCTCCAGAAGTAATGTGATGCACGAGCGAAGGACTGTTTCTCCAAGAATCTGAAGACGAAAGATTTAATATTTGAAGTCTGTTTCTGATGTTACTTAATTATGATACTGTAAATTCGGAAAAAGATTGCGTTAGTTTAATTTTTGTGGTTTTTCGCAATGATTAGTGCTGCCACTTTAAATGTATAGCTGGCACTCCATGTTGCGGCGAATTCGCAAAGTTAAAAATCTCAAATATCGATTTTCTGTAAATTCGCAAAATTTACTCTACACAATCTTTTGTGAATCTACAGTAACTGGTGCATATTCAAGGGAAATAAAGTTTAAGCCTATGAAATGCAGAATAGCCACAAATACAATATAGAATGCAATGGTTGGCTTCCCAGATGAAAATTGTGAGTTTTGTAAAGAATTGTGTTGAGGACCTCATACATATGTATATGTATATGATATGTAAGTATGATATGCTTTTTTATATTGCCCAAATGTTGTTAACATATTGGCTTAAGTTAAGAAGTGGATAAAACATAATATAGATACCCAATTAAATTGACACAGCTAGACAAATTTAATAAATGAACGTGTATCCAATGTGTCCATTATTAAAACTAAGAAAGTTGAAGAAAAGAATGAAAAAAATAAGGATATTACATGACATCCCCAGGGTATTGAGACAGAAAATAAACTATATGATATATAAATATGATAAAACATATTGCTTGCTAATTCTCAAATATTCGATTGAGATGAGCTTGGCACTAGCTCTTGTCACACATAGTTGCCTTCATCGTCAAATTTATGTAAGGGCTTCCTAATATATATATATATATATATATATATATATATATATATATATATATATATATATATATATATATATATATATATATATATAAAGCCAACTGAGACAACCTCATACTGCCATTCAAGGGGAGGAGATATGCCACTCATGTATACCAACAAACATGATACCTTTCCCCCTTATTGGTGAATGAATCTGTCATAAATACATTGTATTTTCTCTATTTTTTATACAATACATATCAAAATCCTGTCATATTTGACAATCAAGTAAATAAAACCAAAATTTGAAATAAAACCCCCTAAACTAAAACAAACGTGATTGTATACTGATTTGTCTTACTTTATAAGAAAAAAAACCTAAACATATTCTGCATAACCATACCTTACTAGTCCAAGCTGACTCTGCCCATTCGAAGATATTAAACTGATATGGATGTGTACTGTACAGTATTTCTACTTTGTTCTAGTTAAGTCTAGGAATGATACTCTTTACATTATAACAGCTTGTCATTAATTTATATGTGTGTATGTTTGTATGAAAGAAGGATAAAACATATAAATTAACATCTACATTTGGTGCACACAGATGGTGTGACATCTTTGAGCATTACTCATTAACCCTTCCAATGCTGAGGCAAGGACAAAAATATTTAAAATATCTAAATCTTGTCATATTGGTATTCATTTGATAGCGCTCGCTGCCTTCTCTCACATAAGTACCCATGTGCCAGGGTTTCAATCATTTTTCTTAAATATTTGCATCATTTTGTATTGGCCAATTTAGCCACCAGCAGCATAAGGATTAAATATACCAAATAATAAAAAAATAGATGCTGAATCGATGCTATATTAACAGGAACAACATACTTCAGTTCTAGGCATTTTCTCTCAAGAATATTGTTCTGTTATGTACCCTTTCCATATGTATCAGACCATGTGTAGGGCCAAACTGTGAATATTCGTGGCAACCAAATAATAATCTAAAAGAGGGGTATCAATGGAATTCCCCATCCCACGTTCCATGTCGTTCATAGACTTCTTTAACCCAGTTTTGATCTATAGATCAGACTCTGTCGTTAGGTCAGTGAATGTAATCAGTTCACGTTTCAGCAGTGTCTACTATATCACAGCAAATCACCTGCCTGAGGCAAAGAAGAGAAGACAAATTGCAATTCAAGATGGATACAATACTATCTTGTAACTCTTTCATATTACTGGCTGTTAGTAATGTAAAAAGGTATTTTCTAGCTAGTTCTTTTATAACATTTATAACACTTTCATATTTCTATTCATTATAAATGTATATCGCAATCTCTATCCTTAGTTTATATGACTTTTATATAACTGGCTTCATTTTCTGCAATCTATTTTCTGCCAAAAGTGGCTAAGTCGTGCCCAGCCAGTCGTAAGTGTTGTTGTTAACCGGAGTATCTGGCAAAACACTGCTTAACCCCAAGTCACCGGTAATTTCTCACATGCCCCATATGGGATTCGAACCTGTGCCTCGGGGAAAGGCAGCTAACAGTAAGTGCCAATGTCTTAGACCACTCGACAATCAGGGCAGGCCACGTTCTGTTAGTAGTTAAGATATAAAAAAGCAGTTTCTATATAATGTATATGTAACATTTATATTACTGACAGTTAGAAATATAAAATGTATTTTCTATCGATAGTACAAATCACTTTGATATCACCGGCCGTTAGAAATGTAAATGTATTTTCAATCCATAATTTCTATTACTTTAGTATCTTACTGGCCGTTAGAAATGCAAAATGTATTTTCTATCCATAGTAAATCCCACCAAGTATTTATATGCAGCCTGCAACACAGTAACCTACCATGGTAGAGTATGCTATAATTAATTGCTGCCTCCTTTGCTAATGAGATGGCGCTGAAATAACAACCCTTCCTGACAGTCAATACAAAAAAGTAATCTAACGAAGTGGGTTTCTAGTGACATGGAGTATGGTAATTTATGGGATAAAACTGCTGTGATGGTTCCCACAGGAAAATCCACCAGTAACTCAGAAACACAGATCGTTCCTTAAAGCCTGTTACCACAACCTTACCACATACACGCTGACATTTCTGGACGTGGAACATTTGCTTTTCTAGGTTCCTGTGAAAGGAAGTATGAGCTTTAACTCTAATCTAACGAATAGACATGGCTCCACACTTCAAGTGAGTGTAGTCTCTAGCACCTAATTTTGGGAGGGAGGGAGGATTTGTTTTTTCACTTTGCTTTTAACAGTTAAGGTCATATTGTGACGAGATAGAAACATGGAGTAGCAAGGAATTTCCCTACTATTTGAGATAGTCTCAAGGGGTCACTCAGTTGTCAAAACACCATCGAAACCCCTGCAAAACGCCACACTTTTGTATAGAAACCAAGCCAATGAGGATCAAGCAGGTGCGGGAACCTACTACTAGGCCCGGGCGAATCCCTCAAATTGTTGTTGTATAAGGTCAGCCATACGTACTCTTTGGCAAACCATCAGTTCGGGTTAAATCCAAAGATACCTTATCTTTGTTCAGGTCTCTATTGTAAATACACCCAATACCCTTATTTTTTATACTCAATTGCTTCTGCACAGATACGACCATACATCAGTGACGTCAGATCTAAAGATAGCCTTTCTGAGGAGCTATGACATACATGTATGGGTGCCGTGACTGCATAGCAGGTTATGCCCGGTCAACCACTCTATCAGTTGCAGACTAATGCCAGGAAGACAGCTAATGGAGGGAATTACCTTTACTGTAGTTGCTTTAATGCATCCCTGAATGTGTAACTGTATCTATCTCTCTTCTACTAAGACAATCATTACACACGCCTTGCGGAGATAGTCAAAGGACTCACATGACAATTTCGCGTCATACTCTCTTCAGCAGCAGAGGCAGAGCAGGTAGACCAAAGTAGTTGAATTATATTTCATCAGTTTCAGCCTCTGGGATAAGTCTGGGATAAGTCCAGATATACTACATACACTTTTTAAAACAGTTGCATTTGGTAAACGACCTCACATTAAGAAGATATGACGAGATCTTTGGAAAGGTGCAATGGCTTAGTTAACTCTGTTCTCTAAAACAAGCACAAATGAGTACTTGTAATAAAAGAAGCATGCAAACCTGTCATTAAAGAAATTGTCATGCAAGACCACTCTATATGGCAAGAAGAGCGTTAATAAGTCACTGCATTATTAGGTTTCACTAACGACAAAGAAAGTCATTATTTTGCTTTTCGTGCCGGTCACATACATTGGAAACAAACACTTGTGTTACCCGGGGATGCAATATATTATGAAACTTGTAGAGCCTTGAAAGATGATATCCGCACTAAACAAGGCAACGTTATTGCATTTCTGCACGCAACAACCACACAGCGTGGGACCAAATACTAGCTTAGTGTAGGTGCAATGTCCTGTGATGCACCAAGATTCCTTTAGGATGAAAGAGAAAGGCAAACCACCATGCTATACACATAATCACGAATTGTGTAACTGGATACCTGCTAAATGCTACTACAATGTCCCATGATGCATCTAGAATGGAATGTATTTTATCATAATTCTTCTACCACTTAAGTCGTTACCTAGTCAAATAATTGGACCCCGCAAGAGGGACACCTTATAATGTGCAATAGGAGTTAGACCCTCCCGATCATAAACATTATCACCATCATCACCATCATCATCATCATCATCATCATCATCATCAGCCCCGCAAGGGACACATCT
Source organism: Maea johnstoni (assembly GCA_963942565.1). Classification (NCBI taxonomy): domain Eukaryota; kingdom Metazoa; phylum Annelida; class Polychaeta; order Spionida; family Magelonidae; genus Maea; species Maea johnstoni. The sequence goes on from OZ012692.1 coordinate 17,444,722, forward strand.
TATGGTGTCCAATAGGAGTTGGCAACATCCGGGGAACACTGCTTGCCTTATAAAAGAAGGGGGATGTGTGCATCTGTCTATGAATACCCTGTATCAGAAATATCCCTTGGTCCTCTTTGGATCTGAAGGCTCTGCTCTTACTCTCCCTCTTTTTCATTTTTCCCCTAGAATAATTATGCAGTGTCACTGTTCTCCAGCAATGACAATGGACTACTATGTGGGAATAGTTTATGGCACTGAATGACCTCTGTGTGTCGATGTGCCTGTAAACACTCGAGGTTATATCCTTTAAAAACAATATATATATATATATATATATATATATATATATATATATATATATATATATATATATATATATATATATATATATATATATATATATATATATACATATTTTCTAGTTAGTAGGGTGATAGATATGTTAAAGGGTACAGACTGGTAAAAATAATGCAGGAAATGGTCATCAATGGGGATTTAGAGGTCCTTTGTTTAAACTAATAAACCTCTTGTTATGGTAACTAAGAAATCATTTTCCAGGAGGGAAATGCTTGCTATGACTTATTTAAGAATGATGTATAAAGAATCTAAAGAGATAAGTGAGGATGCGCGGCCTGATAAGACATTTATTTCCATAGTCAATAGTAAGATCAGAAAGGCATTAACCAGACATCTGATATTTATGCATTTCTAGTCCAAACATATGTTATTTACACAAGACTGACATTTTCCTCATCCGTGCAGCTTCCTAAGCCTCATAAAGCATCATGGAACAGACACATCACGTTGTTGGTATGCTATAACACGTGCTTCCACATGTAACAGGACAAACAGGAATTTCTCCTACTGAATGTAAGACTGCAGTCCTCTTCACAAGTTTGTGAAGCAATATGTGAGGCAATATTGCGAGGAGAAACCTAACACTGCAAAATGTCTATTGTGCCAATGGTGCAATTACATGTACTGTAGTTCTATCTATTGAAATATAAACATAAAAAGGTTTTATGGAATTAAAAATATATAAATCCCCGTTGTAATTGAAATATCAGTTCAAATCAATTTGTTATCAATATCTGCTATTTTCGGAAGAATCTTTACCACCTTCTTCAAATCCTCAGAAATGTAGACACACTTCCAATATTTGAACAAATTGGGCAGATCGAATTCATACATTAGGGTAGTATTCAAAATCCTGTGTGATGCTGAAGAAACGTAGGGTATAGTAGTTCGGGATTTTGTCTCTTAATCCATAAGGCTCTAATTTTGTACAGTCGGCATTCATTTTGTGTTATATGTACCATTATTTGTTTGTGTATGTGTGGGCTGTAAAGAAATAGAAACACGTTTTGCAGGAATTAGAGGACATTGCACATAGGCTAAGCAAGGATCTAAAGATAGATAGACTGGAGATTTTCAGATATTAAAAATAATACAAACAGCATATTTAAAGAGATAGTTTTGATGTGATATGATACAAATTACATAGATGGTACTGTAAATGGCCAAATTCTGAATAACCTGCTATCTCTTATGTTCCCTATCACATACACTTCAGAAAAATTATATTTGATTGAGGGATACTGTAAGTGGTATACTAAACTACTACTGTTCCAATAGGACATTAGCAAAGTGTGACCAATCATTACGGTAATAGACTATATCAAAGTATAATAGACCATATAGGATGTATATATATATATATATATATATATATATATATATATATATATATATATATATCTCAAAATGTATGGTTTACCTTTGTTGAAAAGGAAATTACTGAATATTGTATAATAGCATTAATTGCCTATCTTGATGTATTGTATATGGCCTGCTAAATACAACTATACCACCTAAACACCTGTCGAGGCATGTGAGGAAGTTGCCGGTGACTTGGGGTTAGGCAGTGGTTTTTGCCACTTTCCTCTACCACTTACAACTGGCTAGTCACGAACTAGCTTAAATATGGCAGAAAAGTGGCAAATGGAAATTTCAATGCCACTTTAACAAGAAGAAAGCATATGGTACTTTTGTAAAGGTGATTCTCGTTCAGAATAACATCAATAACATCATGGCCTCAAACAAGACAGTTAAAGTAACACTGAGAGGCTGATGGCAAACATGGATCCTCCTTTCCAAAAATTGGGTCAAAACTTGAACCTCATACTGTATACCGTGTTAATATTACGCATATAAAATAATGCGCCCAGCAGATAACTGCCTTTGATGCGCAGTTTAATTAATGCGCACAGATAACCTCCAGCTCCAGCTGTGAGGGGGCCAAGGGTATGCAACCCACCCGACTTTTGGGACGGGTGGTGCCGCTCTATTCAAGCCGGCCAGCCTCTTAGGGATGCCAGATGCCGCCAGTATTATAGGCAAGTGCAATCTCTATTTCGTCACCGGCCACGAACAGTGTTATCTTGGTTGCAATCAGTAACTCTGATTAGTGGTTACCGGCATGTTTGATCACACTCGGGTGTGCGAGTTGTCTTCATCGTAATTGAACTCAGTACCAGCAGAGCCCGCGAAGGGTCTTCATGTTGAATGACAAGTTATCATATCAGTGTGTTGAACGATGAAAGAATAGGGATCCAATATCCAAATGATAGTGCGCAGTTTAATAAATGCGGACTCCATGGGTGCGCAAAGTACGCATTAACTAAACTGCCGCAATATTAACACGGTATACAGTATTTGGAAACAGCTGTACCATTATGTAAACAAATAGCAAATCAAAACAGTAATGGGATACTTAACCAACAGAAAAAATGCAACTTAAACAAAATAGTTGCACTGGGGATGCAGCATGCTGCTTTTTTCCAGATTTTACTACTCATACCTCGATCTGCTACCAGTATTACTACTTATTCTACTTGTACTATCACACAGTATTAAAAAATAAAAAACAATCATTCCTTCTTACAAACTGATTGGTTGAAATTGTATTGCTATGCTATAAAGCATTAGAATTAGTGTAATGTAACCATAACCTACATTTCCTAATAGTTTTCTGTGTTCAGGGAGAATGAGTTGTGGACTAGAGGTTAGGGCACCTGACTATTGATTTGCGTCTCTGCTGGATCCTCACAAGTAGGCTGGCTTAAAGTGAGAGGCGTTTTGAAGAGCTATCTATGGCTTTTTTGCAACTTAAAGACGTTCCAGGTCAATATGAAAAGAAAAGGGAATATCTTCCCGGTGCTGGGTTCCTACCTCAACGCCATGTAACCTAAGCTGTTGAAAGGGACTTAAAACATTATGTTCACACATTGAGTATCACTACTACATATGTCTAGGGTTCTGATTGAGGCATATAGTATGAGAGAGAGAGAGAGAGAGAGAGAGAGAGAGAGAGAGAGAGAGAGAGAGAGATTAAATGTAATGTCAGTACTCACCATTCGCACGCCCTCAGCGTCCAACTTGCTATAATCCACAGTGATAACATGAACACCAGTAGTACAGTTCCTGGACATATTGTCATTAGAGTTTTTAATACAAATCGCGTATTAAAGTTTATTCTATTGAGTGCTCCTATGCTCCTGGAGGAGGCATCGGTGAATAGTTTACTATGTAACAGCATAACCCGGCAAATTAGATATAGTCTTAAGAACATGGGCAAAGAAAGTAAAAGGTCTATCGGGACCGGAACTGACGTCACTTTTACCCCGTCGGAGTGGATGGTAGTCCAAGTGAAGTAGAAACTCCCGGGTATAGGGTGAATTGCACAGATGGTCATTTCTGTAGAGATTTGAACCACTCGCCTCCATGACAGAGCAATCATCCAATCCTCCACACAATTGTCTATTGCGAACAACTGAAACAGAGAGAAAAAAGCATATTGTAGTGACAATTTATAGAGTATCAATAATAAAAATATTACATGCAGCGATAAAGGTTGGACATTTTTGTAAAACATGCAGCTTTGGGTATTCCATCTGTATATGTTAACACTTCGTGATTGTTCGAAGTACTATAAAACTTTGGACACCAATATTCGACCTCATGCTTTTTCAAAGCACTATCAAAATTTCGGGAATATTTAATTTCGGATATTCCACCAGGATATTTAACGTCAACACCTAAATAATCCTTAAAATTATATTTGCTAATGTCATAACAAACATTACGGCTTAGTCCACCATCATTAGCAACACTATATGTCATTATTGTAAAATTCATATCCTCATTTGAAGATAATTGTGTTATTTTTACATTCAGGATTTAGGTGATAACAATATGTCCAATATTAGCCAAACAGTATTAGTTGCCTCAGTCCTCACAAGGATATAGAGACTGTTTATATTAAATAGTATTTAGATAAACGTGTAATCATAAAGAAGCAATTTCGGTTTTTCGTCGATTATCATATAACTTTTTTTTTTTTTTTTTTTTAATTTAGAAATATCACAATTGTGTAACACGGTTTTTATTCAATTTTTTGTTTCCTATTATCATATAACTTAATATACTTTACGTAATGCATTTGGCATTTATCAACGTGTATTTAACAACATTGGATATATTGCGTAAGATGAGTAATGTTGCATAGCAACCATAAGAACTCATGACTTGATCATATTAGAAAATTCGTTTATTAACATTACATGCAAAATAATAGGAGGAACGTGTGTATAAGGGGCAGAGAGTTCTATAATCTTTGAATAATTAATATCTATATGCCAAATGCAGCTTATTGTCCTAAAACAGGCCTAAAGAGAAGCAACCCACCACCTGGTTGCCATAGCACAATAGGCTGTCAACATACCAGGCTCCATTTGAAAATTGATAATAAATTATTCACTGAAATTTCAGACCACATAATGTGTCCTTGAGTAGAAGAGGCACGTTTTTTAAACATGTCCACAATAACCATCTGGTGAGTCAAGCATAAGAAAATTAATTATCAGAATAAAATGGAACATTATCATTAGTCCAACACCCATGCTTTTCTGCGGAATAAGCTTAGCCATGTGTTTCATATGTATGTATATATATATATATATATATATATATATATATATATATATATATATATATATATATATATATATATATATACATATATGTATGTGTATATAAATGTATATATATATATATATATATATATATATATATATATATATATATATATATATATATATATATATATATATATATACATATATGTATATATACATAGACGTCCATGATAATTAGTATGGAATCTGTTAGAATGAGAATAGAGATGAAACACGTAATAAATCATATTGCATCTGTCAATATTTTATAGATCCTAACCGTCTTTGATCTAGCTGTACATTTAATTCCATTTAATATCCCACAGCATTCGAGTGGAAGTAAAGCAAAACAAACAGTCAATCTGTCGATTTCTGTGGACTAGAAGACACCAGGAATGGCAGCCAGTTGATTTAACGACAGCTTTTCACAGTACAAATATAAGCCTGTTTACTTCAATGTCATTTCATGAGTGGAACATATTTGCATATTCAAGTGTGATATTTGAGACTTGAAGAGCTAAATTTCGATCAGTATTGGATAAAGCTCTTTGTGTGCCCATCGAATCAGGAATATTTTTAACACCAATCTCCATCTGTTTTATACGGTAGACATTTAGGAATAGGCAAATGTTTGAGATATCAAAATGCATAGTCGATGAAATTACCATTTGTTGTTCAATTTTGAAGACTTAATTGATTTATTTACACACCGCAATATGAACAAGTTAGTGGTTTGAAACAAATTCATTGAAGTCAAAGGATAATGAACCCATTAAACAGCTTACCTACGAAAAATAAAATACTTCTTTAAAACTAAACGAAAAACAAATCAGGCATAATAGTTGCAATTTTATTTATTCATTTCTGTCAATAATTAAAAAAAAATGCTTTTACTTTTTTAAAACATATTTCCAGTTCTAGTATTAGTACTAGTACTCTTTACTGACCATGTTATAACCACATGATAATTTACAAGCACAAAACAAAATTAATAAAAAAAATCAAGAAAATACACAAACAAATAAGGCTAAATAAAGAACACATATTACAAAGTTATAGGGGAAGTTAAATATACAAAAAGAAGACGTCAATATATAAAACAAAAATAAATTGTCCCTCTCCTATGTCGGAACAAACAACAAAAACAAAGACATATTGATAATACCAATTGCTATACATCTAGCAAAGAGAGCAAAATCTATATCGTAAAAAAATATCCAACGATTTCAAGAAGAGGGCTTTGACCTCAAAAAATATTCAACGATTTCAAGAAGAGGGCTTTGACCTCCAAAATATTCAACGATTTCAAGGAGAGACGCTTTGACCTCAGAAAATATTCAACGATTTCAAGAAGAGGGCTTTGACCTCCAAAATATTCAACGATTTCAAGAAGAGGGCTTTGACCTCCAAAATATTCAACGATTTTAAGAAGAGGGCTTTGACCTCAGAAAATATTCAACGATTTCAAGAAGAGGGCTTTGACCTCCAAAATACTCAACGATTTCAAGAAGAGGGCTTTGACCTCAGAAAATATTCAACGATTTCAAGAAGAGGGCTTTGACCTCCAAAATATTCAACGATTTCAAGAAGAGGGCTTTGACCTCCAAAATATTCAACGATTTCAAGAAGAGGGCTTTGACCTCCAAAATATTCAACGATTTCTAGAAGGGGTTTTTGACCTCCAAAATATTCAACGATTTCAAGAAGAGGGCTTTGACCTCCAAAATATTCAACGATTTCAAGAAGAGGGCTTTGACCTCAGAAAATATTCAACGATTTCAAGAAGAGGACTCTGACCTAAGAGACTTTAGTTCTCAAATGAGTAAAACGTGTTGAAAAAAAATGTAATAAGATCGTAACAAGCACGTCGTTACTATCTAGTGATACTATATATTTTATGTATATATTACGTGTATGAAACAAAATGGGAGACACGCTTATCACAAGCTAAATCTGCATAAACCAGGCCTTTTGATTGCATAATCCGGCGCCGAAAGTGGAGACTGGGCATCGTTGCATTTCAAGAAGAAATGCCGATCAATAACCTTCGGAATGTGTCAATTTCATCGTGGTGCGCACGGCGTATTTCGCCCTAGAGAACAAGGGTGTCCCAAACCAATTACCCGGCAGCCCCTGTCTCGACACTCTCTCATTGCTAGAACTTGGCAGGAGTGAAAAGATTTCGTTTATGACATTGCCTATACGTGCAGGCCCTCGCCAATGTGGAGAACCCGTAGTGTAGCACACGGGCATGTTGGTTGGCGGTGTCAGGTACCACCACTATGGTCTCGTTTCTTCGGAACCTGTTCTACAGCAAAATGCCTCCATGTAATTAGCCATTTATGTTTTATTGCGACGGTTGTAGGTACCAAGGGGGACATTACGAAGGCGTGCAGTGTTTTTGGCTTGACATTTCAGACCCAGGCTCATATTCCCAGAGTCTGATTAGATGCTAAGTTCCGAGTAGGGCCATAGACTGTCGAAGCAAGCTACCTAGTACATACCCTAGGAAAGGGAATGCAGTGACTGGTACAGACTCCTTCGGTATAACTAAAGCTAAACAGTCGAGTATTGAAGGGGGGGGGGGGGGGGGGGGGTCCCGATGGCCGAGTCGCCTAATGTGCTAACACTGATAACTTTCTGTCCCGTGTTATGTGAGAGAGGTGCCTTTGACATTGGGTTAGGCGATGATTTTCCCCGAGTCCCCAGAATTCTACAACTAGCGAGTCACAATTTAGCCTAAACATGTCAGACAACCACGATACTAATGGATAAAAGTGTGGTAAATAAAGGTATTCTATTTGATGATGATTATGATGATGGAGTATATATGTTAATAGGGAGATGTATATATATATATATATATATATATATATATATATATATATATATATATATATATATATATATATATATATATGTGTGTGTGTGTGTATGGCTGTATGTATATGTGTGACTGAGTAGGTATGCATAAGAATGGGGAGAGAGAGAGAGAGAGAGAGAGAGAGAGAGAGAGAGAGAGAGAGAGAGAGAGAGAGAGAGATGTTGTACGAGGTCTCAGTACCTGCTATTGTGTTCTGAGGAGAGACTGTAAAAAGGACGTATGGCCGACTCAGATGCCAACTGGTAGTGTTCTTTATGCCCACCCAGACTGTCAGGGTTTTTTGTTTAGGAGATGAGGTTTTAGCACTCTGCGTGCCACTTGGCCTCGGAGACTCACCCGGGAACGCCTCATCTTAACCCATTAATACTGAAGAGTTCCTTCAGAAATTGTCGTCTGGATTGAAGATACTTTTGGTGATAACTTCTGAATTGAGCATGATTTTATTAAATATTTGAAGGATAGTTGTTGGTAATGTTCTGATCAGCATTTCTCCTTCAAATATTTGGCCAAATATGCTTTAGCCTGAAAGATTTCATGAAAATTGTGAGGCTGGTTTTGGCCGCTCTGAGCATTAATGGGTTAAACCCAAACATGACTCAGCACTCACATCTCTTAAAGCCAATGGGATTCTCTTAAGACAACTACAGTCACCGACAAAACCTCGCTTTAAATTGGCCGAGGGACAGAGGGCCCTCCCACGCAAGAGATATTGTAGTCTGTATTGAAACTACAACTATGGAAAAATTAATTGAATTTTAAAACCCACGTTGCCATCAAGGTTCCCATTTTTATTTTTTTCTGCAATGAAGAATATTGGGTAATAGTTTAAAAATATTTATGAGGTTCAAGTTGTATATGGAAGTTCACATTTGCACTGAATTTCTTGTTTTTATTGCCAACCTGCATTGACTAGTAACATAAATTACAAAAATAAAGGATATTCTGGTCTTTCTTTTGAATATTTCTTTTATATCAACTTACACTGGTTAGTAGTAAATCATCAGTTACGACTCAAAAAGAGAATGGATTGGCTACTTGTACATGAATACGTCATTTTGATAAACACATCTAAAAAAGGTCAAAAAGGAATTAAGTAAACTTTAAAAACAAAAGATTGTATTAATGATGAAGGATATTCAGTTTTGCTGTCACTAAGATTGCACTAAAAGTCCTGATATTACCTTTAAGTTTCTTAGATTTACAATTTCCAATGGATATCTATCTCCGTTACTTTTCCTTTATTTAAAAGGTAAGTTGATCAGGTTTTATTAAATGAGCATGCATTCATCGTATGCATTGTACGTTAAATTAAAGGCAAACCAAACACAATGGAATTAACCTTTTTAAAATATTGCTTTCTCTTCATGAAATGGCTGAATAGTGACCAGCTTGGTAGTGATTAACCCATTAATGCTCACAGCGGCCAAAAGCAGCCTGACAATTTTGATGAAATCTTGCAGGCAAACGTACACGTAGACAAATATTTGAAGGAGAAATGTTCATCAGAGCATTATCAACAAATCTCCTTCAAATATTTTGTAAAATCATTCTTAATTCCAATGTTATTGGGAAAAGTATCATAGATCCAGACGACAATTTCTGGAGGAACTCCCAAAGAAGGATCTAAACCGTATTCCTTATGCAGCAGCAGTAAAAAGCGAGCAGTTGATTTGCAATGCATTAGACGACCCGGCTATCGATGCATCCCTTACTCATGACACATTGCGGCAGATACGAATGGACATTTGCAATTCCCTGCAAGCTCATTGGCATATGGTAAGGACGGGCCCCATGTCTCTATCCGACCAACCTACTTGGGAAACATACTGGAGCTTTACAATGTCATTCATCCGTCCAGCGCTAGGCTTAGTGGGTCTCGGTAGCATATGGAGTTAGACACATATGCCCAATACCAATTATATGTCTGCCCATGACTTGAATGCAAAGGTATCTCAAATATGAGAAAGTAGGAGATATTGTGTCTAATACTAGTACGGGCAGAATAACAATGCAGGGGACCTGTATTCATAAGACACAAACACTAATGTTGTTGGTGTACGCTATATTGATACCTACACGTATATACACACACACATATATATATATATATATATATATATATATATATATATATATATATATATATATATATATATATATATATATATATATATATATATATATATATATACATATACATATATATATAAACATATATATATATATATATATATATATATATATATATATATATATATATATATATATATATATATATATATATATATATATATATATATATATACTAGAAAAGTACCCGTCCTGCGGACGGAAACCTGAAATGTCTTATAATGGCAAACATATCAGAGCACCCAGATATCCCTGACACCACATATTTAGGGTCACCTAACCTATGTATCAATAATTACGGCAAAAAACAGATATACCATCAACAAATAAGATCAAGGTTTATAATACCGGCTGTAATAAAGAATATAGGCCTGTGTTTGTTCATGATATCACTGATATATCTAATTATAATCATTTCTACTCAAAACTATTTTCAAAGTGAAAGTATTGCATAACGTATGTCATTTGTACATCTATCTGTCTGTCCGACTGTCCCCCTCCCCCTCTCGCTGTCTCTCTCCCCATCTCTCTCTCTCATTGTATCTCTCTCCCTTCCCCCCTCTCTCTCTCGTGCTGTATCTCTCTCTGTATCTCTCTCTCCCTCCCCCTCTCTCTCGTTGTATCTCTCTCTCTCTGTATCTCTCCCCCTCTCTCTCTCTCTCGTTGTATCTCTCTCTCTCTCACTCGCTCGTATCTCTCTCTCGTTGTATGTCTCTCTCTCGTTGTATAACTCTCTGTATCTCTCTCCCCTCCCCTCTCTCTCATTGCATCTCTCTCTCTGTATCTCGCCCCCTCTCTCTCTCGTTGTATGTCTCTCTCGCGCTCGTATCTCTCTCTCTCGTTGTATGTCTCTCTCTCGTTGTATAACTCTCTGTTTCTCTCTCCCCTCTCTCTCGTTCATTGTAACTCTCTCTCTCTCTTTCTCTCTCTCTCTCTCTCTGGATCTCTCTCTCTCTCTCTCGTCACACCTGATATACCATCAACAAATAAGATCAGGGTTTATAATACCGGCTGTAATAAAGAACATAGGCCTGTGTATGTTCATTATATCACTGATATATCTATTATAATCATTTCTACTCAAAACTTTTTTCAAAGTGAAAGTATTGCATAACGTATGTCATCTGTATATCTATCTGTCTGTCTGGCTGTCTATCCGACTGTCCCCCTCCCCCCTCTCGCTGTCTCTCCCCCCCCTCTCTCTCTCTCTCTCATTGTATCTCTCCCTTCCCGGCTCCCTTCCCCCTCTCTCTCTATCTCTCGTGCTGTATCTCTCTCTCCCTCCTCTCTCTCTAGTTGTATCTCTCTCTGTATCTCTCCCCCCCTCTCTCTCTCTCTCTCTCTCTCTCTCTCTCTCTCTCTCTCTCGTCACACCTGAAATAAGTAACTACCTTAGCGCATACGTTCCTTAGTCCTTCTACAGCATGTGCCCTGAGTGCTTGCTATTTTGATTCTCAAAACCCCATTGCAAATAAAACCGCAGGCTTGGACATGCACCACCTGCAGTTTTTGTTTTATACTTATGCTTCTAGACCTAATATTCTGCTCGCGTCGTCGCAAGTAGAACAAAAGGGCTT
>OZ012692.1:17461509-17476509 GCA_963942565.1 Maea johnstoni
GATAACACATTGAGGTAAGATGCTTCGTTACACCTTTAGTTTTGGCATGGAATCAGTAGAGCATTCAAGCAAGATCTATGCAAGGTGCTACTCTAATGGTCGTTCAATCCCGTAATAAGCAGGACATTAGTGGGATTAAAATGTGCATGATGATACAAAATGGCTCCTCTCTTATAACACCACACGCCCATTGCCATATACACCTACTAAATTTACTTCTAGTAGTAGTACATAGTAGTAGTGGCAGCAGCAGCAGTAGCAGCAGCAGCAGCAGCAGCAGCAGCAGCAGTAGTAGTAGTAGTAGTAGTAGTAGTAGTAGTAGTAGTATGTTTATCGAACGTGAAAACATTTTAAAAGCCATAAGTATGAATAAAGAATTAATCATAATATTCATAAGTGAACAAGAAAACATAAAAATAAGCACCCCATGTTTGAGCTCAACACCCAATGGCATGCACGGGAGGCATTTAAACCAAAGTGTTTCATTCGGTCGCGTGTACAGCCTCGCCGAGGAAAGAATAGTTCTTTGAAAAGTTTTCATCAGATGTCTTTAATTAGATGCAGTCTTAATCAAAGAAGCCGCGTATCAAATGGAATTTCCACATTCTGCATTTAGTTTGCAATAAGAGGGTATATTACATGTCATGAAATAATGCAAATATCATGTTTGGTAATAACCTCATTTTAGGAAAATATGTCAGTCGAGGTATGATACTTTTAGCTACATTCTCAGAATGTTCTGATGTCCTTCAGCTTTCTTATCTAATGTGGTATCAAAGAAATAATACACAATTGACGTCACCTGATAGTGAACCCTCGGCGTTCCAGAAAATGTTAAATGGTAATGCAAGAAAACGTATTGATTAGAGAGGGGCTTGTTCTAACTATGTACACTTTACGTTTTCAGATTTGACACACTCAGTGGAGATATTCGTTTACACAAGACTCCCCCCCAAGACGGAGTAGAAAATGTTATAAATGAAGTCTATGATGTAATTAGTTATATATTATTTAAGTTTTTTCTTTCTATTTTGTAAGTATCATAACTCTTTCCACATTTGTTTATATGTATTTGTAATTTCATATCAACCGATATAGTCAATAAAAGTTCCATTACATTACATTTGTAGGAGAATCCAAAACAAATGCTTATTATATCAAACACTGGCTTAGTGGCAAATTATTGTCTATAAGTGCACATCTGATTAGGCACATAAACCCCAGATATAAATGAGACATGACAAACTATAGGTTATTTGGCTATTATGATGGAAATTGTAAATACATCCGTGGTTATAATTTGGATAATTACTGAAATTGCGATATTCCGGTTTCCTTTCCGACCTAACAATTGGCAAATCAAAGTTCACCGTATTATGGAAGATGAAAACAAGATGAAATTCATGTTTATGAGGTACAAATTTTTCAAGGCATGTCATTACGTCCCTCGCAAAAGGCGTATGACCACCAACTGGACATTCCCTATATGTGGTCAAATTAGATGTCCACGTTCATGTACTTCACATTTTCTAGAGGTTTTGTGGACATTAATAGTTCCAATCGTATCAATAGCGAATGATGTGTTAAAGCCCCAATATTAACAAGTACGGTTGTTGATGCAAAGCATCAATAGTCAAAAGGCGGGGCTAAGTTATTCATGAACTTGTGAGGGAACCGGATATATAAAGAACATTAACATTATAGAGGAAAATAATTTATAATGACTATATTTGTATCCGTTTTGTAGAAATGAAACAAATATCGGAAGTCTAGGCGCAAGCTGGAGACTTCGAAATGTCTTGGGTGCGAAGCTATTTGGGTACGCATCAGTTTGGTTACGAACCAGCTTGGTTACGAAGTCTCCTGATTTCATTATATACACATAGTAATTTTTTTCTTTAGTAATTTTCCTTCCTATACTGAAAAATATACTTTATGTCCGCTTAAAATATTATATATATTTGAAAACTTCATGCTAAATTAAAATAAGGAAGGCACGATTTTCTGCGGCAAAGGCAACATTTATATTATAACCAATCAGAATAGAGAATAATATTTAGTCCGGCCTCAGGATTTCGAACATGGCCGTCCGGACTATGAACATTTCAAAACAGCTTCCCTGATAGGCGCGGCCTGAGGGCCCCGCCAATGATTGCCATTCACACCTCATTTTGGTCCTAATTTGACGATGTGTGTGGTTATCAATACACTGAGGTTCAAATCCTATTAGCTTTTTACACAGTAAAGGATATGTAAAAGAAACCCATAGCAGCATGCTAAATAATAAGGTGGGGTTGGCTGCATAGCGTTTAACCCTTCCTATAGTGGGGCTACGTTCATCCAAAGCACAAAGACACACAGATTTTAGAAAATCATCTAAACCCGGTCATGTTGGTAATCATTTGGAAGCCCTCGCGGAGTACTCTCAGATGAGTACCATGTGCCAGGGTTTCAATAATTTTTCAGGATTTTTGCATAATTTTGTATTGGCCAAATTATCTGCCAGCAGCATAAGTGTTAAGCTGTATATAATCATACGAGTGGATTCTGTCAGGCGCTTGCTATAACTCTATCGAAGCAAATTGGTGCCCGGTCCTCTCTGTGTGTTGCCCTGAATAACAAATCATACTTGCCTATGCACTCAGACGACCATTAAATCAGGCGTTTGTCAATTTCCTGCCGACCATTTTCATTATACATCTATTTCCGCCTATGTATTTAATTCATACTGATCAATTAATCAATCTTCTAAACTCTCCAGCTAGCCACTAGCCAGTGTGTTACTGCTTACTGCTGTACCTTCATTTTTCATTCTGACATTTCTATGTATATTACGCATTGGTTTTAAAGTATAAATTCAATATTTCTCTTCCTGGCCATAGTGAAGAAAGAAACAAAGGCAAAAAAAAACAAAAAAAAACAAAACAAAACTGGTCGAGTTGAATTTGTATCACTTCGGTGTTTAAAATTCATGTTTTGTTCTTCGCACTTGTTGTATATGGTACCATCTTCCAGACAAATCAATCGGAGAATTTTTTAATTGCTGGAACATGTGTTCTTAGTCCCCTTGAATATATCATTAATAAAGTATATGGTTACTTCTTTACGTATCTGTTTTATCTACGAGCAAAACATATTTATCCTATCATATTTATCATTGTCAAAGTGACACACCTTTTGTAAGAAATACCATACCACCATTAAAAACGATGCATTAGCATCATCACATACACTCTAAGACTTAATCATACACTTTTGATCTATGTATCAAAACGACTTTGTAACTTATCTGAAATTAATTATCTAAATACTCAAAGGACATTTTAAAGAGCTTTGTAGATTTAGTGTCTAATCTTATGGCACAAGGGAAATTTGATCAGGAAATGAGTCATAAGAAAGACAAGTTAATGAATGTCTTCAATGCTACATGTGCACTCAAGCTAGGCTTCATCCCTCTTGGTGAATATTAATCACATAGAAAACGACCATATCATACCAGTGCTGCAACAGAATATATATATATATATATACAATATATATATATATATATATATATATATATATATATATATATATATATATATATATATATATATATACATATTTATATATATATATATATATATATATATATATGTATATATGTATATATATATATATATATATATATATATATATATATATGTATATATATATATATATATATATATATATATATATATATATATATATATATATATATATATATATATATATATACACACATGTATATTTATGCAACAGAAAATTAATGTTGGCTCGGTGGCAAGCGTCCTTGAAAGGGGGAAATATTACATTTAAATAGCACTTGGCAAAATAGAATGAAAACTAATATGGACTGAGCTAAAATGTTACTTATATCCATGTCAATATATTTTGTTGGAATAATTCAACAAAATTTCGGAAACGAAATGTACTATTATCAACCAAAATGAATATATCATGTCTTCAAGGTTCCCTACCTGCAAGCATAGCGTGTACTATAATCACACAATAGATATTATGGAAATTCGCTGGCCTTCCATCACCTTCAATGTTTACAGTGCCGACATTTAATTCCTGCACTGAAAGGTTTTTGTACAACCAGGCAATGGCAGACAGCCGGTCGACTGGTGCAGGAATTTAATGTCTGTACTGTACTTCGTAAGCCTTATTCAGGGAATTTAGAATATGACTGCTTCTTGCTTCTCTATTCTGGAAATGTTTTTCACACATGCAAGCTATTTGTTTGTTTGTTTGCTTGTAAGGCTTTCCATTGTTTTAAACAGTATAGGTCATCGCCGCATGGGAAAAGAAACCCCAAAAGTTGCAGGAGGCCTTTCAGTTGCAAATGTAACATGGTCAGATTTCACAATGCTACCGCATACACATAACACCAAAAGGCCTGTCTGCCAAGATTGTATTGTTGAGAGTCTGTCATATTACCGCTACCGTATAAAGATGATGCATATTTGAAGCCAGACAAATGAAAATGCTCTCTATCAGCACTTATAAAAAGAAATAGTAAATAAAGCTACATCTGCCACCACTCTGAATAGAAGCTGCTGACGTTGATGTAAAAGTAATAACAAATAAAGTTTGTTTTGAAATCCTAATTGATACAGCAGTGTCAAGTATAATTCAAAAATCAATATCTACTGTTTCGACCAGCTCATTCGAAGGATTCATTATTGTAGAGTTACACATAGGACTATGAATAGGTAATGCACCAATGGGCTCTGAAAGGTCACTTGGGGCAGCCAATAAGGTAACATGGGCAAGCCAGGACCACACTTAACATGGTGATTGATACCTTAAATGACCTTGTTGTTGCTACTCGAGGGGAGTTTTACCTATATGTTAACCTTGGAAATGTCTGCAGTCATGATTTGATTATCATACCTACAATATTCCATTTCGAATCTAATCATATTACAAGCAACTCCGCCCTATATGGATGTCAAGGATTAATTCTGTGATCAAACCAATTTCAGGAAAGAAGTAATAGACAATATTTAATAACATATACTTTTTTCTTGCACAAAATGAATACTTTCGTATGATTTTCAAGTTATATATATATATATATATATATATATATATATATATATATATATATATATATATATATATATATAAATATATATATATATATACACACACACATATGGCATCATCTGCTTCAAACTCCAGAAAGGATATATAATTGCTTTACCTATGGACCAGACTGTAAGCTAACTTCTCTTTCCCCCATCGATCATCAGTAAGCCATTTGTTAAATGTCAAAGCATGCCAAAAGGGTACTTTCATTTCCACCTCTCTATTCCCTACCTCCCTTTCCCCACCTGTTTCTCCACCTTGCCGCCATCTCCACACTCACTCTCCTGCCTCCCTTATTCATCATTCCCTTCTCACACATGCCTCTTGGTAACCGCCTGAAAACACCTCACACAGGGGACCACCAGCACAACAATTCTCAACAAATCTCATTCTGCTCTAATCTAAAAGAGATTACAGTGGGTCTCTGAGTGTCTACCAGCACATCAATACTGGCAGCAGGCAGAGTCCACAGCCTAGGGAAATAACTCCAAGACTTATGCTACACACATATATGCCTGAGTAACAGCACTGGCACATATCCATGATTGATGAGTTCAATAGACATCACTAATACATGCCTGAGCTGGCCAATGCAATCCCATTGACCTTTCAGCTGTGCACTGACCACTGCAGATTGCACTTGGAACCTGTTTACAATAACTCCACCGTGCTGGACCCAGTGCCCTATTGATTATGGCAGATGATAACTCATTATCTGAGAGCATAAAGTCATGTTCGACCTAAGCCTAACCTCCATCAGGTTCAGGTTATAGTTAAGTACTGGACAGAAAGAGGGGCTGGCCAATAGTATGACTACTTCTATAACTTAGGCTGTCCTTGTATTCTCATTTATATCTAGTTCTAACAAGGAACAACACAGTACTGTATGAATATGAGTACAATCTATAACCCCAAGCATCTAATGATCAGAAGGTAGCTTGAGGCATTTCATGGGTATTTACAAGAGCATCAATTTCTGTCAGTGGCAATCCCGTCTATCATGGACTTGCCCTACGTGCCTCAGACATTTCACAATCCTATACGTAATGAGAATTTGTCTGTATTCAAAATGATGGATTGCCAAAAGAGTGGTACATCAATTATGTATTTGAATATTGGGTAAATTATACTTATGTCGTGCTGTGAGACATTAGTTTGTTGGTAACAAGTCTTGCTGAACATCAGTAACTGAGCATCAATTTGTGATATCATATTGCTTTAATTTCTTTTGCAACATGACTGCTATTGAACCTTAAGATATGTGTCTCAAAGGAAACCACGTTGAAACCGACTCAACATGAATATGCACAATCTCCTTGTACACATTCAGTATTTCCACACAAGGAAAAGGGTGTTAAGGAGATCGGCATGATTTTCATTACACCGAGATATATACATGTAGAGGCTATAGATTTCCCTGGTAGAGTAATAATGGCAAAGAGGTATCATCATGCATTTCCAATAATGAACTTATTTGAATGCACTGGAGAGAACGATTAAAACACAGGTGGTCATAAGGCAGTAAGATATAGGTCTATTATCCTTGCTGAATGGTCCTCAGACACTGGCATATGAGACTTTCATACGTGAGTAGCATGTATTAACATGTCTCTAAATCTAACAAAACAATTGCCTATCTCACATGGAATATACTCCAGTCCAGAATAACGAACTGCAATATTTATCACTTTACTGGGGATTCACAAACAATAGTAGATAGTAATCATGGTTTTCAGTTTTTACAAATCTCATCCATGGAATCGTCAATTGGATCATCAATTTTGGGAATAACATCTTACTATGGCAATCGTTTTAAGTTGCACATGTCTGTGGCAAGCTATTTATAAGTGTCATATAAAACCACCACACGTTAATATCTATTGCGTTTGCATCTTGAAGCAATTTCGTTCTGCTTAAACAGGAAGAAGGGTGATGAATCCTGTTTATGGTACACGTTTGTTCCTGAAGAAGCCAACCTTAAAATTAAAACAACATCATTAACATAAACCCAAATGGCTTTATTTATTGGCTTCGTGCCGTAACTCTAAAAGGTATCAATTTCCAGATTAGTTGTGAGCTTATAAGAGCACGCAAGAACTCTTAGCCTGAGCAAAGCACTTCTTTGAAGATGATAACCTCAAGTATATGGCCTCTCAATTTAGCGTCATAAGGCTTATCGGATACATCGATAGGAAACACTGAGTGAGCATGCCAGAGACTAAAGATTGAGATCTTCTCATGAGTTTTTCTTATCCCCCGTAGAGATAATTTTTATCCTGGCATTATTTGTACTTCGATTCCCATTTCAATTACTAGTATAGCATGATATATGGACTGTTTCAAAGGTATGAGCGGTAGAGGACATATTTGGAAAGCATTACAGTGTACTCTAATATATCTCCATTATAGTAAGGCGAAGGTGAAGGATCGTCTATTCTCATAACTGCAGAGATTAGGGACAGATAAAGGCGAGACTGACACCCCCAATCCATCAAGTTAGGATTAAGAAAGATTAGTGTGCAGCCTATATTCATATTTACTAGGTATTGATAAATAGATGAACGAGGAAACTGGGGAACAATAATGGCAACTCCGTTATTCATGGCACTCTATGCTGTGGGAGATCTGGAGCTTTTTTATTATTGACCTGATGTATCGCCTGCATGAGAGATTTTGTTATGAATGACCAGTGGGATAGACGGGATATCTCAAGTACCATATTTCTCTCTCCTTCCTTAACCCATTAATGCTTAAGAGTACCTCTAACAATTGTCGTCTGGTTCTACGATACTTTGAACAATAACTTAGGAACTGAGAATGATTTTACAAAATATTTCAAGGAGAGATGTTGGTAAAGTCCTGACTAACATTTCTCCATCAAATATTTATCTAACTTTGCTGTTTCCTGTAAGATTTCCTCAAAATTATCAGGCTGTTTTTGGCTGTTGTGAGTGTTAATGGGTTAACAACTCATACAATCGATAATGAAGATTTTTCTGTAAGACATCTCTACCACTCCATCTTCAAATTTGGGTTTTCTTTGCAAAGGAGAACGCAGGAAAGTCCCTACCTAGCCTGAAGGCTTTGGCAATACACCCACAGCTGGCTGGACGTGGACCCAATTCTTTTTGACGTAGTCTGGGAAAGTGATTAGTCAGTTAATGATGTCTCAGATCTCTTGCCAAATTGGGCAACTTCGTTACTTCTGTTTTGCCTTTCATCTAACAGTATTCAATACCATTCCCTAACAATATATCATTACTTAAGTGTTTGCAAGTAATTGTTGATAATGCACTGTTGAGTGTTAAGTATCACAATGCTTTGTGATATTCCTGATAGAAAGCTGTATGCTGCATGATTATGCACACCTAGTACTGTCTGAAAACGTTAATGACTAAATGCAGACACCATGAAAAATATAAAAAGTATAGAAATGTCACTGAGCAAAGTTTGCTATAAAGTACTTGAAACAGAGTATATTAGAACCAGTGTACACTATTTATTACAAATAGATAATCTGTATATCAATTAACCTATGGGTACCTGTCCCGATGGCAAAATGACATAGTGCATTGCCTGTTGCTGTATCTCATCATTGCTTGGGCATCCTGGGTGAGACATGTGAGAAACTTGCCAGAGCTTCAAGATAAGGCAGTAGTTTTAACCTGGTACTCCGGTTTCCTGCACCTCATACAACTGGCTTGTCACGGATTAGAAGGAAAGTGACAGTAAGCAAAACTTCTAAATTCCATCCAATTTAACTATATTTCTAGTTGGAATGACGCAGATTCTGTAAGATGTACAGCAATACTACTCTAAAGAAGTATATTTGCACTATATCAACATTTAGTGGGGTTTTCGCAGAGTTTTTAGATGAAACTGAATAAGAAAATAAAACCATCTCAAATATCATGCAAACTGAAAAAAGCAATGCAAATGCTATTGTTATAGGTTTCATACTCATGAATATCACGTGTGATCAATGGAAAATTGTTAGTAAGAAAAAGACATGCTGACAATGAAATTTATGTTAGAGTTGGCCCTATTAAAAACAATGGTTAGGCGTTTCTTGAATCAAACAATAGCAACCAAAAACTACTGAACGTTACAGAAGAGTTCTCTTTTTCCCTATTTTACTTTTCAAGTAATGCACAACTTCATGCCTATGATTATACGTTTTACTACTGGCATATACTTCATCTTTCTTCTTCTAAAACAATATATACTAACAGCAAAATAAGTGAAAAAAGGTTAAAACAATATCTCTTTCCAATTGCATAAAAAGGAAGGAATGACTCTTTATGTTGCTTTCAACAGCTTAGGTTATATCGCGACAAGATAGAAACCCTGAACTAGGAAGAAATTCCCTTCTCTTCACAAATATTTCCAAGTTGCAAATGGACCAAAGACAGTCCTCTACAATGCCGCACGTTTATATAGTAACCATGTCACCCCAATAATAGGTATCCAGCTGTTCCAATTTCATTGTTTACGACTTGATTCAGCATCATTTGTATATATTTTACCCTCTTCAAGTAATGCATATATATATATATATATATATATATATATATATATATATATATATATATATATATATATATATATATATTAAATATATATATATATATATATATATATATATATATATATATATATATATATATATATATATATATATATATATATATATATATATATATATATATATGATCTATGATAATAATACTCAGTCCAATGGTAAGGATCTTCATTGAGGCCCTCTATATATTTATGACATAACTTGCTTTTAAAGTTTTAGAATGCATGTGGATATCACTGGCGAAGCCAAGATCAATGCATGCAACATTCACGCCAGTCTGCTAAAGCATACTGTTGAACAAGTCCCAACGGTAATCCTCAAAATGGTAAACTTTGGCAAATGTAAAATCACCTGTATGGGATTCTTAAACAGTTGCATAGTGTATTTTGATAGCAGAAACTTGAAAACCCCATGACTATCATAATTTCAGAAACAGCTTTTCTGTTTGAAAAAAGATTAAACCAAACTCAATCATGTCCAGTGAAGCAAAAGGCTTTCGTTGGTTACAGATGACCATTTCTCCCTCAGAAATTTTCCAAAAGATGTCAATGTTAATGACATGAAAGAGTGAATTAGACAAGGCTTAACATCTAAATATCCCCTAACTAGGAATCACGTAATTCATGCTAAGTTATACTACCAGACTATGATTATCTTAACTGGTTTCATGCCATGCTCTCTCATCTTTACATGAAGAAAGGAAGAAAGAAGAGGGAATTAACTAGAAACTCTGTATCATGGAGCTTAGTCTATGATGAATTGCTTTGGCAAGCAGGTCTCACAGGGAGCTTTTTACTGGTTGATACATTGTAGACTAAGCAAAATTGCTTTGAAATAGGAAATGTCATAAACTGATTATTTACAACATGATGGACTATCAAAATGCATCCATACTGAATGACCTTACAAGGGTAATAGTCGTATACTCCCACATGCATGGGAGAGGATATGAATCAAAGATTAGTGTCAATTCAATAATAAAAGAGCTGTGGGCGCATCAGTATTCCTCACAGGCATGTCCATCACAGGAGTTTCGTCAGTCTTCACTACATTACAAATTAGGATGGAATTGATTTATCACCTAAAGCATGAATGATTCCCTTTGTTGCCCCAGAGGAGAAACTACAGGTTATGTAAAGTAGTGACTGGTCCATTTTCTATTTATTCAATTATTGATTTGCTTTTGATATAAAGATCTATGTATTGGCATTTTCAAAATTAAATTGATGGGTAAAGTCCTACTTTAAGTTTTCAATATTTAAGTATTCTTACAAAGGTAAGAAGTTGATAGGATTCTCCAGCTATGTCATTGCTGGATATATCATCAGCAACAATGTGGTTACCTCTCATGCAAGTGCATGGACTGACCATGTTATAATAAATCTATCTTGAGATTTATTTATTTATCAATACTGTATGTGAGATACATGTACATGACATTAATAGCAGGCGATATTCTATGAATGTCGGAAGGAAGGAATTGGTCTATACATTGCTTTCAACTGGTAAGGTAACATCGGGTTGAGATAAACACCCGGAAGCAGAAAACGATTCCCTTCTCTTTACGAATAGTTCTAAAGGGGTCCTTCAGTTGCAGAAGTACCATAGAAAGTACTTCACAATGCCATAATTAATAAACAGCGATCTAAACAGCGATCAGGCCAACCCTCTAGTGGGGATCAAGCAGACTTGAACCTGCAGCCTCACGCATGAGAGCCAGGACTTGTAACCACCAGGCCACGGCTGATCCCTGTATGAGTCTAGGAAACTCATTGATAGATCGGAATATTAAAGCATATAAATTGATGTGATTGATAATGAATTTGAAAATGATGCTGATTAATTTTGCCAAATTGCAAATTTGATATCTTCCCATGATAAAAATCTAGACAACAATGCTTATATCCGATTGCCTTTAAGCAATATTGTACGATACACCACAGTGACACTTCTTCAGTTCAGTAATTAGTTACGAATGATATTACAATGCATATCAAATGTTCATGAAGAGGGAGATTGTGAAATATGTTACGTGTTGAACATCCCTTATTTGTAATGCATATGAGCATGCGAACCTTATGTACTAATATATCTATTATTCCATAATGAAAAGAAGAAAAACTATCTCAAACTATAATGGAACCTTGCATGCAGGCCCTATTACACAAGTCGTATCTACACTGCATCTTTATTAGTGAAGTGGACCTTTGGCATTTGCATAATATATAATATTCTTAAATTGTCTTTATATTGGATATTGTTGAGTCAATTTGGAGTTTGGCACAGACACCAGTAGTTTCTGTACAGGAAGGTTTCCAAATCATAGAATCTGAGGTGAAAATATCCCATGCTTTTTATCTATCAATTACTTTAACTTGCACATAGAAATATTAAATTTGCTTTGGACAGACATCTAAAAGATGCAATCAATGATTATCAATTGTATATGTTTGCTACTAGAATATTTGCATGTAAACCCTGTACAGATCGATGTACTTACATAGGTAGAAGAATAAGCATGCACGATAGCTATTGATTAAGCTGAACTATCATGCAAAGATCACTAAACAAACTATAAAATTGAATAATCTAGACTGATTTAAATATGTTTATCAACTGAAAGCCAAAAGTGAGTTCAATCCCAGCCTGTATCCTATTGCTGTGAATGGACCATGAGGGAATTTTGTCTGAATGCTGCCATGCACGGTATTGCGAGAGGTGTAGTTAGTTGAGGCATTGCATGCAACCATGTCTCTGAGGCTTTAAGGTTTCCTGTCATTGTTTTGCCATACGAGACTCAATATATTTTTTTTCATACGTTGTGAGAACTATTTCATTCTGCATTTTAGTTTTGCTAAAAACTCTACAATCAATGTACTAGCCGTCCTAGCCCTGGTACTGGTCAATAAGTCTTTACTAGCAGCCTACCTATGCACTAGTTGACGTGTAGAATAACCTTCTGAATGCATTAATTGGATTAATTGAATACATGGGGTAAGGGAAACTGGGGCATAGCCCACTATTGTTATATCCTACAGATGGGTTGCTTTCATAAATGACCTACCTTAAGGACAGGGCCCGCCTTATTCTGAAGTTCAAAAAAGACAACAAGAAAATTGTATGTACTAACAGAATAGATTCTTGTTGCATTTCCATTTTCTGTGCTGCAATGATAATATTTACTCTAAACTATCAAAGTATGTGAACTGACAATAGCATGTAACAAGAAAAAGGTCAGGATAACTGAGCTACACCTGAATTCCAGATCTCTCTATATTCACTGAGTTTAACATGTGACTAATGGTTCTTTTTTTAAATGTTAATAAAACAAAACAAAACAAAATAAAAACGAACATACAAAAACAAACAAAAAACAGAAACAAAAGGTCTCAGCATGTAAAAGCAGTAGTTTAACAATGAAACCCTCAACAAATTGCTGGTTATAGATATCGCTTGAAAGGAAGGATTAGGTATTGTACTATTGCTATTGTCTGTTAGCTATGCCAGGTAAGGAAGGAAGGAAGGAATTGGGTTTTACGTCACTTTCAACAGCTTAGGTCATATCGCGACGAGATAGAAACCCGGAACCGGGAGGAAATTCCCTACTCTTCACGAATAGTTCCAAGGGGTCTTTCTGTTGCAGAAGGATCATAGGCAGTCCTCCACAACGCCGCACATTTATATAGCGACCAGGCCAACCCGCTTGGGGATCCAGCGGAGACTCAAACCTGCGAACTCACGCTTGGGAGCTATGCCAGGTATCTATATAACTGAACTTATAGCTGGCTAAAACTGAATGTGGTATATGTTTGCTAAAACAGACTGTTAAGATTAATATAAGAAACGACACCTTTAATATAGAATAAAACACATCCATAGCTGAGATACAAAGTGTGGTGATTTGTATTGATTGATATGTGAATGCGTTTATTATAGAGCATTCTATGTAGGAAAATCTCTGCAGCACAGAAAGTCAATATATTCTGTAGGCCACCGCTAACTCAGACTCAGGATTGGAGCACAGACACAACATTCCCACGCCACATGTAGACTATCATTGATCATTTTCCACTCTTGCAATACTAAGTTTAACTTTGGAGGAATTGATTTTGTCATTAATGATTAAGTTGGAAATATTTTGCATCAATTGCCAAAGAGAATAATTATACTACACAATCACTCATCATCATTCTCAATGCTGCATGTGTCATCCACTAATTATTTAGCTGTCTAGCTAAGTTTAAAAAAAAAACACTGCATGACAAAGCTACATCAATGCATCTTTACAATGTTTCAGAATTGTTGTAAGGAGGAAGTGGACCATGGTGTTATATATAGCTACGTTCAGGTGACAATGCAAATACATATGGGTGTTTGTTGACTCACTCATGACAAATCATACAACATAAAACAAAAAATTAACAAAATATTCAATAGAAACTAATGAAAACGATACCGGCAAACTCGAAATGAGTAACTAATGTTGAGAAAGTTCTTCAACGTATGTTCCGCATAGATTATATATATAGTCCCAGCTCCAGCAGCTTAGTAGTATAAGGCATTGCAATCAACTGTTCCCCGTCTTCCACAGGCGCCTAAGCCAAAATCTTGCTTCTGGCACGTGGGACAGTTGCCAGTGACGATGAACAGAGATCCCAAGCCAAACCCCATATGTCAAACTACAGATGCTCTTTCTATCCCCTATAGCCCCTACCTAAATGTTATCAATGAAGTCAAGATAACCCAGAGGTTCAAAATCATGATTTCATTATTCTTTTTATCGAGCTGTAGGTTGATTTTTTGTCTGATGTAGATAGTGGTAAGTCTATGAAATTGAATGCCACGAAAATGAAGCTATGCTAAGCGATTTTGTATAGGCTGGCAAAACTATCAACTTCTATGGCAGAGTCTACCACTGGAGGCAGCATTTGTGCTAACAGTATCAACAGAGAATGAATATTGATTATGCTGCCTTTCGTATGGAGATTAATCAAAGTGGACTATAATTAGAGAAGTCTTCTCGAGCAGAAAATGCTTCAGTGTGAGTGCTATGCTCATTAAGGTTATAAAACCAGCTCACAATGCTATCAGAAAACGCGCTTGTCAACTTTGGTAAATGCAAACATGTGTGAATGTGTCATAATGGCCACATAAGCTGTCTACAATAAGTTGCCTTTTGATTCCACTTACATTAAGGGGCACGAACATATACTAAGCTAGCATTCGAATAAATGAAACGTACCAGAAATATGCCTTTATTAAATATTAGAATTATGGCATTGTATACGGGGCAATATCAC
>OZ012692.1:17476709-17481709 GCA_963942565.1 Maea johnstoni
CTTAACCACCCTTAAAGTGTTCGTAGATCTGCTTGACAAGTTCATTTCCTGATACACAAATGGTCTAAGAGCAGTTGCTAGGATTGAATTTGGAATTTCAAAGATCGTCACTTTTGCTGCCATATCAAGTCGTGACTAGCCTGTAGTAAGTAGCAGGGGAAACTGGAAAACCCAGCGAAACCGCCGCTTAACTCCAAGTCAATGGCAATTCGTCACATGCGCTAGGATGGAAGATGTACGTATACGTTCATGTTTATGAGCATACATCTTAGAAAAAAGCTCATCGAATGATGGTTTTAGGTTTTAAGTGACATTTTGATTAAGGACGATAGATATGTCTGGTTGTATCTGCACATTTGCCGTGCACTTCTGGTTTAAGGTTCCTCTGTTACAAACTACCTATGTATTCAGATGAGATAGCCGGCTATTGCGCAGGGTATGCCTAATTATATAACCTCCTACATGTGATAAAATTAGTAATTGCTATTGTTCCACATAAATGCAAATACCGCAATTGTATTGTACTAACCATTGACAATTGC
Source organism: Maea johnstoni (assembly GCA_963942565.1). Lineage (NCBI taxonomy): Eukaryota > Metazoa > Annelida > Polychaeta > Spionida > Magelonidae > Maea > Maea johnstoni. Next base: position 17,477,252 of record OZ012692.1, read on the forward strand.
GGTTCTGAAGGTACAGATGTTATGTTGTTGGGGAACGAGTTTTGTACAGTTGATGGCATGAATGTAATATACACCATGTTGTTTAGAGGTTCGTTTAGTTCAATACACAGTGATACTCATAGCGCCGTTTTCCCAGTCTGCCTGTTTGTGTCACTGTGTACTTTTCAACATCAGCTGTACATATAACATTTACTACATAAATCCATAGGCCTGCCTGCACAGATAGTGGTGGGCAGAGTCATTTATTTCAATACACAGTGAAACTAGCACCGTTTTCTCACTGTGCCTGTTTGTGTCACCATTCAGCTGTACATATAACATTTACAACATCATAAATCCATAGGCCTGCTCGGCATAGAGAGTGGTGGGTCGGCGGAGAGAAGGAAACATGATAGGCTTTCACAGGCGTAATCAGGGATCTAGGTCGCCGCTTTTTTCCTCTTCACACGCTGTCAACCGCTGCCAACTAGCATATTTCCACGAGAGGCCCGTGAGAGCAGGCCACAGATTTCAACCCAGGAACTCCCACAAGTAGTTCGAGTTGCAATTGCTATTATGATTTTATAATTGATTATATAAGTGAAGCACTTATTCGTCTTCCGTGATTGTTTTGCATTTTTCTCGCATAACACCTGCAGCACTAAAACTGCAATTAGTTTTTATTTTATTTTGTGGGTGGGCGAATAGTGAACGGAAGTACAATATACTTAAGAAGATAAAAATATTATAAAATGCGATTAGGAAGCAGTGTAGAATATATTATTCATACATTAAAAGGATGGGTATATAACGGAATCTCATTTATAAATAAAAATTAATATACATAATAAAGTGATCTTAACCGTGACATTATGAAGGCATAGGCAAAGGTTTGCCTTTGTTATTATTGGTAGTTTATGTTTATTGACTGTACTGTAGACATTGGTACGGAATCGTTTTCATTGCCATTGTCACATCAGTATTGTTTAATTGTAAAGGACTTGTTTTAGGTGACATCGCTTCAAAATATGTGTCAGCCCTTGAGTTGTTATGTGATCTAAGACGTTGCCACTGATTGCACGCTCTCTCTCTTTCGCTCTCTCTCTCTCTCTCTCTCTCTCTCTCTCTCTTCTCTCCTCTCTCTCTCTCTCTCTCTCTCTCTCTCTGTCTGATCGAATCAGGGCATGTGCGAATGTTCCCAGTGACTTGGGATTATGAGGTTGTTATTGCACAGAAAATGTGACGATAAATGTAATTATTATTCACAAGTTTATCAGAATGACATTTGTACGTTCTCAGATTGCATGGTAATAAAAACAATAGTCGCTTAACTTTGCCGACCACATTATAAAATGAATCCTCACTGTTCGCGAGACCTATGTCACCTAGGGCAATTATAAAGCTCTATGAAACTGAGCATTTCAAGCGAAATATCATAAAGCTTGGGTAAAAGTGACCTGTGGGGATTAGTCAGTTATTACGACGCCAGCATTAAATCTGTGACATGCGGAAAATTGGCCGGTGCCACAGGGAATAATGGTGGTAAGAATATAGGAGTTGACGGTTGATGGTTTAATGGTGGGTAGGGTGTAGTATAATCCACATTACCTCTTTCTGCCCCTAAATGATGAGAAGGCCATGCCACGATAGAATGAACGCCTCTAAATCACAAAAGGATTCTCCCCTGCCGCATGACCTGTGATAGTTAAAAACCTGTAAAATATACCCGAAGAATCGTAATATATTCATAAACCAATTGATTTATTCCTTTTTATTTTTTTATTTTGCAGTGCTCTTTCTTGTTCCTTCTCACATTTTGGGAAACAATATCTTTGTGAATATAGGGTTCGAATTATCCTTTTTACATTGCGATATTCAATGCACAGGCCGGTCTTGTTTTTATACCTTTTTTAGAGATAAGCCTACTTCGACGTATATCTATTGAGACTGGAAACTGATTTCCATGGTGTATTTACTATGCTGTGTGTCAACCACATTAATGGTTCTTGTTGTGTATTGAATTCGAATTATTCTTTCACATGCACATGATAGTCTTGTAATTTCCGATATTTTCGTCACTAGATTTGCACAGCGAAACTAATAAGATATTGTGCTTTATGAACCGTGCATAACAAAGCTTTTAGGTGGATGTAGGTCAAATCACTTGGCATATGTCGAGCATGATAATTGCACTAAATAGCATTCACTGGGTAGAGAATTGCTTGAAAATACGCAAGGCCGGGAAGAACGGTTCCACCGAAATAAGATTGGCATATCTGCCTATTCTGAATAATGATTCAGAATTTTTTTTTTGCTACAAATGCATTATAAATATAAAGAAACCGTCCAAGACTACAAATATTTCAATAAAACGCCAATTGTGTATGGTCAATAAAGATACATACATACATACATAGATATGTTAGGTCTACATTGGATGAAGATGACATATCTACTCATTGCTGTCAGTTGGAAACAAGTAGTTATTATGCAATACACTATATCGCTTGGCTTGGGAGGCACCCACTGTTGAAGATGGCATATCTGAACACTGCTGTTATTTTCCAAAAAGCAGTTAGTGTACAGTGCATTAGACCACGTGGCCAATGAGGCAGGCCCAGTGCGCAATTGCAATACGTTAGACTGCTTGGCCAAGGAGGCATCCCCCTGGTTGAAGATGACATATGTGCACATTTCTGACACGTACCAGATGGAAGAGTTTAGACTACCACGCTTGAGAGGAGCGCTAACCTGTTTGATGACCTATGATAGATTTGGTGTCGTCTTGCTGGATTACAGATCAATAGTGATGGAGATTTATTGATTGCAATCCTACGCTTTCTGTGAACAAATAACTGATTTATCGTGCCAGACTAATGAAGGTTTGTAGGAACAGTTGAGCATTGTGCTCGGATACTTACTTCCTCTGGCATCATATGCAAGCAATCATTCGACAAACTGGTGTAAAATAATGTCTATTCATAAAAAAATACATTTAGTTTACATGTAGCTTTATTACTTTTTTTAAATTTCAATTGCCTTTAATTTCATTCATATTTGAAACCCTAGATTTGCTATATTTTCGCTACTTAAGATTTGTATTATTCAGTATATTTTTTGTTGTTTAGTATTATCTCGTTATTTCCTCTACTCTAGTTTTGGTTATTTTTGTTTGTTTTCGCAATTTACGTTTTGCATTAATTCAAACACTTTTGCTTCTTTTTGTATATTTTGGCATTTTCTGCTTTATTCGGTTTATTTTCCATTTTGATTTTTCATCTTAATGTTTTATCTTAATACCTTAAGCATGTGTGCTTTATTCATATTTGACGTTATTTTGTTAATGGAGTTGTGTCGTCGTCTTAATGAATATTTTAACAAGGGAAATGTGAATATCTTTCGTTCATTATCCGAAGTTTTATTTCCCTCGTCGCATAATTACCTCGATAATAACTTACTCGAAGCAATTATCGCATTATCCTAACACTAAATACCCAATTACTTTAAAATGTACACCAAAAAAGCGAACCAATTATCTACCATCGGTGGAACAAATCAGCGAGTGAAATAAGCACCTTATTTTACCTCGGGCTAAGTTCGGTTCGTGTTCTGTGTTTCTCGCAACATGATCCTAGCCTCTATGCTTAAGGGTCTTAATGATTACCTCAATTTTTGAGGAAGGTCATTGATTTCTCTGAACATCAACTTTTTCATTCAAGTGGAAGGCTGTGGCGTTACCTTACATAAGTTTCGACATGTTCCGCGTCCAGCGGTTGATAATTGTGCGTTTCTGTACTGGGCTAAGATTAATTAGGGGCAGATTAGGGGGGTGAACTGAGCTCCCACGGGACAGACTCCGACAACAGCGTTACGCAACAACGTCCCAAGACATAAGTTAAATGTGGAGTAGTTCTCGCCAGAACGAGGTAAATGTGGAAAGTCGAAACCGGAAGTCAAGAGGTGACTAATAGGAACTTGATTAATCCTGACATGCGCACTGAGCGAATGTATAGAAATACATGGGTCAAAGCAAATGGCATTATTAATCACGTTCGCGCAGTCGAGCACTTGGAGGATCACAGTAGAGCGACTTTGGGAGTACGCCATATTAACCTGTATAATGGCTGTCGGGAAAACGAAAACTCAATTTCAGTGTCTACATTGTACATGTACATGGAATTTCGTTTAATCCTTCCGTGCCAGTTTAAAACAAAGCAGTTCCATAACAGACCCCGTTCCTATTAATTAGAACGAACATTAAGAGTAGCTATTGTATTGTTTATTGGTATGATTTGTATGTATTTATTATTTTTTGTGCTATATGTATTCGCACAACTTTTGTATCCAGACGGAACTGTCAATAAAGCACAATTACAGTTCATCATATCGATGGAATTTGAAGGTACAGATTCAAAGATGTACTCCTTTACATAACAGAAAACAGAATAGCAAAACGCAGGAAATAATGAACTTAGTTCA
>OZ012692.1:17486709-17520184 GCA_963942565.1 Maea johnstoni
TTATACTATACAAACCTTCTGGATTTCATGAACGCGTCCCTAAGATGAATACCTGCCTGGTCACACTAACTGCCCAGTGGTGATTCTTTGTCTTTTTCTTTAATTTCCTGCCGTGTTACCCAATTAACACTGTTAAAGCTAATGCGGTTATCGAACGTACATGTACGTAAATTACGAAGCTCTATACCACTTCGTAATGGCAGACCATTCGAAGATATACTCCGATGGACAGGCTGGACATTGCCCTCGTAAGATGTATCTCTCCAGCGGACGAGATGGACGTTCTAGATTTGGTGTAAATGTAGGCATAAGCCAGGTTTTACCCACGTCACTTTTGTTAAAGTAAGGTATCTATCATAGTCCGTTTGACATATGCGTTTTTATTGGAACTCTTAGTGCTTTTCCCATAAAACCACCATGCTATAATCAAACATGGCTGGGCGGGCTCCATATCTCTAAATACGTACTTTTTCTTCGCCTCCTAATTATCTGAAATGTCATCCATTAGAATTATCCAAAAGGCGAACGGTAATCTTATCCGGTCTAGTTGTCTGGCATATTCGTGTTTACTTCTTGCCATTTGGACAACATTAAGACGAACATGCAACACCTACAACTGTTTACCACTCTGTGCGGAATTGCACGTTTCTAACTTGATTTGTTGTTTGGTGAATCCTACTGAAGATTGCACTCAATGACATGTTTGGTTAAGCATGTAAATGCAAAGAGTTTTATCATTGTGGTTCTGTTGTAGTTTCATACATGCATTTAACACAGGGACCTACCCCCATAGCCAAGCGGTCTAATCCATTACGCAACTCCTTTACTGTTCGCTGTCTGACCAGTGTCATGGCCTTCCCCCATAGCAGCGGACAAATGCATTGAATTGCATACCCAATGCTCTCTTTGTCTGATCACTGCCAAGGCCTGCCCCCATATCCTAGCGGACTAATGCATTGCATTGCATTGCACACCTAGTACTCTTTGTCTGACCACTGCCAAGGGTACCCCCTTAGCCCAGCGGACTAATGCATTGGATTGTACACCTAGTATCATCTTTGTCTCACCTATGCTAAGGCCTGCCCCCATAGCCTAGTGGTCTGGCCAGTGCCAATAGTTTTAAATATCATTTATGATGTAAGTAATAGAAGCGTTTTCTTTTGCTTGTGTACCTTTTATCAACAAAAGCAGATTACGAATGTCAACGATATACCTCTAAACAATATATGTATTCATAGCTTGAGAAGTCATTTATTTTCTATCCCCTTAGAAATACTCATGTCCAATTATGTGCCTTACAAAGTGCTATTTCGGATTGGAGTTTGACTGCAATATTCCTGTGTGGCAACGTTTCACTTCCACCAATAGCTGTCGATATAATGACTGACCCTGTTAGACTCCTGCACAAATATTTGACTGGTTATGGTTGCTATGTATCTGAGGAGAAAACATCTGCAAATATTTGTACATCTGCATCGATTGCTCCACCATTGGCCAGATAGTCTAGAATAAACGAATTGTCTACGGAAGTGAGGTATTTGCGCATGCGCTAGATCAAACTGTCTCTCTTTTGATGACCCCTTTTAAGGCGAGCGTGTAAACATTGGGCACTTTTGCGTTGAGGCTAGGGTTTAAGGAGAAAGTATTAGCTTGTGTGCTAGTGTGTCATTCAGGCGATAGAGTCCTGGCAAGAAAAACACAATGATCAGGGTAGTTGACTGCACATGGCTTTTTCGAAAGGAGGCGATTTTTATTCAATATCGACCTAAACGAAATCGAAATTGCGAAGTTATGCCTTGGAATGATTGAAGATTATTTTACGAAATGCATAAAAACGTACATGGTTAAACTCAAATTTCGGTAGTTGCCATTCATAGCAAATCAATGACACATACATTGATAAAAAGAAAATGTAATCTTATCTTACCAGAATAGCCTAGCAGGACATTTCCGTGCATTATTTAATGGACTCTATCGAGTAGTTTGATATGTGATTACACTTATTTTCCTCACAGCTGACATGATGCAATTGCGCATATATATATATGTATATATATATATATATATATATATATATATATATATATATATATATATATATATATATATATATATGTATATATATATATATGTATATATATATATATATATATATATATATATATATATATATATATATATATATATATATATATATATATATATATATATATATATATATATAGTTCAACTACACGTGCATTGCATCCTAATCTGACTGTAGGGATTCACCTTAGTCTAAGAAAGGATATGAATGGAGTCAATGATACGTGATCAGTTAAAACTAATCGATTGTTGTTGATGTTGCTGCCCCGTCAGATTCCATTTCGAGCAGACCACGCATGATTAACATGAAACGACGTGTGTCCTCTCTTCCAAGTGCCTAAATGCGGGCTAAAATGAACAGTCAAAGAGACGGAAGGGGCGGCGGAACCAGGTTTTAACCCTTCCGATGCCTAGGCTACTTTCATCCAAAGTACAATGACGCAACGATTTTTGATAACCATGTAAACCCTGTCATGTTGGCACTCATTAGATAGCTCTCACTAAATACTCTCAGATGAGTACCCATGTGCCAGGGTTTCAGTCATATTTCAGGGTTTTTGCATCATTTTGTATTAGCCTAACTAGCCACCAGCAGCATAAGCCAGTTCTTTCGCTGTGACCACCTGGAATGTGTTTAAGCTCGTTTGCTTGAGCTGTTCCGGGGGTCAGCTTATTCATGTTGGGCTTCGTTTCTTTGACCCCTTACCAGCCTCGGGTTCGACCTGGGCCTTGTTCAGCACCATAAACGCTGATCAACGTTGATCAACGTTTCCCGTTCAGATCGTCATCGCAACTAAACGTTGAAACCGTTCAGATCCCGTTTTCCCACCACGTTGATCAACGTCGATGGTCCTGAACAAGGCCCAGTCGAACCCAAAGCTGGTAAGGGGTCAAAGAAACGAAGCCCTGAGAGTCCTCGCTCGTACATGTGCAGTACCGACATGTAATTCCTGCACTAAATGCGTGAGCAGCCCGGCCATAATACACAACTGCATGCCCGATTGCCTCCCAGTTGGCTACGGATGCATAAATGACCTCGCAACTGAACGTAGCTACGTGGGGTCATTCAGGCGTGCTTAACTGTTTTTATAACCAGGCACTAGCAGACAACCGGTCGACTGGTGCATGAATTAAAAGCCTGTACTGTAAGTGCGGTTGGGAATCTGTCGCTTCTTTTTTAAATAACTCTGGACTTTATCATCAATTAAGAAACTATTTGAAGGAGTTTTGTATGTTGGCTGTTGATAAATCATTTCTCAGTCTGCTATTTAAGAAAAATAAACTTTTATTAAGGAGGTATTTGAGAATAGCATTCTGAGGGTGTGTATGAACGAAATGGTGTTAAATTCACCCAAACCATTGACGTCGTGCCTGGCGAAGTACATTCCATTTGTGCAGCAGGGAAAGACCCAGAAAAACACACTAAACCTGAGCCGCCATCAGTCACGTGATCTAACCTAACCAAGATGGCGTCCTGACCCCAACGATGTTTTGAAATGGGACAGGTTTCCAGACTTACTGACCGAATGCAATGCGAATCATCCACCCCACCCGCTCAATCCATGAAAACACAGATTCCGCCTAAAAAAATAATATTGATTTTTTGAGAATATACTTCTTATTGTTAACTCAAGGTTTCATTACTATGCAGTGAGGTAAATCTCCAAATTATTGTACACAAGTGAGGAGCCAAAGCTCACTATGTTTTGTGTATATCTTACTTAAGTAAATTCCCATTCCATATAGCATTTAAGAGAGTTCTGCTTCAAATGCCATGTTCCATTTTCCACGTAGTCCCATATGTTCAGACATTGCTTAGGCCTTAATTTCCAATCACGTTGGCATTTACATGAATAGCATCTCCCAATATGCCCGTAGGTTGTGCCACAACTACCATTATACGTCTCGCATATATCACGGGAGAGGTATTGATGAAGATTCTCAAAAATGGCAAAATGGTATCCTCCTCGCCCGTAGATTGTGCCACAACTAGCATTATACGTCTCGCATATATCGCAGCAGATATATTGATGATGAGTCTCAATATGGCAAATAGCCCGTTTAATAACGTGGCCGGATTACACCCTGTTCATTATTATTAACGTGCGAAACATCACACTTAAGGCCACTAACGACCATCGTGCTGTACACGAACCTGTTATAGCCGTCCTTAATGTGGCAAATTGTCAGCTCGTTCATAATAGAAAGGACCCGCTTATATAATCCCTATCGATTCTCCCTGATCTGTCTATCATTCATACTGACACTGGTCATATACAGTAACGATGGTCATCACATGGCTGTCGTGCATCCGAAATATGGTTTATTTTATGAATTTTACACGTAGTACGGTACTAGAAAGGGATCGTGTTTGTTGGCGATCGTATTATAGTTTGATAATAAGGTTGGTGCTTTGTAGTCATCATGTTGGTAAGATGATAAAGGCGTATATTCTTAAGAGGTGATATACCGGCATGTACTATTAAAGGCTTGCTTACGTCAAAGCTCGACCCCTATTTCCTGAATGAGAAGTATCTAATAATGGTCCTATATATTCCTAGTACCACTCTGGACAACCATTCTACAGGCCCATTTAAGGAAATAGTTGCATATAATATCATCTTTATCTAAATCATTTATGATCGATTTTCTGTTACAGGAATTTTTGTTTGTGTTTTTGTAAGATGCACATAGATTAATTGTATTTATATATGTATATATATATATATATATATATATATATATATATATATATATATATATATATATATATATATATATATATATACATATATATATATATTGTTCTTTAGTAGTGGTGTATTCATCAGTCAGGGATGTACGAATACACAGAAACCTGACTCTACGTCATATTACACCTCGATGTCCATTAGTCCACGTAATAAGTCAAAGTTATACTTCCCTATATCTGAAACAAAGAGAGCAGAATGCTGTTAGGCTGAACGCCATGTAGAACCTATTATTGTTATGGCGACCATTAAGACTCGCGAGAAGTGGATGAATGTGTCGTGATGTTACGTAATCATAGGACAAACGTACTATTATCAAAGCCATTTCCCAAGACAATGTTAAACTCAATATTGCGTGATGGTGTTCACTGCTGCGTACTTATTATACCATTATATGCTCGCCATGGGTATAAAGCTAATACTCAACTTTCCTTTCATCGTCTTGAATGTATTTCTCAATCTATTCTACATTTTCATGAACAAATGCAATATAATATATACATTTATATATATATATATATATATATATATATATATATATATGTATATATATATATATATATATATATATATATATATATATATATATATATATATATATATATATATATATATATATATATATATATATATATATATATATATATATATATATATATATATATATTCATTTAAATAGTGGTTTGTGTCATCTGGTGGAAAAATTAAATGCTGATATCCTATCTTAAAGTGGATGGTAGTAGCAATATTAAGTATACAGATGCATGAAATGTAGAAAGCTCCTTTTGGCAGAATACTTAAGTTGATGATTCTTCAGTAAAGATGGCACACGTACTTCTCCGGTCCTATAACAGCCTCAGAATGTTTGCTATTCCTAAGTTTAATGAATGTATACCACGAGTGGTACACCATAATACGTCAATGCTATATCATTTTCATACAAATTGTAAAAACAGTTAAACAGATGAATACAAGAAGTGTTGAAGTCAGTACTAAGTGTTAACTATAGAAAATGATCCTCCTGTTCCTGGTCTGTTTCCATGTTTTAAATGATAGAAGAACCCAAAAGAAACTATTGTGAATATACTCGATGTGTTACGAGGCGAAGACTATCGACCCTTGGGTTATGTAGTCTGTACCAGTTGATTGCATTCCACCAATCAGAAGTCACAGAAATTTTGGATTTACACTTTTTTCTTAATACACCTTTGTGTCTTGGTAACTTAGAGAATTACATGTAAGACTCAGAGTATTGGGCATGCCATATACCACACACTTTTCCAGGCCTGTGATTAGCGTATGGAAGCAAACTGGTACAACGTTTATAATTGGTTCACGTACATTGTACATGTACAGTACTGCAGTTGCCCCATTCCCGATGTTTACACCAAATGGATTTGCTTGTTTGTGAACCGTAACAACAAACCACCCACTACTAAGGCAGGCTGGACTGTGTATAACACACCGTAATGAGTATTGGCTGATTTGGGAGAGGCACTCCCCGGTGGTTGAGCGGTCATGCGTATTGCGCAATTGCAACTCGATGTCTAGGCAGCTGGAACTTGTTGTCACAACACTGCATTCTTAGATTCGAATCTCTATTTAAGGCATGTAAAACTACTGGGGTTAGTCGATGGTTTCATAACAGATCCACCATTAGCTTCTCTCTTATCACAGTCGTGACTAGAAAGTTGTAACTGGTGGAGGAAACCGCAGTACCAGGCGAAAACCACGCCCGAACCCCAAGTCACTGGCAACTTTCTCACATGCCACGGGCGGGATTCCAAATGCGACTAGAATTACAGAAAATCTTTATTTTGATGAATCGTAAAGCCAGACCCAAGCACGTGCACTAACGTATGCGAGACTATGAATAGTTGAATGCACCTGAAGCATCAGGGTTTTGCATATTTTGCTCCCTTTCAATGAGTCTGAGATGAAGGCAACCACCAACGATGATAGTTCTGGCGAAGACTATTTACATCATACACCCTTTTTAGAAACATTCATTAGTTTTTCCCATCATCTTAAAGTAATATATCTTTAAACTTAAACTTCTGTTGGCTAAAAAGTAATTTCATTAGAACCATTCCTTGTCAACAACCTTGCATTCTGTACCATGTGTTGTCAACGCCTAGAAATGAATGACATAACTAATCTTCATAGCTTTTATACGAGCATTGTAAATTATCCATTGTGCTTGCTTTTACTTATTCCTAGTTCCTTGCAGTCAACACCATAGAACCTTAGCACGCAATGCAGATCTCCTTAGAGGCAAATAAAGGCCTTTGATAAGGCACAAGGGCGTGGCATCTTGTCCGCAGTGCCAGATAATGGCGAGGCTGTCTTACTGCAGAAAGCTATCGATGTCTAGAGCGTAACTTAATATGTAAGTGACATCATGTATCTTTCACCTGCGTATCTGTGAGATATTGTGATGCAGGAGCTTATTCCTACCTCACGCCATACTCATATGGATATGTCTAGGATCATCCGGTTGTATTCAAGAACCTCTAAATGTAAGCAAGATCATTCAATGAATCGTCTCTAGGGAAAACACATTATATATATATATATATATATATATATATATATATATATATATATATATATATATATATATATATATATATATATATATATATATATATATATATATATATTTATATATATATATATATATATATATATACATTTTGTGTGTGTATATATATTTATATATATATATAGAGAGAGAGAGAGAGAGAGAGCTATGGTTTGAATACAAAATGAAACCATTGATGGAATTATTCTGATGCATTTCTCTATTTTTCGTGGTAGCAATATTTACAGGCCTTACAATTCAACTTGCTCGGGATTACGTCTCTCATACAAAAAGATTGGTTCCAATCCACTTAGCTAATACATGTGGAGGTATAAGTCGATCTTTGCTTAACTCGGACGGATTTTGCTAGTTCGAGTTTCGCATGTTTTGTTTCTTAACAACGTAGCATATATGTTACGCGTGTAGGTAGGTGTGTGGTGTGTGACTGGTAGGGATAGGGCAATCTATCACTGGCGTCTGGCATGGCCCTAAACAAGTGTCGTGAGTGGCGAGACGCGGGGGTCGTGACCAGCACATGTGCGGCATGGTGACTGTCAAGGCGGTACATTTCTATGCCATGAGACTACCACACACACACACACTTCTATGGAGAATTCCATGTTTGCCAAGTCAATAAGCCACTCTAATACTGGACGTGATGGGCAATAAGCTAGCATATTATACACACGCTAATGCGCCATCTCAGCATAAGGCACAGCTCACCTATTTACATTAAGAAATCGTATTGAGTGATATTCTGTAGTGGACTAGTCCCAGCGGTATCAATGTGAGTGATAATTTATATTTATCACAATATCATATTCTCGCTAATTGGGATAAATTAAATAAATATCTAGTTTTGATGCTAGATGAGCGTGTATTCTGCATGCACATGATAACTGATTATTATCTCTATGTATTTGATTATATAAGGATTGATGGTAATGGTGATACTGATGATGATGATGATGATGATAAGAAGGAATATGGTTATAATAGTAACAATACTACTACTACTACTACTACTACTACTACTACAATAACAACTATGACTACTACTACTACTGCGACTATTACTACTACTACTACTACTACTACTACTACTACTACTACTACTACTACTACTACTGCTACTACCCCATACAGTCACTATGGAGTCTACTCCAAAGTTTACGGGCAAAAGCAACAAATCTCGGGGACATGAATGTAGGCGCCCAACATTCACCAAATCTAGTAGTTGGGAGATAATCTATCGGTACATTAAAAACGACAATTAATTGGGTGTAATACTTTGACTGCACTCTTGTAAAAGGAGTACAGCTCTTAGACTGTATATATAAATGCCATCCGATGGGTAGTCTACATGTCTTTTAGTACTAGTGTTATATGATCATGTGTCTTTATGAGTAATCACTGTTACTGTAGTGAGTTGCAGGTATATAGCAAATGCTAGAAGCAGCTTAGTGGTCTAGACTATAGGGTTTATAGAGCGACCAGTGTCTTAGCAGCCTCAAGACGTTTGTAGATTGTCCAGCCATATTTACACGCTCTCTCTCTCTCTCTCTCTCTCTCTCTCTCTCTCTCTCTCTCTCTCTCTCTCTTATAACCTATAACGTACTTGACGTCTCATTAAGGAACCCATGCATATTGAGTGCATATCTAAAAGCCTCTCTTAACTCTGAGCTGGGGCGATGGCCGCGTTGCTCTACGTTGTCATATTGTTCAGCAATATTCCAAGCTAAAGTGGACACTTATGATGAATATGGCCTTACGTATAGAGAGGCCATCTGGGAAAGTGAAAAAGGTACACTTTCTTTGTAACGCCGATAGAAGCTTCTTTGCCAACCTTTTAGACGAGACGACCTTCTATCGACCTAGTCTTAATGGCGAGCAATGGAGGCGGTGGGTCTCTAGCATGCTAGTGACATAGGACGTTGGAGGTCCCTGCATGTTGTTATATATTGTGCTGTGTTTAGCACTTGACTCCTTTTTCACATACACACATACAAACATATATATATATACATATATATATATATATATATATATATATATATATATATATATATATATATATATATATATATATATATATATATATATATATATATATATATATATACATGCTCAAGAGTGTTCCATACTACATGTATATCATATGCAATTCGTATCAAATAAATATCATGAATAAGCTATTATATTCTAGTTTTAGACCAGTCATGCTAAGAACTAGATTTCAGGCAGTTATGAAAAGAGACAGAGTTAGTTTAAACTTTCTTTTCCATCTTTTGCAGTGTAATATCTGCAATTGAGGCTAGTTTAATATGATGCCCTCTAAGATTCCTCGCATTTGGCCTGTGAATAATTGCGATGCTAGAGCGAGCATTTATATTTGCACACGCTGGATTCCCCAGAGCTTTCTCGCTTATTTCATGGCGACGGCTCTCTCGACGCATAATTTCTCGCCAATTTGTTTCGGCGTTGTGGATAATGTATGGACTCACTGGAGAGGGTGACGCAACAATGGTAATCGGTGTGGCGTCTGCAATCTTATTAGGCGACAATATACCGTCCTCTTAATCATAGGCAACTGGATTATGCTAAAACACTGCTTGCACTCTTCCTGAACCTAATGGAAGAACTGAGGAACTGGGATAATGTTCCTTTAATGGGCGAACATACTCAGCCGACGACGTTTTAGTTCAAGATATGCTAGAATTCTTATCAAAATTCGGACATCCACTTGATAGTACATTTCAGTTTTCGTGGACCACTGATTTTAGCATCGGGATGACATTTAAAATATTATCATTTAATTTTCTATTTGCATCTAAGGATATTTGGGATTTCGTTTATCGTCATTTTTCCTGCCATGTTGAAGCTTAGTCATAACTAGCCAGTTGATAAAGGTGGAGAAGACTGGAGTATCTGCAGAAAAACACCGTTTAACCACAGGTCAGCGGTAACTATTGCATATGCTTTCATCTGTATTCAACCACCTCGGCCAGTTAAAAACACCATTTGAGTGTTTTTGCATTAATGTCAATATCGTCATTTCTCAAGTCCAAATCAATGTTACTGTAATTTTTTTTAGCATTCCTCTTATTGCATGTTTTAATCAAGAGCATGACTAGACCCCTTCACCACCAGTGTCCAGAAGTCTCACGACAGGTATAATTGATTTTCTTATAAGGGAATTTGGGAATTTTTCAACAGGTTAACTTCCAGCAGGTTTCACTTTATGTTAACTCGTTGAGTACAGGATTCGGCAATTTGAAATCCATTTAGTACATTTGTATTCCCTCATCCCAGGGAGCACTAAAACCTGGCAAACGAGTCCAATCTTGTATCTCACAAAATTTTCCTCCCAATAGCTAAAAATCTCTCTTTTCAATAGACTACTTGTATACCGATTTATCAGCAATACCAAGTATTGTATTGTAATTTATTCTTTATTGACCGTGCATGTATCATACAAGGTACGATAGTACAAGTACAAAGTTATACAACAAAAGGGAACAAGAGTTTCCTATTCCTAACAGGCCGAAATCAGCGCTTGTCTTTTGTCGACAAAGGCACAGGTAGTCAAACAGTTAAAAGAAGCTAATTTTACGCGACCAATTTGCAGACTCTAGATGGGGTAATTGACCCTGTCTGCTGATCTAGGTGAGGCATTTCTTCACCTGCGTGGCAGTTGCCAGTCTTTGGGGCCGTGTAAATCTCAATTAGCTGTCGCGATCCCTTCCTTGTCTCATACGACACACCGGAAGTGAACCGCAGACATCTCGTTCACAGCGCGTGATTCTCTCTGACATGTCACGTGACTCGCACGTGCGTGACTTTAGGAGTCAAATCAAAGTGACATATCGTTTGGTATTATCCAGTGGCGTCATTGACAGTATTTATCTTTCCACAACTGTTGGTTTATTGCTCTATAGATATATCCAAAAATGGCTCATATTGTCCGATCAAAAGTGAACGTATTGCCTTTACGTGGTTACAACTTAACACTTTTGGATGCACATAGATTTGGGCATTGTCTGGTATATTTTTGATTTAGCTTGATCTATGGTCGATGGATGATGATGAATTTAGGTCATTCATTTCTTGGCAACCTTCTCTTAGTCACCAAGCGCCCTCCCCTTCATGCAGGGTCTTAGCCACCATTTCAAAAATGTCTGTCCAAAACAGCAATTCCAAATATTCTGCCCTTCCAGATTTAGCTACTCATCTACTCTAAATCCTTATACGAACTTCATTCAATAGCATATTGTGTTTGAAAAGGGCAATATACACTTCAGGTATGACCTAGAAGATGGTTAGTTAGTAAAATACCTGGTTAGTATACCTAAAAAGTCGCAATTGAAAGTTCGTCATATAATTTTCCACCTGTCCAAAAATGAGGTTTCCAGAAAACTGCCTGTCCTAAAGACAGGCAGGACGGGTCCTGGCTACGTCCCTGCCGGCCTCCATGGCTGTCCTGGAGTGTGCACTTTTTACTGGTGTTGAAGTGCATTTTCCACTTAAGAACAAGCTATGTTGTATTGTATTGTATTATAGCTCTTTATCTCTCCAGGGACTCGCTCCTTTTGCTGTAATTTCATACGCCTTGCACTGAATTATATAATCATAACTGCGCACAATCTCGCAGAATTCGACATTTTACTATTACTAACGGTACCAGAGATGCAATCACGTTCCATTTTGCTTGTTATACGAATTGTATTCAATTGAAGCCGATTGCTGAATTAAATAAGGCACAATTTCCTTCAATCATAACTCACTAAAAGCATGATGTTATTATTGAACGGATGCATAACTATGTATTTTGTACTTTCTTGGTCGTTATTTGTTTCGAAAACTATCCGCAATCTCCAAGTGCGCATGATCAACCGGAAGGTATTAAATACCAATTTGTTATTGGCTGCGAAGATCTCAAAACCGAAGGCATCGCGATAAAGATAAAGGCAGTAATGGGTATTCTGATGGGAGCACACTGAATGTTATCTCCCCAGGCAAGTGCAGTGATTCCCCATCAAAACTGCACTACACTTCAGCACGCCGCGCCGTATCAGTCGGGCGATCTAGCGGCAATCGTAATTGGGCAGTCATTTGAATGAATGGACGTGTCTCTCAAATTAATGATGCGCATCAGTGGATCCCGAGGCTACAGAATGTACAATGATGTATGCAGACCGCCGATCATCGTTGTCAATTCCCCATTAGGAGTAGGGTGGGATTCTGGCCGTGTATTCTGAACTGTTATAGTATACTGTATAGAGGGGCACTTATTCTTAACCCTTATGCTGCTGGTTAATTTTGCAAATACAAAATGATGCAAAAAAGTTGAAAAATGACTGAACCCCTGGCACATGGGTTCTTATCTGAGAGCACGCAGATAGAGCTGCTATCCAATGAATACCAACATGACTCTCTCTCTCTCTCTCAATAGCCTGCACGATTCCTAAGGCCAAATGCGTTTCATTTAAGAATGTTGAAAGTATTATCAGTTGTGATAGCTTTAATGCATGTATGTATTTCATTGGCTGTATTTTTATACAAAAGCATTATACAAATCTTCTTCAAATGATAGCATAAATATATTAAATAGGAACATGCTAGAAACGGGTTATTAGAAGTACATGAGTAAATTCCCTAGAATTTAGAGTTATGTTATTTGTAAAATTTTCATCATGGCCAGCATGAGTGCTGTTTGGATTATCTATGATACTTCCTTCAATATGACCATATTAGTCTCCGGTATTGCCGGATTCATATGACAGATCTGTCAATTTCATCGCTGTAGTTAAAAAGCGTTTCCTGTAGATAATTTGTTCATATATACTGTAAATCACTTAAATATGGCGTGAGCATTATATAGCGCAGTTACGGAACTGCCCTGGATATCGTGATCTAAGTATAGCGGTGAACGGGAACAGCAGCAGGAAGTTCAATTAAGAATTTAATAAAGACGGGGAATTTACAATAGCGCATATGGGCAGAGCGCTAATATCGCTATCTTATTGTTCCCGCTATAATTAAGTGATTTACAGTAGTTATCATTATTACCAAAAAAAACACAGCTACATTTCGGACTTCGCTTATCGTCACCTCTTCTGCCATTTTGCGAGTAAGTCGTGACCGCCGTTCAGAACAATACACAAGGAGATTGAAGTCCCTTTTGATAATACATGCTTTGGAGGTTATGTGATTACCTGTGTTTGAAATTCAATACGACGACGCATATGTATTAATAGATGCAATAAAAAACGTCTCTTTGAGAATTTAAAAAAAAGTCCCTAAAATTTGATAATACATGTATACTAAATGAAAGAGAAAGATGCATACAAAGTCTACTCTTTGAAATGTAAGAACAGTGTGACAACTACCTGGACATGTCCTAATACCAATTTTCCCACCATATTAGAGTAGCATCCTAAAGATAGAATGAAATCGCAAAATGAATTAATACGAGACTAGAGATTCGTCATCGTAGACCAAAATAAACCCCCTCCAAACAATATTTCTGAATCAATCTGCTGACGGACGCTGTTCTTGGGTTACTCGTACACAATATAAAACTGATCATCAGATATCATGATTTAAAGTGACATTGGTGACCTAGTTATTCGCATATGGCTCTGGCGGAGGTCTGACTATATATAATTACGGAAGTGGGCTATAATGGACGAGTTAGCTGCAAGTAGTCTGCCTGACGTTGGACATACGTAGTCCATTTAGCGGTATATTGGTCAGCTGATGAAAATAACTATGAAACAAGTGTATGGATTTCCATGTATATCACAACCAGTAGAATTAATATTATTTTTTTCTCATAAAAAAAATGCATTTGTTATGTGTTATAATTACCAGTATGTGTCGTTCTTTGTGTGTGTGTTTTATTAGAAATAAAAAAAAACTTGCGTTTTGTAGAAATTAAAAAAGGGTTTTCTCATAAAAACAAATGTTGAGGAAACCCTTGAAAGTACTTTTGCATGGAAGGACTCTCTTGTAAAATGGCGTCACGTTTACCAGTTATGAAATTAATTGTAATTGTTGCAGCTTTCAACTTTGAGTACCAGTGCATGGTATAGATCAGCAAACGTGTCATCCATAAACACTTGCACTTAATTATCATAATTATTAATTAAACATGTATCGGGAAAAAAGGATCACAGTCATCCGTGGACAAACATGTTTAATAACGCTATCAAAAATGCATACGCTAACGAACTATGACTAATCACAGTCCATTATATTTTATTAGAAGATTTTTTTTTCTTTAGATATTAGCATATTCTAGGGGAAGCGAGTATTTGTATTGGTATGTGTATTGACTGTTCCTGATAAAGGTACACAATCATACTATACATATATCATTTTTCACATAACAAAGACATAATACATAACATAAAACAACATAAGAGTGTCAGTTGTCGGGTTACCGAATTTAACATAAATTAAGATTAATAATACTAGTGCTACGAGCGCTACCCTGGTTAAATGGCGATTTACCTAGCTACATCAGTCGATTAAAGCTGAGTGCGGTAGGTAGGTCTTGCTTAATATCGCTTACGTTATGTAGGCGAACCCTCTCATTGACGCTATTAATATTTGATGGTGTGTTTGTAATGATTATAGCGATCCAATATGGCAAGGCGTACAGTATGCTCGAGTCACTGATGCATAATACAAGAGTGGATACAAATATCAATGCACCGCCGCGATGTACTTAGGACTCAGTGACAATGCCGCTACATTTGCGACGTCTAATCATTCTTTTGAAGTGCATGATTAAATCGCGCCGCGCATGCCGTAAAACTTGGCATTACACTGAAAGGCTATGATACAGTGCATTAGTGTTGCGTTTCATTAAATATTCAAAAGCAGGTTTATGCCAGAAACTGTGATGCAATCACTGTTATTGTACGATAGCATCGCATTGTCGATATACTGTGTTAAGAGTGGCAGCGTGTGGCATAAATACATTGCCATTATCCTAATGACATGGTGACGGTTCCTGCGTTATACGGTTCCGTGTCAAAATGATGCACTTTTCCCGAGCGAGTTATGAAACATGACGCGCAGAAAAATATATCAATTTCCTTATTTGTGTGGCAATGGTGGATTTATGGTTTATTTGAGAAGTTGTTTTTAGCACAGTTTTCTCGTACATATATTATATGTCACATTTACCTTTATACAGCATTAAATAGGTTATAAAACCAACGTTCTTTAATATCTTACTCTCTTTTCAAAATTAACAGCGGCAAAAAGAAACTGACAGTTCTGATAAAGTGTTGTAGGCAAAGGCATAAATGGAAAATATTTGAAGAAATGTTATTCAGAATGTTACCAACAGCTCTCCTTCAAATTATTTGTAGAATGATTCCCAGTTCGAAAGTCATTGTCAAAAGTCTCATAAATCTAAACGAAACTGTCTAGAGGAAAATGAAATCGTGTAATGCAAATCAAGCAGTTGATGGTAATGCTTTAACGTAGATGTAATACTAGTATTATCAAATTAGCATGTGATGTACTTCATATACATCTGGAAATTTCCCACTCGCATCGTAGGAACTAGCCAGAGAAATCGACAAAATATACACCAAATAGCCAGCCTATCCTTCTATATGTAGACGTATAACACTCAACCTGGACTCGGGAGAACGATATTTATCATTATCGGCCATTAATCTGACCCCTAGAGGTCACCAGCCTCGTTCTGGCCTTCAAAGTTATTTTGACATTTTATGAGATGTATTTGTTTTCTTTTCTCAGCATGAAAGAGCAGGCGTTAAACTCGTTACGCCCTGTTGGAAAGTGCGGTCCGGCCTGCTATCCCCCCCCCCCCCCCTCAGTCATCTACTTCTTTTAGGTGTTTTGCATCATTTTGTATTGGCCAAATTAGCCACCAGCAGCATACGGGTTAAGAGCCTCAATCTGTGTGACGCATATTGTATACATACAGCTGCGAACATTAAATTGGCTGAAGTGTGAAGTGTCACCAAGATGACAGATTGCGGCACTTAAAATCGTGTTTACCACTCCTGTACTTAACAACCAGGTAATGCAATATTGACTTGCCGGAACAGCATCGATGTGAGCAAGCAGGATGTGTAAAAGTAGCTCAAGCGTTTAGTTGTAGTAGTTGCAGTGGTAAGCAGACCCCCATCCTTAAAAGTTATCAGCCCCTGACTAATAACAACATGTAATTTTAGACTGATCTGCAAGTTCGCAATTCATGACTATTTTGTACGTGGGTAAGCCAGTACTCTGTCCCTGGGCAGTGTTGGACTATTCTGCATGACTATTTTGCACATGTTAAGTCCCGGACTATTCTGTCAGCCCCTGACTAATCTCAACATGTAAAGCTAGACTGAAAGTTCATAAGATAGGACTCAACTGTATGTGAGTACTCCAGTAGTTATCTGTCCCTTGTGACAATTGTGCACGTGATCAGTCCCGGACTTTTCTGCACATGCGCAATCCAGGAATCTTCTGCATGTGAGCAGTCTCTCACTATTTGGCCTTTCAGCAGTTTGTGTATAGGTGTGAAGATAGTTATACTACATGTAGATTGCATTGTATTTAAAGGATACAGCTGTACTTGCTAATTAATGTTTTGACATTTGCATTCACATTTGCATATTCTGATAAACATTTTGATAGGTATACATATCAATACATCGTTCAGTTAATTGCTAGTTTAGGTTATCTTCATGGGTGTCCAGATCACTAGTTTTATATTAAGAAAAATGTCTCAGAGGAACAAACAAGCTTTTTAATAAACTTATGCTTTTCCTTTGGTATTAATTCTTCGATTGACAGACCTTGGTGAAAATATTTCTTGGTGTGATTTTCGAACATTTTCCATACATCAGTCAACATTTGTGACATTTGTTTCTCATTTAACCAAGTATTGAAGTCGCCTACTCCTGCAAGTTCCAGTCAGTTTCCGGTATAGTGGCTGTTCACAGGTGGTCCGGTTTATGTTGGCAGCCTTTACAAGGCACCACTGAGCGTCTATACCACAACATATGGTAGTCCTACCACTATACTACTTCTAGTAGCAATTAAGCCTAGATGTAGCAGGAAAAGCGACGGAAAAGGAAATCAATTGAAACCTCAAAAAGTTGCGAATAAGAGAATCTCTAATATAACATCAAGTTCGTGAAATCTATGAATTTATCTTTGTTACCTCACCGTAACCTATTTGGAATCATTTAGACATCTTCATGTATAATGGCTTCTTAACGGATAGATAAAATTATATTTTGCTAAATACTGGATGTTCTAACACATTTTTGTAGCCCTACTTCTCGCCAGTGAGAGCCATAATTCTGGTGCTCCTTTCTCTCATTATATTTTCTGATAGTGATACGAACAGTTGAAATAAAGACCTTTCTGAGTTTTGCAAGGTTTGTGTAATTTTCAAATCTATCTGTTTAATCAACATAAATTTGATCTAGATAGTATCTATCTACATGTGTCTATCTCTCTCTCTCTCTCTCTCTCTCTCTCTCTCTCTCTCTCTCTCTCTCTCTATATATATATATATATATATATATATATATATATATATATATATATATATATATATATATATATATATATATATATATATATATATATATACATATATATACAATGTATATATATATAATCTATCTATCTATATACATATATAGATATAGATAGATAGATATATTTATATATATAGATAGAAGGGCCCACCATCTGGGTATCAATAAGTTGATGCCTTTGCACTAAGTGGATGGATTTGCCCTGCAGGCTTATATCATGATGGACGTTCAGAGAGTACCATGCTCGCCCTGGATCCTATTACTTACTTAAGAACCAGATTTCATTGATAGGATTTCTAATATCCAAAGGGCTTTTAGAGAGTACCATCTCGGTCTTCAAGGACGTCTAGGCTGTCGATCACTTTCGCCTTCTCCAGTATCTCACAGGGATTGCGGCACTTGTTTTCATCGCGGTGCATTATGGGATCGCAAGAGACGTGTGGTATTTCGGCTACTTAAAGTTCGAGCTACTCTAACTCTGGTGCGCAGGTGACGACCCTTTGCTGCAAGGGGATCCCCCCTTCATGTACACCATCTGCGCATGCGTGCATATTTATCATCAGCCATTTTCAAGGGACTTTCTGAAAGTCTCAACGCCTCAACTTTTAAATTGTGCCAAACATGTACTAAACAACGGATTTGAAAGCAATAATTATATTAATCAATAATTATAATATAATATAATTATATAAGGAGATAATTATAGTAATAAACACGGTAGGATATGAACATGACTGGTTTTGAGGGTTGTAACGAGCTATAAATATGAGCGTCCAGTTTTCTTCACGCAAGTGCTAAATTTTACATGTTTAGAACTCTAACGTTGGTGGGAAGGCAAATAGATAACATATAGTAAATATCGCCTGTGCACCAGAGTTAGAGCTGGTCAAACTATTCCGCCACTTAGTTCATTTCTCGCATGGTAGAAGAGGCATGTTTAGTATGCAAATTAGACCTGTATTGAGCAACATCCAGGGGGCCAGGTTTACGTAACTGCACACCTAGTATCTAAGCTTGTGGATGTCGAACATGCCTGTCAGCATTCTAATCCCAACTATAACTTTCTTACATAGATGTACACACCGCACCAGTCTACTACATGTGTATATAAAGCATAGGGATGCATATTGTCCAATTAAATGAATGTATTTGGAATTATAAGAATGTATAGCACATTCTTCTGTTATTCTGGAAAGTCAAAACCGATGCACCATGATGGTAGAACACTTAACCCTTTCCTGTCGAGTGTTCTCAAAACAATTGAAGAGGAATTATGATTGATCTCTGATGAACAATGCTTTATCTTATAGTTTCCAAGAAATGTATCATTCAATAAGCTATGCATTTTTTAAATGGACTTTTAATTTTAACTTTGAAATTTCCAAATTAAGTGCCACTTTGGCATCTCCTTTATGGACGGCATGGCTGGTGACAGGCAATTTTTTTTTGGATTTTCAAAGATGATATGACAATGATAGCTTATGCAAATTTTAATGAATTTCGATATTTTATGCATATTTTCATGAATTTTGATATATTTTTGCAAATTTTAATGAATTTCGAAATTTGAGCTATCTTTAAATGGACTTTGAATTCCATTTTATATATGTTACTGTCACCTTGTCAAATACCCTACTCTGCCTTTGATGTAAACTGCTACACGGTGAAGTGCATTCAAAGAGATTAGTGGCGCTTTCATGCGGTCGGCGACACGAATGGCACAGTTGAAAAGGCTAGACCATTAGTTGATTCCAGTAATGCTCTTTCGTGAATTATTCAAGCCGTAAAGATTAATGGCACTAAATTACACTACACTTTGTAGGCACTTACTTTCCCGGAACGCTGGCCACTTTCGGGAACTCCACTTGTTTTAAGGAAAATTGCTTCAACTAATTATTGTATAATTTGTTCTATGTACAATTAGGGTAATCTGTTTCAATAGACCGGGCAGTTTAGCTATTTACTACATTTTTTTCCTTTTTTTGTACTAACATGTGTTACGTCAGTGCCTACAAGGTAGGTTTATGTTAGCGTAAAATACATGACGTCAGCATGCTGCAATTGCATTATATTGTATCTTTATTGACCGCATCTAAAAGATGCGAAAACACAGATACAGAAAATTTCAAAACACGAATTGGACAGTACATAACATATATGCAAAAGAACATGTTAAACTATATAATTTCCATTCCATGACCACAAAATCATTTGATTTAAGGTGTACACGCACTGCTGAACAAATTTGTACAATCTTCCAAGTGTTTATACTTTACTGAATCACGAATGGCCATATCTATCCCATAATATTATAAGTGGCCACTTTTCATCACTACAACCACCTACCACTGCCTACAAGATACACGCTCTTAGGTGGTAAGGGTTTAGATATGTTAGGTTTGGTATCAAACGCCTAGTAGTAGTAGTAGTAGTAGTAGTAGTAGTAGTAGTAGTAGTAGTAGTAGTAGTAGTAGTCGTAGTAGTAGTAGTAGTAGAAGTAGTAATAGTAGTAGTAGTAGTAGTAGTAGTAGTAGTAGAAGTAGTAGTAGTAGTAGTAGTAGTGGTAGTAGTAGTAGTAGTAGTAGTTTATTGACGATATCTTTGGATACAAAATCATAGTATTACTGGAACATATAACAAAACATACAAAACATAATCATATAACACATGGGTACGTTTTCCTATGAATGATATTACTTGGACCACAATATAATTGACATTCAACCGAAGTTAACATGCTGAACTACAGTGGCTGGATTGTGGAAATATTGACAGATATCTATATTCCGAATGTTATGAGTTCGTTATGCTAGGTTATGCATAAGAACTTGTCTTATAAATGATTACTCAAGCATAGTTAGATGTATGACCATTGACAATGCATGGCCTATGCATTATACACGGTTCTAACTAATCATAATAACAACAACCAGAGGCAATAAATGTGGTACATGTTATGCATTCTATCCATAACTGCATAAAGGTCAAGCACGCTTTTCTGAGTCACACCGAAAATAGAGTCTCTCCTAGCATATTCATAGGTCGCAAGGCTCTCATGAGTCAAATCTTGGTTAGATTCTCGTATGTATGCTTGGTAGTGAGTTGGCTTGGTCGCTGTACGAACGTGCAATACATCAAAGGGCTGTTTATAATACCTAACTAAAAGGACAATTTAAGCGGTTGATTAAGAGGAGGGAGTTTTGACAATTTAACAAACAAAATAAATCAATCAAAAAATAAAGATGAATTTAGAATTTTGTTTTATCAATTTCTATTCTTGCGTTTTTGTTGCCATATTGCGCTAAGTCGTGACTATCCGGTTGTAAATGAGGTAGAAACCGCAGTAACTGGACAAAACACCGCCAAACCCCAAGTCAATGGCAACTTTCTCACATGCTCCGGTCGAGATTCGAACCCGAGAAGTAGTGATAGACAACAAGCCGTCAGTGGCAACGCCTTTGACCACTCGGCCATTAGGACAGGCCCCAATGACGCATACAACAGAAACAAAACAGACGGACGACGCATAAACCGACCTACAAACAAACACACTGGGAAAAGGAGTGAAATTTCCTATTGATACTTCATAAGACACGACCGTCCCTGTGGCAAACATCCACAAACGTTCCGGTCTTACATTTCTAGCATTTTCCTGTCATGGTGGAAGAGTTGCAGATGTAAATGATTGATGACCAGGGTCACTCGGCCACACTAGTCGCAGCAGATCCGTATGCAATAGAACAGTTTCTATGCAGATCGCCCTGTTCTGCATCCGAAATATTTTGATACTTTCCTGGCATGTTTTCAGCATTATTTCCTGTTGGTGAGATGGAACCAGACAGCTGTGGGAAAACATGGCTGAATGAAGTCTGCAATATGGTTTGATAGGATAAACAAATACGTACATCTTACGTATATATGTACTATGCTCGTCATCTATGTAACTTGTTCCATCATATATTGCATTGTATGTATGCCAGTAACTTGCTTGTATATACTATGTTACATTTTCTGTACAAGATATCCATTGTATAAATGGACATATATACAATGATACCGAGTGAACCAACAAGAAAATGAAACAACCTAATATGGTTTACCGAGAATTACAAAATAGACTCACGTTTTGCTTTCTATTGAATAATAGTAGTAGTAGTAGTAGTTGTGTATTTATTGACAATGTGTTTCTACGTGAAAAATACATTTACAAAAACAAAAAAGGAAATGATAAACTTAAACTACAATGCTTTTACATAATATGTTCTCTGTCTTAGAATCCCTTTAACTACAAACGGGTCGTTTACAAATGATGTACAAAATGGGTATGGGATATATTTTGTCACTTTTCTATTCCATTGATGCTTGCAGCGGCCAAAACAGAACATTAATAACAACTCTCCCTAAATCATCCTTACTATCCAAGTTATTTCCAGAAATGTCAAACCCACACGACATTCGAAAGAGTTGATTTGTTTTAGTATTAACGGGTTTCTGCATGGAACTTGAATAACGTTGACTGACTCATTCGTATGAACCCTGCCGTCCTATAAAAAAGTTACATGCGATTTGTCATATCAACAGTTAAGGTATTCACCCTTTTTATTTGTTGGTTATCAATGTCAGGCACAGACGCAAAAACGCCCTTCCTAATTATGAAAACCTAACCATGCTTTATCAATTGCCCTTTCCTAAGTACGCTTTTAGCCTGCGCGTCGGTGACATGCTGATAACCGATGCATTAATAAAATGGCCGAGATCGTGTTGCAGTAAACAAGGATGATATGCTTTTACACGTGTATAGCCCGGCTCTTATTACATGTTGGGTAGCTCTGCACCGCGTAGAGCACTGAGAAATCAGGGGACTCTGACTTGTATCAAAACAGAACTGCCAGGGAAACATGTTTGGCATTCCCTACACCCCCCCCCCCCCCCCCTCCCTTGCTACCCTATGCACCCTCCCAGACGTTCCATAGACAAACTGGCCCAGATTGCAATTGCAAAGCTTTCATTTTTGCATTAGTGGGCTCTGCGGTTTATTTGCCCATATGGGTTGGCTTTTGGATAGAGGCCATTTTGCTGACCTACTTTCATTTCCGCTTCCGGCAACATGTAATTGAGGCCGCTTACGATCTAGGTCAAACACAGATCCGAAAAAGATACCACTATGCCGCAACCGTCTGGCTTTGTACAATATAGATGTTGTGTACCCATTCTGACGTCAGGATTCCTAGCACCTAGTGTGCAAGGATAGATCAAGTCTGCACTTACTGTTTCTTTCAGTAGCTTCGATATAGACCACATTTTGAGAAGACAGATTTTATAGCAGAAAAAGTGATGATAATTGAAATTCCAAATTCAATATCATTGCCTTTTGCAACCAAATTGTACAATTAAGAAAAGTCATTATGAGGAAACATCCTTCAGTGAGTCTATCACGCAATCATTAAATTCTACTATCATTCATTTATTTATTTATTCCCAACTTTCTTCGTGTAATCACTCTTTAGCATAAACGTTCCTTCTCCGCTTGACGAGAGGGGGCGCTCTGAGTGGCATGGTTTGCCTGCTATGAGCAGTGAATGTCTGTGCCTGGCGGGTGCCCCAGGCGCTGAAGTGCTATGAAGGAGAACCACGAACAAGTTCTAGCACCACTTTTGTCTCGCTCATAACGTTAAGAGATGTTGCCTTCCTTGTACATGTATAAACCCATGTTAAGGCGAACAAGAAAAGGGCTTAGCTGTCCAGAATTGAATTAGGATAGGTTAAAATACGTCGTTCGGCAACAAAAATGTCCGCGCTGCAATATTTATTGTGTTAGTCGCCAGGAGCTGTCCTTGAAAAATACGTTACTGCGACGACGGATCCGCCATCTTGATCTAACGACAACAATGGCCCAATTCGCATTTTGCAAATCTGCACATTTATGGATCGTTCAAGTTTAGCTGATTCAATTTCTGCTGCAAGTATTAAGTAGTAATTGCATTCTGCCTTTATGGCATTCACTTAGGAGCTGCCTCAAACGCTGATTTTATTCATTTACCTCTCAGGTAACTAATGCCATTGAACCCATTCTTCCGAAATGGTCACCATCAAGAACTGGCTTGTCACAATCTCATCTGAAAATACAGAAAAAAGTGGTTGTAAACAAAGTTCTAAGCTTTTAATGTATAAAGTTCAAGTATATATAAAGTATCACTTTTCCTGCATTTTTTTATATTCAGGTCAGAGAAACTACTGCGAATACAGTTGTTACGTAATTTAACAAAACAGGCGCACCATGCATTAATGACGAGCAAAAGATTTCTTCGAAATTATTCTGCCTGATCAGTAAAAAAAGCACCTGCTTTACAGAGATTATTTGAAAAAAAAATCGGTTACTCATTACAATTAGCCTAAGTTTTCTTGCAATACGTCAATGGCATATCCAGGACAAAACTTTTTTTTGAGATTTACTAAATGCACTATACAGTGCCGACATTCAATTGCCGCACTAAATGCGTACTCAACCCGGGCATAATACACAACCACACGTCCGATTGCCAACTAGTTTCCTGGGCATGGATGCATGAATGACCTCAAAACTGAACGTAGATTTGATTTGCAAGCTACGTGAACCATTGGTGTACTTGGACTATCTTTGAGATGCTATCCCTAGGTGTTTGTACAACCAGGCACTGGCAATCGTCCGGTCGACTGGTGCAGGAATTAGATGCCTGAACTGCATGTATACCACTTACTATATTTTATGGCCCACGTACTACATGTATAGTGTTTGGATGTGGTTGATGTCTAGTGTCAGCATAACTTCCATCCTCCATAAGGTATTCATGTCTCAATTACCCTGGAGTCATACACAATGTGGATCAGAGCAATGATTAGCTTTTACCTGCTTTGTTCTGGTGCATGCAATGAATACGTGTCTTTGATATTGCAAACGCAAGGAGTTGTTTAGTATATGTCTGTTTTCCACTGGCTTTCCAACTCCTTTTGATTTACATGGCTGACATTGCAATGTACTTTCTATCAGTGCATTTATTTGTAAATATCAATAATAAATGGTATTGCTATATTGGTATATTTATTTGTGTAATATTTGTTATATCCAATATTTTTTTCAATTTTGATTTTCGTGTGTTTCTTTTCCTTTTCATCACATTGTTACCTTGCAAAGCATGGAAAAATATGCAACTCCGTTTTACGACTGTTTGATTCGAGTTCGATTTATGACATTCATATTGATTTAAAATTCATTCTTGTCTAGAACTAGGCTAGAAAGGCAGAAAAAACAGTCAAATAAAATCACCTTCAAATATGTCATTTTTTGGCCATGTGGGCTTTGCAGCAACATGTATCGAAAGGCAATCGCTATTGTAGGAACACTTTCTAATATCTTGATGGCTTTTCTACGTTGATGCATATATACACAATGGCTACGGCGAGCATTGATAATGACTAGATATATAATCCAGCGCGAGAGTGTAGACTTACAGTGTGCGTATTGTATGTACTGAGTGCGCTTATATTGGAAACTCATTGTTTCACTGTCTAATCACTGGAACATGTATTCTAGCTCATCTAAACATGGGGATGCTCAACAGTACATTAGTACAAGATAATTGTCATAATACCATTAGTTACTTCTACCACCTGTGATGATGATACATTACCACTTTTAAGTGATTTCCCCACTAAAACACTAAGTAAGTGGTGAATCAGTGAAAATACATAGTGTCCCAGTTGTCTTTGTATGTGTGCTGCACGTATGCCATGAGGAGAATGGATAAGCATGCACAAGGTTTGCACGCATAAAGAAATTATCATGCTTCCCCCAGAGTTCATGAATAGTTCAGGTTTCCATTTTTTTTTCGAAGTGCAGGTATCAAGTAGTTATTACCATGCCCACACATACAATGTATGTATCCGGCATTATATACTGTAAATCACTTAAATATGGCGTGAACATTATACAGCGCAAGTACGGTACTGCCCTGGATAGCGTGATCTAAGTATAGCGGTGAACGGGAACAGCAGCAGCAAGTTCAATTAAGAATTTAATAAAGACGGGGATTTTATAATAGCGCATATGGGCAGAGCGCTATTATCGCTATATTATTGTTCCCGCTATACTTAAGTGATTTACAGTATGTAAAAGGAGTTGCTTTAATTGAATATGTGTGGCATTACATTACATAATTGATATTTAAAGCGTTTTCGTATCAATCCTGCAGAAGCCTTATTCAGGTTTCCCACCAAAACATTGCATTGATGTCAAATATAAAATCCTAATAATAATAATAATGTGTATGTATGTATATTTATTGACTATGGCAATGCATACACATACGGTGCAACGTATAAATAAAGTGCACATAATTAGCTTCTACATATCACGAAAATTGAGAAATGATTTATGCTAATGTACAAATGTTAAAGCAAACATAGTGCTACATAGAGATATACCAGGGTTACATAGTGCTAGAGTAGGAACAGGTCATTACATTGAGAGGGACAATAATAATAAAAGTAATAATAATAGTAATAACAATAATAGGAATAATGATAATATTAATAATAAAAATAATGATAATAGTTATGATAATAATGATTATAATGATAATAATGATAATATCAGCTACCAGTGAAACTAAAATATTGATGATAATGATACCAGCAAACAATGAATAATATCATACTAATACAAACAATTTTGCCATCTTCCATTTCATACATTATGTTCGAAGGTACATGACAATTGTATTGTCATGTAGAGAAAGAGACTTAGAACCATCTCATCTTTGATTGAATGCAATCATATAAAGAGCCATATTTTTCTCTCTGCGACTGCAAATCAGGTCTAGCAAGGTAGAATGTTGAGGAATTGAAGCACGGATATTCGATAAGAGAAGCTAGCTGCGGCGAAAAGCGAATAAAGGACATTGCCGCCGAAGGCGAGTGGCGCTGACGCGTTCGTTTTGCTCGTGCAATTATAGCCTCGGCGCAATACGTCAATGCCTTTTGTGTCTGGACCGATGCGTTTTGTTCCACTGGAAAAGATCACTTTACTTATACTACAATCGTCGAGGATCATTTCTTACAGATTGAAAAGGCGCGTGCGTCATGCCTGATCGTATTACTGCGCGAACATGAATACCTTTTATTTTCCAGATTATGACACTTGATACGAATGTATTATAACATTAAGGAAATATGAACGAGTCACATACTCTAATGTACATGTAAGGAGAGCTTTTGGGTCTCTGATGACAAGCGCTGAGTGCTCGATATTTACCAGTAGTTTTACCCGCAAGTGGAGAAGCCATATATGAAGACGAAGTGGGGGGGGGGGGGGGGGGGGTGGGGAGAGAGAGGATTAAGTACTAGAGGGGTTGCCCCCATGCCGGCTGGTCTAATACGTAGGCACCGGCGGTGTGCCATATATACTATGTCCCACACTCGCGCAAAGTCTGAGGTTTGTAAAACACGTAGACATTTGCTTGTCACGTGTGGTTAATCGATGACTTTTTTCTTAAGGTACGTTGTATTCTTATGTAATCAAGTACAGGCTAGTTGATAATTAGTATTCACTTTAAATTGGCATGTGAGGAGGTTGCTAGTGACTTTGGTTTTTGCCGGGTTCTCCAGGTTTCCCCACCACTTTAAAATTAGCTTGTCACGATTCAGCCTAAATATGGCAGGAAAAGTGACGATAATCAAAATTCAAAAATTCAATGTGAATACTCATTCTCATTTTGTACTTATGTCCATTTCCTATTCTGTATTTATGTACTTTCATATTTAAGATAAGTTCAATTAATATACATTTACAATACAACACTATATAATACAATATGGATTTGCATAAAAAGTGACGGTATACAAACTTCCAATTCTTTTAGAAACCAATGTAACATCTTGCCATTGGTGAACGATATTCCACGGCCTCTTATAATACACGATGTAGTAGCAATCGATACTGTATAACTGGTTAATTTGGCGTGGTTTTTAATTTGGCGTTTTTTGGCGAATGCCCGTCAACGCCAAATTAAAGATCACATAAGAATATGTCTACATAAAGATGGCGTTGTTCTGACTGCTCCAGGCGCAAATATAAATACAGGGAAAATACTTTTTTGAAAAAAAACGCCAACTTAAGTACACGCCAAATTAACCAGTTATACAGTACTTTGAAAGAGCCAAGGATAAGTGCTAAGTTCGTTCCAATGCTGAGTTATAAGTATTCCGACTGTTCGTCGGAACCCATCCTTTGGTAAAAGAAATTTAATTCAGCACGATATAGGGTGATTGCACTTTAGTTGATCATGTCAGGTGTTAATAGATAAACCTTCCTTAAAACAGGTTACGTAAGCCTGGCACGTTCCTTTGGATCAGGCTTCACACCGAAGTCGACTTCTCTGATTGATTGTGTTAACCTACTAACGCCCCGTACCCCATGAAAGTGTCGTCTGCATCTTAGCGTCTTTTTTAAATAGCATGAAAAGTAAGCGTTGATTTGGAAAATTTTTGAGGGAGAGTTGTAGGTTGGGTTGTGAACATCATTTCTTCTTGAATTATTTTCTAAAAAATGCTTTGGTTAGAAAAATATCATCAAAATTCCTAGGAATTTTGTCTACTCTAGGTGTGAATGGGTTAAAGAGTGCTTGTGTAACCTTTATTGACCTCTACGTCAGAGGGATTGCCTGGGATAAGACGTCTTGTTTCATGCAGATTTAACACTCTCAAGGAGGGGTTACATGGAAACGCCTGATCAATTCACCTTCCTCATCCATTAATACCCCTTGGCAGCGTAGCTTGCGGTCTCATCAATTGCAATAACAACTAAGAAAACGCCGCTTCATTATGTAATATTTATGGCGTCTTCCTTTTCATAATATTATTGTACTGTCTATTTCGAAAGTTGTAAAACCCAGTTGAGAAATCGTTATTATTATTCCCTCTCAGGCTCTGTGAGTTTACTATTGTGTCCCTCCGCTTTGTAATGTGAGGTTTATACCCGATATGTATCTCAATATATATTTTATCTTCATTACGATAGTCGATAAAATGTACATGAGCTATACATGTACTTTACACTCAGTTATATATTAGCAAGTTGCGTCGGAATATATATATATATATATATATATAATATATATATATATATATATATATATATATATATATATAGATAGATAGATAGATAGATAGATAGATATAGATATATTATATATATATAGATATATACATATATATATATATATATATATATATATATATATATATATATATATATAATATATATAATATATATATATATATATATATATATATATATATATATATATATATATATATATATATATATATATATATATATATATATATATATATATATATATATATATATATTCTGACCTTTCATAGTCTGACCTTTCACCATTAGTCTTATTAAACGGCAGCCATTGCACTGCCGGTCTATGTTTAGGTGATTGCCCGGAATAGTTCCAGCATTACGTGGACAGAAATGGTTGGCCCAGCTAATTAAATGGGCAAGCACATACCGTCATCCACCCAGCTAATAAGCTGTCGCCGGACCATTCATTGCTTCACCCTTTTATAATGGTCAAAGTGGCCAACACAGCCGGACAGATTTCATGAAATGTTTCATGCCAAAGCATATTTGGTTAAACATGTGAAGGAGATGAAACATTTGATGAAACAATAGCAACGACTCCAATTCAACTTATTTTTTATGAACTCATTCGTATTTTCCTAGATTTTTTCTAAAGTTTCTGAAAACTAGAAACTAATTCCAAGAGGATCCTCAAAGAATGAATGAGTAGCGCCAGAAAAGATCTTGATATTTTGACATTATCTCTATGATATGAATTGCTTTTTGAAAATCATTTGAAGAACATTCAAGCAAGCATATATATAAATGTACATATATATATATACGTATATATATATATATATATATATATATATATATATATATTATATATATATATATATATATATATATATATATGTATATATATATATATATATATATATATATATAATATATATATATATATATATATATATATATATATATATATATATATATTATATATATTATGTATATATATATATATATATATATATATATATATATATATATATATATATTTATATATATATATATATATATATATATATATATATATATATATATATAATATATATAATATTATGTGTATATATAATATATATAGAGAGAGAGAGAGAGAGAGAGAGAGAGAGAGAGAGAGAGAGAGAGAGAGAGACTGTAGATAGATAGATAGAGATACATGTAGATAGAGAGAGCGATATATCCCTTGCTGATCTGACGGGACTTCGTGTGAGACAGTCCTTTCCGCCTGATAGACATGTCTGCCGGGCCAGCCATGAGCGAGTGATAATCCCTAGAATGCAGGCTTGACATAACTAGCAGCAATAAAATGGCGACCTGACCATCCATCTCCCTGTGACAGAGGACACACAGACAGACAGGGGCATGTGACTTAAGCCCCTCTCACACAAGAGCACGAAGTCTACACGACTGTACATGAAGGTGCTGACTTCCACTTCATGTAGACTTCGCGAAAATTTGAGGTTTTGTAGCCACTCGACCATACAACATGAAGCGTACACAAAGACAACACAAAGCCAACAAGATTGAATATGTCTATACACGAACACAACACGTATATAACACGAAGTGAATGTGAATTGCACATGAACCTATATGAACTATCAAGAAGACACCAGACCAAACATGACACAACCGGAAGATAACGCGATGCTACTGGGAAGTTAACCAGAAGTGACCATGAACACAACATGAAATTACTGCAAGGCATTAGCCTGGATTTGCGTAGCCATATTTATGTAGCCATTTCACTCATACTGCATACGGCTTTAATTTGGAGTGCTAAAGGGTATTTGCACTACTTAAAATTCACGCATTTAAGCACTCAAACAACGCATAAACAAATCAGGATATTTATTTGAAGAATGTATTTAGGGGCTATCATGGCCAGTACAAAATAAGCAAAAATTAAATGCCTGTAAAAATACCAGGTATACAGTATGTAATACTAATAATTATCCCTTAAAAATGATTTTCACCAATGAAATTTTCTACATAACATTTGTACAATAGTTATGAAATATTTATGTCATAAATAGCTCGATAGTAAAAGTAAGGAAATATGTCTAGCAATAACAATAGCAATAGCTATTATTGCTTTAATGAGGTTTCAATTTTAAAAATGTTCAATAACCATAGGGAAAACATTTGTGAAATGATAAATGCAAATAATGTTATATAATACAAATATTATATAAGTATAACATAAACGATAATTAAGGAATATTTTTTTAAAACATTAACCAATATATTTTTATAATGTTTGATAACATTACACCATCTTTAATCAACATATGTAATTACTGTTTAACAACTGCATATTACAAATATAATACTGACATACTTTAAATTGTTGCTAAAATGTCAGAAAAAGTCAAAATGATTCATATATATATATATATATATATATATATATATATTATATATATATATATATATATATATATATATATGTGTATGCATATATATATATATATATTAAATAAAATACATTTCATATATATATTATACATTTATATATATATATATATATATATATATATATATATATATATATATATATATATATATATATATATATATATATATATATATAATGTAAAGATGTTTCCCAGAAATATTTGATGAATAATTTTTGCATTATTGTGTAAATGTATTTCAAAGTGTTGTGACAATAATACTTCAAATTTAAGTAATAACCAAACGTTTAAACATTAATAAATATTTTCAGTAACATTTCACAGATGTTGGTATTTTATATACATAGCACAAATGTTTTGTGTTTGCTGGGTATAATGTTAAATAAAGAAAATTAAGTGCCTTATATTGGGTCGTTCTGTATTTATGCTAGACCATATTATTGTTATGTATTTACCTTAGTGCAAATTAAAGGGGGTATATTGTTTGTTATGTTTTATCTAGTATTGTCTCCGATGTGGTTTTATAGGACCCCAAGTCGATCTATTATAACTATTAGAGACGCTAAAGCGTGTACAGGGCAAGGATCAGAAGGATGTGAGGAATGAAAAGCATTGATACGCTAAATGAGTCTTTGGTAGTTGAAATACAGACAGAATTTGAATGCTTTATTCTCCTCAAATAGCGCATTCTGGTTGGATGTTGAGCGTCACATGATCTACTTGTTGACTACCTGTTGGCTTCGCGGTACTTCATGGTACGTCGTGTTGGCTTCACGTTCACTTCGTGTTTGAATTTGGATATGAAGTGAACACGAAGTAGCTCGATGTCAACCAGTAGTCAACCAGTATTCCGCGAAGTGTACATGAAGTTAACATGAAGTTGACCTGATGTTTATCTAGGTCAAACTTCATATGGAGTTCATGGAAATTTTTAAACAGCCAAAAGATTTCAGCGCGGACATGAAGTGAACAAGGTTTATCCCGAAGTGAATACGAATTTCCAGGAAGTGTACCCCGTTTTATCGTGAAGCTACACAAACCTCCGCGAAGTCTACACGGAGTGAAAAAACCCAACTTCGTGTACAGTCGTGTAGACTTCATGGTCTTGTGTGAGAGGGGCTTTACAGTGTGTCGCACTGTCTGCTGATCCCAATTGTGAAATTGTGCACTTAATGTATGCATAGAATTGGAGTTTCGTTTAACTATACTGGCCTTTCCCCTTCATATTCATCATACATGAAGGCAATGTCATACAGAGATTTACTGATTACTCTAATTGCATGTACACTCGCAATCTAAGACCACGCTTTAACGGGTTTTTTTAAATTTCTATTCTTCTATTTTTTTCATTTATCATTGTTATTACTGTTATTATTGTTATTATCATTATTATCATTATTATTATTATTATTATTATATTATTATCATTATTATTATTATCATTTTGTCATTATTATTGTTATTATTATTATTATTATTATTATTATTATTATATTTATTATTATTATATTTATTATTATTATTATTATTGTTATTATTATTATTATTATTATTATTATTATCATCATCATTATTAGTATGCATCATTATTATTATTATTGGATTCGTTTATCGTCACTTTTTGCCATGAAGAGGCTAGTTCGTTATTACCAAGTTATGATTACTGGAAAAAACTGGAGTGTCCGAGGAAAACCACTGCTTAACCCCCAAGTCATCGAAAACTTTCCCCCCCAGTAGATCCGAACCGAGGCATTGGTGCACGTGTATGCTACAAGCATACTATTCGTGCCTGGAAGTGTCCCACAGTTTAACATTAATTAGCTCATCAATGTCATATTGATTATTGTAACGTATCCTCGGCATAAGTCCCATAGAGA
>OZ012692.1:17520384-17557059 GCA_963942565.1 Maea johnstoni
GGGATATCTCTCTCTCTCTATCTATCTACATGTATCTCTCTCTCTCTCTCTCTCTCTCTCTCTCTATATATATACATATATAAATACAAATATATATATATATATATATACATAATATATATATATATATATATATATATATATATATATGTATATATATATATAAATATATATATATATATATATATATATATATATATATATATATAAATATATATGTATATATATATATATATACATATGTATATATATATGTGTATATATATATATATATATATATATATATATATATATATGCTTGCTTGAATGTTCTTCAAATAATTTTCAAAAAGTATTTCATATCATAGAGATAATGTCAAAATAGCAAACTCTTTTCTGGCGCTACTCATTCATGCTGTGAGGCTCCTCTTGGAATTGGTTTCTTGTTTTCAGAAACTTTTGAGAAAACCTAGGAAAATACGAATGATTTCATAAAAAATAAGTTGAATTGGAGTCGTTGGTATTGTTTCATCAAATGTTTCATCTTCTTCACATGTGTATCCAAATATGCTTGGGCATGAAACATTTCATGAAATCTGTCAAGCTGTTTTGGCCACTTTGACCATAATAAAAGGGTGAAGCAATGAATGGTCCGGCGCCAGCTTATTAGCTAGGTGGATGACAGTATGTGCTTGCCCATTTAATTAGCTGGGCCAACCATTTCTGTCCACGTAATGCAGGAACTATTCCGGGCAATCACCTAAACATAGACCGGCAGTGCAATGGCTGCCGTTTAATAAGACTAATTATGGTGAAAGGTCAAACTCAAGTTGTCAACCAATAGATGAAAAGTACGATTATCAGTATATGTATATACTATCATATATATATGTATACATATATATATATATATATATATTATATATATATATATATATATATATATATATATATATATATATATATATATATATATATATATATATATATATTATATATATATAGATAGATAGATAGATAGATACATGTATATACATATATATATATATATATATATATATATATATATATATATATATATATATATATATATATACATATATATATACATATATATATATATATTATATATATATGTATACATACACACACACATATATATATATATATATATATATATATATATATATATATATATATATATATATATATATATATATATATGTATATATATTCCGACGCAACTTGCTTATATATAACTTAGTGTAAAGTATAGCTCATGTACAGTTTATTGACTATCGACTAATGAAGATAAAATATATATTGAGATATATATCGAGTATAAACCTCACATTACAAAGCGGAGGGACACGATAGTAACTCACAGAGGGAATAATACTAACGATTTCTTAACTGGTTTTTACAATTTTCGAAATAGACAGTACCATAATATTATGAAAAGGAAGACGCCATAAATATTACATAATGAAGCGGTGTTTTCTTAGTTGTTATTGAAATTGATGAGACCGCAAGCTACGCTGCCAAGGGGTATAAATGGATGAGGAAGGTGAATTGATCAGGCTTTCCCCATGTAACCCCTCCTTGAGAGTGTTAAATCTGCATGAAACAAGACGTCTTATCCCCGGCAATCCCTCTGACGTAGAGGTCAATAAAGGTTACACAAGCACTCTTTAACCCATTCGCACCTAAAGTAGACAAAATTCCTAGGAGTTTTGATGATATTTTTCTTACTAAAGCATTTTTTGGAAAATAATTGAAGAAGAAATGATGCTTGCAACTAAACCTACAACTCTCCTTCAAAAAAAGTCCAAATCAACGCTTCCTTTTCATGCTATTTAAAAAAGACGCTAAGATGCAGACGACACTTTCATGGGGTACGGGGCGTTAGTAGGTTAAACACAATCAATCAGAGAAGTCGACTTCGGTGTGAAGCCTGATCCAAAGGAACGTGCCAGGCTTATATAACCTGTTTTAAGGAAGGTTTATCTATTAACACCTGACATGATCAACTAAAGTGCAATCACCTTATATGGTGCTGAATTAAATTTCTTTTACCGAAGGATGGGTTCCAACGAATAGTTGGAATACTTATAACTCAGCATTGGAACGAACTTAGTTTATCCTTACCTCTTTTAAATGTAATGTGTTTATTTGCTGTAACATATACATTACAAAATCATACATATA
Source organism: Maea johnstoni (assembly GCA_963942565.1). Taxonomy (NCBI): domain Eukaryota; kingdom Metazoa; phylum Annelida; class Polychaeta; order Spionida; family Magelonidae; genus Maea; species Maea johnstoni. The sequence goes on from OZ012692.1 coordinate 17,522,572, forward strand.
CAGAAATCATAATAACTCACAACGTGTGAGAAAATAAAATAAACAGAGATAACTTAATAGTGGAGGGAACTATATTATATAATAACAGACCATAGTGGTCTTTTGGAGAAGTAAATATTAACTTAAAGTATCGATTGCTACTACTGTACATCGTGCACTATAAGAGGCCGTGGAATGTCGTCCACCAATGGCAAGATGTTACATTGGTTTCTAAAAGAATTTGAAGTTTGTATACCGTCACTTTTTATGCAAATCCATATTGTATTGTATAGTGTTGTATTGTAAATGTATATTAATTGAACTTATCTTAAATATGAAAGTACATACATACAGAATAGAAAATGGACATAAGTACATAATGAGAATGAGTATTCACATTGAATTTTTAATTTCGATTATCGTTACTTTTCCTGCCATATTTAGGCTGAATCTTGACAAGCTAATTTTAAAGTGGTGGGGAAAACTGGAGAACCAGGCAAAACCAAAGTCACTAGCAACCTCCTCACATGCCAATTTAAAGTGAATACTAATTATCAGCTAGCCTGTACTTGATTACATAAGAATCCAACGTACCTTAAGAAAAAAGTCATCGATTAACCACACGTGACAAGCAAATGTCTACGTGTTTTACAAACCGCAGACTTTGCGCGAGTGTGGGACATAGTACATATGGCACACAATCGGTGCCTACGTATTAGACCACTCGGCATGGGGGCAACCCCTCTAGTACTTAGTCCCCCCCCCCCCCCCCCACTTCGTCTTCATATATGGCTGCTTCACTTGCGGGTGAAACTACTGGTAAATATCGAGCACTCAGCGCTTGTCATCAGAGACCCAAAAGCTCTCCTTACATGTACATTAGGGTATGTGCCTCGTTCATATTTCCTTAATGTTATAATACATTCGTATCAAGTGTCATAATCTGGAAAGTAAAAGGTATTCATGTTCGCGCAGTAATACGATCAGGCATGACGCACGCGCCTTTTCAATCCGTAAGAAATGATCCTCGACGATTGTAGTATAAGTAAAGTGATCTTTTCCAGTGGAACAAAACGCATCGGTCCAGACACAAAGGGCATTGACGTATTGCGCCGAGGCTATAATTGCACGAGCAAAACGAACGCGTCAGCGCCACTCGCCTCCGGCGGCAATGTCCTTTATTCGCTTTTCGCCGCAGCTAGCTTCTCTTATCGAATACCCGTGCTTCAATTCCTCAACATTCTACCTTGCTAGACCTGATTTGCAGTCGCAGAGAGAATAATATGGCTCTTTATATGATTGCATTCACTCAAAGATGAGATGGCTCTAAGTCTCTTTCTCTAAATGACAATACAATTGTCATGTACCTTCGAACATAATGTATGAAATGGAAGACGTCAAAAGTGTTGATATTAGTATGATATTATTCATTGTTTGCTGGTATCATTATCATCAATATTTTAGTTCCACTGGTAGCTGATACTATCATTATTATCATTATAAACATTATTATCATAACTATTATCATTATTTTTATTATTAATATTATCATTATTCCTATTGTTGTTATTAATATTATTATTACTTTTATTATTATTGTCACTCTTAATGTAATGACCTGTTCCTACTCTAGCACTATGTAACCCTGGTATATCTCTATGTAGCACTATGTTTGCTTTAACATTTGTACATTAGCATTAATCATTTCTCAATTTTCGTGATATGTAGATGCTAATTATGTGCACTTTATTTATATGTTGTACCGTATGTGTATGCATTGCCATAGTCACTAAATATACATACATACACATTATTATCATCAGGATTTTATATTTGACATCAAAGCAATGTTTTGGTGGGAAACCTGAAAAAGGCTTCTGCAGGATTGATGAGAAAATGCTTTAAATATCAATTATGTAATGTAATGCCACACATATTTAATTAAAGCAACTCTTATATACATATATGTAGTATTTAACTATTGCTGTATATGGAAAGAGAACATCCTATAAAAAGTCATATAAATAGTATATGGCTGCAGGCAAGTGAGAGTTACTGTAAATCACTTAAGTATAGCGGGAACAATAAGATAGCGATAATAGTGCTCTGCCCATATGCGCTATGATGAAATCCCCGTCTTTATTAGATTCTTAATTGAACTTGCTGCTGCTGTTCCCGTTCTCGGCTATACTTAGATCACGCTATCCAGGGCAGTACCGTACTTGCGCTGTATAATGTTCACGCCATGTTTAAGTGATTTACAGTATATAATGCCGGATACATACATTGTATGTGTTGGCATGGTAATAACTACTTGATACCTGCACTTCGAAAAAAAATGCAAACCTGAACTATTCATGAACTCTGGGTGAAGCATGATAATTTGTTTATGCGTGCAAACCTTGTGCATGCTTATCCATTCTCCTCATGGCATACGTGCAGCACACATACAAAGACAACTGGGACACTATGTATTTTCACTGATTCACCACTTACTTAGTGTTTTAGTGGAGAAATCACTTAAAAGTGGTAATGTATCATCATCACAGGTGGTAGAAGTGACTAATGGTATTATGACAATTATCTTGTACTAATGTACTGTTGAGCATCCCCCAGTTTAGATGAGCTAGAATACATGGCCCAGTGATTAGACAGTTAAACAAAGAGTTTCCAATATAAGCGCACTCAGTAGATACAATACGCGCACTGTAAATCTACACTCTCGCGCTGGATTATATATCTAGTCATTATCAATGCTCGCCGTAGCCATTGTGTATATATGCATCAACATAGAAAAGCCATCAAGATATTAGAAAGTGTTCCTACAATAGCGGTTGCCTTTCGATAGATGTACAAGTGCTGCAAAGCCAACATGGCCAAAAAATGACATATTTGAAGGTGATTTTTATTTGACTGTTTTTTCTGTCTTTCTAGCCTAGTTCTAGACAAGAATGAATTTTAAATCAATATGAATGTCATAAATCGAACTCGAATCAAACAGTCCAAAAACGGAGTTGCATATTTATCCATGCTTTGCAAGGTAACAATGTGATGAAAAGGAAAAGAAACACACGAAAATCAAAATTGAAAAAAATATTGGATATAACAAATATTACACAAATGAATACACCAATGTAGCAATACCAAAGCCATGTAAATCACAAGGAGTTGGAAAGCCAGTGGAGAAACAGAAATATACCAAACAACTCTTTGCGTTTGCAATATCAAAGACACGTATTTATTGCATGCAGCAGAACAAAACAGGTAAAAGCTAATCATTGCTCTGCTCCACATTGTGTATGACTCCAGGGTAAATGAGACATGAATACCTTATGGAGGATGGAAGTTATGCTGACACTAGACATCAACCACATCCAAACACTATACAGTACGGACATTTAATTCCTGCACTAAATGCGTGGACAGCCCGGGCATAATGCACAACCGCATGCCCGATTGCAACCCAGTTTTTAGGGTATTGATGCATGGAATACCTCAGAACTGAATGAAGCTTTGGTTTGCAAGTTACGTGTGTCATTGATGTCCTTGGCTGATATTTTTGACATACCATCCATGGGCGTTCTGTACAACCAGGCACTGGCAGACGTCAGGTCGGCTGGTGCAGGAATTAAATGTCTGTACTGTACAGGTAGTACGTGGGTCATGTACATGTAGTACGTAGTATACATGCAGTACAGACATCTAATTCCTGCACGAGTCGACCGGACGCTTGCCAGTGCCTGGTTGTACAAACACCTAGGGATAGCATGTCAAAGATAGTCCAAGCACATCAATGGTTCACGTAGCTTGCAAATCAAATCTACATGTACGTTCAGTTTTGAGGTCATTCATGCATCCATGCCAAGGAATCTAGTTGGCAATAGGACGTGTGGTTGTGTATTATGCCCGGGTTAACTACGCATTTAGTGCGGCAATTGAATGTCGGCACTGTATAGTGCATTTAGTAAATCTCAAAAAAAGGTTTTGTCCTGGATATGCCATTGACGTATTGCAAGAAAACTTAGGCTAATTGTAATGAGTAACCGATTTTTTTTTCTCATAAGATCTCTGTAAAGCAGGTGCTTTTTACTGATCAGGCAGATGAATTTCGAAGAAGTCTTTTGCTCGTCATTAATGTATGGTGCGCCTGTTTTGTTAAATTACGTAACAACTGTATTCGCAGTAGTTTCTCTGACCTGAATATAAAACAATGCAGGAAAAGTGATACTTTATATATACTTGAACTTTATACATTAAAATCTTAGAACTTTGTTTACAACCACTTTTTCTGTATTTTTAGATGAGATTGTGACAAGCCAGTTCTTAATGGTGACCATTTCCGAAGAATGGGTTCAATGGCATTAGTTACCTGAGAGGTAAATGAATAAAATCAGCGTTTGAGGCAGCTCCTAAGTGAATGCCATAAAGGCAGAATGCAATTACTACTTAATACTTGCAGCAGAAATTGAATCAGCTAAACTTGAACGATTCATAAATGTGCAGATTTGCAAAATGCGAATTGGGCCATTGTTGTCGTTAGATCAAGATGGCGGATCCGTCGTCGCAGTAACGCATTATTCAAGGACAGCTCCTGGCGACTAACACAATAAATATTGCAGCGCGGACATTTTTGTTGCCGAACGACGTATTTTAACCTATCCTAATTCAATTCTGGACAGCAAAGCCCTTTTCTTGTTCGCCTTAACATGGGTTTATACATGTACAAGGAAGGCAACATCTCTTAACGTTATGAGCGAGACGAAAGTGGTGCTAGAACTTGTTCGTGGTTCTCCTTCATAGCACTTCAGCGCCTGGGGCACCCGCAAGGCACAGACATTCACTGCTCATAGCAGGCAAACTCTGCCACTCAGAGCGCCCCCTCTCGTCAAGCGGAGAAGGACATTTTATGCTAAAGAGTGATTACACGAAGAAAGTCGGGAATAAATAAATAAATGAATGATAGTAGAATTTGATGATTGCGTGATAGACTCACTGAAGGATGTTTCCTCATAATGACTTTTCTTAATTGTACAATTTGGTTGCAAAAGGCAATGATATTGAATTTGGAATTTCAATTATCATCACTTTTTTCTGCTAGAAAATCTGTCTTCTCAAAATGTGGTCTATATCGAAGCTACTGAAAGAAACAGTAAGTGCAGACTTGATCTATCCTTGCATACTAGGTGCTAGGAATCCTGACGTCAGAATGGTTACACAACATCTATATTGTACAAAGCCAGACGGTTGCTGCATAGTGGTATCTTTTTCGGATCTGTGTTTGACCTAGATCGTAAGCGGCCTCAATTACATGTTGCCGGAAGCGGAAATGAAAGTAGGTCAGCAAAATTGCCTCTATCCAAAAGCCAACCCATATGGGCAAATAAACCGCAGAGCATACTAATGCAAAAATGAAAGCTTTGCAATTGCAATCTGGGCCAGTTTGTCTATGGAACGTCTGGGAGGGTGCATAGGGTAGCAAGGGGGGGGGGGGGGGGGGGGGCGTTGGGAATGCCAAACATGTTTCCCTGGCACTTCTGTTTTGATACATGTCAGAGGCCCCTGATTTCTCAGTGCTCTACGCGGTGCAGAGCTACCCAACATGTAATAAGAGCCGGGATATACACGTGTAAAAGCATATCATCCTTGTTTACTGCAACACGATCTCGGCCATTTTATTAATGCATCGGTTATCAGCATGTCACCGACGCGCAGGCTAAAAGCGTACTTAGGAAAGGGCAATTGATAAAGCATGGTTAGGTTTTCATAATTAGGAAGGGCGTTTTTGCGTCTGTGCCTGACATTGATAACCAACAAATAAAAAGGGTGAATACCTTAACTGTTGATATGACAAATCGCATGTAACTTTTTTATAGGACGGCAGGGTTCATACGAACGAGTCAGTCAACGTTATTCAAGTTCCATGCAGAAAATCCGTTCATACTAAAACAAATCAACTCTTTCAAATGTCGTGTGGGTTTGACATTTCTGGAAATAACTTGGATATTAAGGATGATTTAGGGAGAGTTTGTTATTAATGTTTTGTTTTGGCCGCTGCAAGCATCAATGGAATAAAAAAGTGACAAAATATATCCCATACCCATTTTGTACATTATTTGTAAACGACCCGTTTGTAGTTTTTGTAAATGTATTTTTCACGTAGAAACACATTGTCAATAAATACACAACTACTACTACTACTACTACTATTATTATTCAATAGAAAGCAAAACGTGAGTCTATTTTGTAATTCTCGGTAAAACATATTTGGTTGTTTCATTTTCTTGTTGGTTCACTCGGTATCATTGTATATATGTCCATGGACATTTATACAATGGATATCTTGTACAGAAAATGTAACAGAGTATATACAAGCAAGTTCCTGGTCTACTGGCATACATACAATGCAATATATGATGGAACAAGTTACATAGATGACGAGCATAGTACATGTACATATATACGTAAGATGTACGTATTTGTTTCGCCTATCAAACCATATTGCGGACTTCATTCAGCCAAGTTTTCCCACAGCTGTCGTTTTTCCATCTCCCCAACAGGAAATAATACTGAAAACATGCCAGGAAAGTATCAAAATATTTCGGATGCAGAACGGGGCGATCTGCATAGAAACTGTTCTATTGCATACGGATCTGCTGCGACTAGTGTGGCCGAGTGACCCTGGTCATCAATCATTTACATCTGCAACCCTTCCACCGTGACAGGAAAATGCTAGAAATGTAAGACCGGAGCGTTTGTGGATGTTTGCCACAGGGACGGTCGTGTCTTATGAAGTATCAATAGGAAATTTCTCTCCTTTTCCCAGTGTGTTTGTTTGTAGGTCGGTTTATGCGTCGTTCGTCTGTTTTGTTTCTGTTGTATGCGTCAGTGGGGCCTGTCCTAATGTCGAGTGGTCAAAGGCGTTGCCACTGACGGCTCGTTGTCTATCCCCACTTCTCTGGTTCGAATCTCGAGCGGAGCATGTGAGAAAGTTGCTCTTGACTTGGAATTTGGCGGTGTTTTGTTTTGCAGTTTCTGCCTCACTTACAACTGGATATTCACGACATGAAAAAACGAAAGCGATAAAAGCGATTATTCCAAACTCATGTGTTTGTTTGTATAATCAATTTTTGTTTTGTTTCTTATGTTGTCGTCAAAGCTCCATCCTCTTAATCATCACTTAATTGGTTCTTTTAGTTAGGTATTATAAACAGCCCTTTAATGTATCGCACGTTTGTACAGCGACCAAGCCAACTCACTACCAAGCATTCAAACGAGACCCATGAGAGCCTAGCGACTTATCGATAGACTAGGAGAGACTCTATTTTCGGCGTGACTCAGAAAAGCGTGCTTGACCTTTATGCAGTTATGGATAGAATGCATAACATGTACCACATTTATTGCCTCTGGCTGTTGTTATTATGATTAGTTAGAACCGTGTATAATGCATAGGCCATGCATTGTCAATGGTCACACATCTAACGGTACAATGATTCTTGCGTCATGATACCGAGCGTGTTTATAACCACGAGAACTATGCTTGAGTAATCATTTATAAGACCAGTTCTTACGCATAACGTAGCATAACGAACTCATAACATTCGGAATATAGATATCTGTCGATATTTCCACAATCCAGCCACTGTAGTTCAGCATGTTAACTTCGGTTGAATGTCAACTATATTGTGGTCCAAGTAATATCATTCATAGGAAAACGTAACCATGTGTTATACGTTTGTTTTGTAAGTGTTGTTATATGCCCCAGCAATATTATGATTTTGTATCCAAAGATATAGTCAATAAACTACTACTACTACTACTATATCTACTACTACTATTACTACTACTACTACTACTACTATTACTACTACTACTACTACTACTACTACTACTACTACTACTACTATTACTACTACTACTACTATTACTACTACTACTACTACTACTACTACTACTACTACTACTACTACTACTACTATTACTACTACTACTACTACTACTACTACTACTACTACTACTACTACTACTACTACTACTATTACTACTAGGCGTTTGATACCAAACCTAACATATCTAAACCCTTACCACCTAAGAGCGTGTATCTTGTAGGCAGTGGTAAGAGGTTGTAGTGATGAAAAGTGGCCACTTATAATATTATGGGATAGATATGGCCATTCGTGATTCAGTAAAGTATAAACACTTGTAAAATTGTACAATTTTGTTCAGCAGTGCGTGTACACCTTAAATCGAATGATTTTGTGGTCATGGAATGGAAATTATATAGTTTAACATGTTCTTTTGCATATACGTTATGTACTGTCCAATTCGTGTTTTGAATTTTTCTGTATCTGTGTTTTCGCATCTTTTAGATGCGGTCAATAAAGATACAATATAATGCAATTGCAGCATTCTGACGTCATGTATTTTAAGGTTACTCGGCTAACATAAACCTACCTTGTTGGCGCTGACGTAACAAATGTACAAGAAAAAAAGAAAAAAAATGTAGTAAATAGCTAAACTGTCCGGTTTATTGAAACAGATTACCCTAATTGCGCATAGAGCAAATTATACAATAATTAGTTCAAGCAATTTTCCTTAAAACAAGTGGAGTTGCCCAAAGTGGCCAGCGTTCCGGGAAAGTAAGTGCCTACAAAGTGTAGTGTAATTTAGTGCCATTAATCTTTACGGCTTGAATAATTCACGAAAGAGCATTACGGGAATCAACTAATGGTCTAGCCTTTTCAACTGTAACATTCGTGTCGGCGACCGCATGAAAGCGCCACTAATCTCTTTGAATGCACTCCACCGTGTAGCAGTTTACATCAAAGGCAGAGTAGGGTATTTGATAAGGTGACAGAAACATTTATGAATTAGAATTTAAAGTCCATTTAAAGATAGCTCAAATTTCGAAATTCATTAAAATTTGCATAACATATCGAAATTCATGAAAATTTGCATAAAATATCGAAATTCATTAAAATCCGCATGAGCTATCATTATCAAATCCAATTTGAAAATCCAAAATAAAAAGAGGAGTTACCAGTTATGGCGTCCATAAAGGAGATGCCGAAGTGGCACTTAATTTGCAAATTTCATACCTAAAATTGAAAGTCCATTTTAAAAATACATAGCCAATTGAATGATACCTTCTTAAAAAAAACATTTCCCGGAAACTATCTTAAAATAAAGCATTGTTCATCAGAGATCAATCGGAATTCTTCAACAATTGTTTTGAGATTTTTTCTCTCGCTTAAACTTATTTTCTGCAGTATTATAAGTACGAAAGAAACTTCTAGTTTTATGAAGAACACTCGGCAGGAAAGGGTTAAGTATTCTACCATCATGGTACATTGGTTTTGACTTTCCAGAATAACAGAAGAATGTGCTATAAATTCTTATAATTCCAAATACATTCATTTAATTGGACAATATGCATATGGATGCTGTATATACACATGTAGTAGACTGGTGCAGTGTGTACTTGTATGTAAGAAAGTTATAGTTGGGATTAGAATGCTGACAGGCATGTTCGACATCCACAAGCTTAGATACTAGGTGTGCAGTTACGTAAACCTGGCCCCCTGGATGTTGCTCAATACAGGTCTAATTTGCATACTAAACATGCCTCTTCTACCATGCGAGAAATGAACTAAGTGGCGGAATAGTTTGACCAGCTCTAACTCTGGTGCACAGGCGATATTTACTATATGTTATCTATTTGCCTTCCCACCAACGTTAGAGTTCTAAACATGTAATATTTAGCACTTGCGTGAAGAAAACTGGACGCCCATATTTATAGCTCGTAACAACCCTCAAAACCAGTCATGTTCATATCCTACCTTGTTTATTACTATAAGTATCTCCTTATATAATTATATTATGTTATAATTATTACTTAATATAATTATTGCTTTCAAATCCGTTGTTTAGTACATGTTTGGCACAATTTAAAAGTTGAGGCGTTGAACCTTTCAGAAAGTCCCTTGAAAATGGCTGATGATAAATATGCACGCATGCGCAGATGGTGTACATGAAGGGGGAATCCCCTTGCTGCAAAGAGTCATCGCCCTGTGCACCAGAGTTAGAGTTGCTCGAACTTTAAGTGGCCGAAATACCACACGGCTCTTGCGATCCCATAATGCACCGCGATGAAAACAAGTGCCGCAATCCCTGTGAGATACTGGAGAAGGCGAAAGTGATCGACAGCCTAGACGTCCTTGAAGACCGAGATGCTACTCTCTAAAAGCCCTTTGGATATTAGAAATCCTATCAATGAAATCTGGTTCTTAAGTAAGTAATAGGATCCAGGGCGAGCATGGTACTCTCTGAACGTCCATCATGATATAAGCCTGCAGGGCAAATCCATCCACTTAGTGCAAAGGCATCAACTTATTGATACCCAGATGGTGGGCCCTTCTATCTATATATATAAATATATCTATCTATCTATATCTATATATGTATATAGATAGATAGATTATATATATATATATATATATATATATATATATATATATATATATATACATATATATATATATATATATATATATATATATATATATATATATATATATATATATATATATATATATATATATATATATATATATATATATATATAGAGAGAGAGAGAGAGAGAGAGAGAGAGAGAGAGAGAGAGAGAGAGAGAGAGAGAGACATGTAGATAGATACTATCTAGATCAAATGTATGTTGATTAAACAGATAGATTGGAAAATAACACAAACCTTGCAAAACTCAGAAAGGTCTTTATTTCAACTGTTCCTCTCACTGTTAGAGAATATAATGAGAGAAAGGAGCACCAGAATTATGGCTCTCACTGGCGAGAATGAGGGCTACAAAAATGTGTTAGAACATCCAGTATTTAGCAAAATATAATTCATAAGATTTTATCTATCCGTTTCAAAGCCATTATACATGAAGATGTCTAAATGATTCCAAATAGGTTACGGTGAGGTAACAAAGATGGATTCATAGATTTCACGAACTTGATGTTATATAAGAGATTCTCTTATTCGCAACATTTTGAGGTTTCAATTGATTTCCTTTTCCGTCGTTTTTCCTGCTACATCTAGGCTTAATTGCTACTAGAAGTAGTGGTAGGACTACCATATGTTGTGGTATAGACGCTCAGTGGTGCCTTGTAAAGGCTGCCAACATAAACTGGACCACCTGTGAACCGCCACTACACCGGAAACTGACTGGAACTTGCAGGAGTAGGCGACTTCAATACTTGGTTAAATGAGAAACAAATGTTACAAATGTTGACTGCTGTATGGAAAATGTTCGAAAATTACACCAGAAAATATTTTCGCCAAGGTCTGTCAATCGAAGAACTAATACCAAAGGAAAAGCATAAGTTTATTAAAAAGCTAGTTTGTTCCTCTGAGACATTTTTCTTAATACAAAAATAGTGATCTGGACACCCATGAAGATAACCTAAACTAGCAATTAACTGAACGATGTATTGATATGTATACATATCAACATGTTTATCAGAATATGCAAATACGAATGCAAATGCCAAAACATTAATTAGCAAGTACAGCTGTATCCTTTAATTACAATGCAATCTACATGTAGTATGACTATCTTCACACCTATACACAAACTGCTGAAAGGCCAAATAGTGAGAAACTGCTCACGTGCAGAAGATTCCTGGATTGTGTATGTGCAGAAAAGTCCGGGACTGATCACGTGCACAATGGTCACAAGGGACAGATAACTACTGGAGTACTCACGTACAGAACTGTTGAACAATACTCACATACAGTTGAGTCCTATCTTATGAACTTTCAGTCTAGCTTTACATGTTGAGATTAGTCAGGGGCTGACCGAATAGTCCGGGACTTACCATGTGCAAAATAGTCATGCAGAATAGTCCAAAACTGCCAAGGGACAGAGTACTGGATAACCCACGTACAAAATAGTCATGAATTTCGAACTTTCGATCAGTCTAAAATTACATGTTTAGATTAGTCAGGGACTGATAACTTTTAAGGATGGGGGTCTGCTTACCACTGCAACTACTACAACTAAACGCTTGAGCTACTTTTACACATCCTGCTTGCTCACATCGATGCTGTTCCGGCAAGTCAATATTGCATTACCTGGTTGTTAAGTACAGGAGTGGTAAACACGATTTTAAGTGCCGCAATCTGTCATCTTGGTGACACTTCACACTTCAGCCAATTTAATGTTCGCAGCTGTATGTATATAGTATGCGTCACACAGATTGAAGCTCTTATTAACCCGTATGCTGCTGGTGACTAATTTGGCCAATACAAAATGATGCAAAACACCTAAGAGAACTGGATGACTGAGGGGGGGGGGGGGGGGGGGGATAGCAGGCCGGACCGCACTTTCCAACAGGGCGTAACGAATTAAACGCCTGCTCTTTCATGCTGAGAAAAGAGAACAAATACATCTCATAAAATGTCAAAATAACTTTGAAGGCCAGAACGAGGCTGGTGAACTCTAGGGGTCAGATTAATGGCCGATAATGATGAATATCGTGCTCCCCAGTCCATGTTGAGTGTTATACGTCTACATGTATAAGGATAGGCTTGCTATTTGGTGTATATTTTGTGGATTTCTCTGGCTAGTTCCTACGATGCGAGTGGGGAATTTCCAGATGTATAAGAAGTACATCACATGCTAATTTGATAATATTACATTTACATTTCGTTAGAGCATTACCACCAACTGCTTGATTTGCATTACACGATTTCATTTTCCTCTGGACAGTTTCGTTTAGATTTATGAAACTTTTGACAATGGCTTTCGAACTGGGAATCATTCTACAAATAATTTGAAGGAGAGCTGTTGGTAACATTCTGAATAACATTTCTTCAAATATTTTCCATTTATGCCTTTGCCTATAACATTTTATCAGAATTGTCAGTTTCTTTTTGCTGCTGTTAATTTTGAAAAGAGAGTAAGATAAATAAAGAACGTTGATTTTATAACCTATTTAATGCTGTATAAAGGTAAATGTGATATATAATAAATACGAGAGACTGTGCTAAAAACAACTTCTCAAATAAACCATAAATCCACCATTGCCACACAAATAAGGAAATTGATATATTTTTCTGCGCGTCATGTTTCATAACTCGCTCGGGAAAAGTGCATCATTTTGACACGGAACCGTATAACGCAGGAACCGTCACCATGTCATTAGGATAATGGCAATGTATTTATGCCACACGCTGCCACTCTTAACACAGTATCGACAATGCGATGCTATCGTACAATAACAGTGATTGCATCACAGTTTCTGGCATAAACCTGCTTTTGAATATTTAATGAAACGCAACACTAATGCACTGTATCATAGCCTTTCAGTGTAATGCCAAGTTTTACGGCATGCGCGGCGCGATTTAATCATGCACTTCAAAAGAATGATTAGACGTCGCAAATGTAGCGGCATTGTCACTGAGTCCTAAGTACATCGCGGCGGTGCATTGATATTTGTATCCACTCTTGTATTATGCATCAGTGACTCGAGCACACTGTACGCCTTGCCATATTGGATCGCTATAATCATTACAAACACACCATCAAATATTAATAGCGTCAATGAGAGGGTTCGCCTACATAACGTAAGCGATATTAAGCAAGACCTACCGCACTCAGCTTTAATCGACTGATGTAGCTAGGTAAATCGCCATTTAACCAGGGTAGCACTCGTAGCACTAGTATTATTAATCTTAATTTATGTTAAATTCGGTAACCCGACAACTGACACTCTTATGTTGTTTTATGTTATGTATTATGTCTTTGTTATGTGGAAAAAATGATATATGTATAGTATGATTTTGTTCCTTAATCAGGAACAGTCAATACACATACAAATACAAATACTAGCTTCCCCTATAATATGCTAGAATAAGAACAAACATTTCTTCTAATAAAAATATAATGGGCTGTGATAAGTCATAGTTCGTTAGCGTATGCATTTTTGATAACGTTAATAAGTTTGTCCTCGGATGACTTTTTTATATGTTTTATTGATAGTTATGATAATTAAGTGCAAGTGTTTATGGATGACACGTTTGCTGATCCATACCATGAACTGATACTCAAAGTTGATAGCTGCAACAATTACAATTAATTTCATAACTGGTAAACGTGACTCCATTTTACAAGAGAGTCCTTCCATGCAAAAGTACTTTCAAGGGATTCCACAACATTTGTTTTTATGAGAAAACCCTTTTTTAAATTTCTGCAAAACGCATGTTTTATTTTTATTTTTAACAAAACACACACACACACAAAGAACGACACATACTGGTAATTATAACACATAACAAATGCATTTTTCTTTATGAGAAAAGATTAATATTAATTCTACTGGTTGTGATGTACATGGAAATCCATACATTTGTTTCATAGTTATTTTCATCAGCTGACCAATATACCGCTAAATGGACTACGTATGTCCAACGTCAGACGGACTATTTGCAGCTTACTCGTCCATTATAGCCCACTTCCGTAATTATATATAGTCAGACCTCCGCCAGAGCCATATGCGAATTAACTAGGTCACCAATGTCACTTTAAATCATGATATCTGATGATCAGTTTTATATTGTGTACGAGTAACCCCATAACAGCGTCCGTCAGCAGATTGATTCAGATATATAGTTTGGAGGGGGTTTATTTTGGTCTACGATGACGAATCCCTAGTCTCGTATTAATTCATTTTGTGATTTCATTCTATCTTTAGGATGCTACTCTAATATGGTGGGAAAATTGGTATTGGGACATGTCCAGGTAGTTGTCACACTGTTCTTACATTTCAAAGAGTAGACTTTATATGCATCTTTCTCTTTCATTTAGTATACATGTATTATCAAAAGGGACTTCAATCTCCTTGTGTATTGTTCTTAACGGCGGTTACGACTTACTGTATAACTGGTTAATTTGGCGTGGTTTTTAATTTGGCGTTTTTTTACGAATGCCCGTCAACGCCAAATTAAAGATCACACAAAAATATGTCTACATAAAGATGGCGTTGTTCTGACTGCTCCAGACGCAAAAATAAATACAGGGAAAATACTTTTTTGAAAAAAAACGCCAACTTAAGTACACGCCAAATTAACCAGTTATACAGCACTCGCAAAATGGCAGAAGAGGTGACGATAAGCGAAGTCCGAAATGTAGCTCTAGTTTTTTGGTAATAATGATAACTATATATGAACAAATTATCTACAGGAAACGCTTTTTAACTACAGCGATGAAATTGTCAGATCTGCTATATGAATCCGGCAATACCGGAGACTAATATGGTCATATTGAAGGAAGTATCATAGATAATCCAAACAGCACTCATGTTATAACTCTTAATTCTAGGGAATTTACTCATGTACTTCTAATAACCTGTTTCTAACATGTTCCTATTTAATATATTTATGCTATCATTTGAGGAAAATGTGTATAATGCTTTTGTATGAAAATACAGCCAATGATATACATACATGCATTAAAGCTATCACAACTGATAATACTTTCCACATTCTTAAATGAAACGCATTTGGCCTTAGGAATCGTGCAGGCTATTGAGAGAGAGAGAGAGAGAGAGAGAGAGAGAGAGAGAGAGAGAGAGAGAGAGAGCAAAAGGGTGAAAAGATTTTTGAAAACCCTCTAATCCCTGTCATGTTGGTATTCATTGGATAGCATCTCTATCTGACTACTCTCAGATTAGAACCCATGTGCCAGGGGTTCAGTCATTTTTCAGTTTTTTTGCATCATTTTGTATTTGCAAAATTAACCAGCAGCATAAGGGTTAAGTATAAGTGCCCCTCTATACAGTCTACTATAACAGTTCAGAATACACGGCCAGATATCCCACCCTACTCCTAATGGGGAATTGACAACGATGATCGGCGGTCTGCATACATCATTGTACATTCTGTAGCCTCGGGATCCACTGATGCGCATCATTAATTTGAGAGACACGTCCATTCATTCAAATGACTGCCCAATTACGATTGCCGCTAGATCGCCCGACTGATACGGCGAGGCGTGCTGAAGTGTAGTGCAGTTTTGATGGGGAATCACTGCACTTGCCTGGGGAGATAACATTCAGTGTGCTCCCATCAGAATACCCATTACTGCCTTTATCTTTATCGCGATGCCTTCGGTTTTGAGATCTCCGCAGCCAATAACAAATTGGTATTTAATACCTTCCGGTTGATCATGCGCACTTGGAGATTGCGGATAGTTTTCGAAACAAATAACGACCAAGAAAGTACAAAATACATAGTTGTGCATCCGTTCAATAATAACATCATGCTTTTAGTGAGTTATGATTGAAGGAAATTGTGCCTTATTTAATTCAGCAATCGGCTTCAATTGAATACAATTCGTATAACAAGTAAAATGGAACGTGATTGCATCTCTGGTACCGTTAGCAATAATAAAATGTCGAATTCTGCGAGATTTTGCGTAGTTATGATTATATAATTCACTACAAAGTGTATGAAATTACAGCAAAAGGAGCGAGTCCCTGGAGAGAGAAATAGCTATAATACAATACAATACAACACAGATTGTTCTTAAGTGGAAAATGCACTTCAACACCAGTAAAAAGTCCACACTCTAGGACAGCCGTGGAGCCGGCAGAGACTAAAGGCCCGTTCCCACTAAGGTTTTTTAGTGTAGCGACCGAACAGCGAGCGTTGCGAATTATGAGTCGCTGCGGTCTTTGCACGGTCGGCAAGTAGATCGGTGTGGTCCGTTATGCCCTCGTTGCGGTCGGTACGCATCCGGAGCGGTTCGCTGCGGGCGAGCATCTGTTGCGATTTTTTTGAACATGTTCAAAAAAATCGCTGTAGAAAAAGTAGGGCACTGGATCGCTAATGGTCCGCGGTGCAGTCGCTGTAAAGTGGTTGTGGTCGTTGTGAGGTCGCTGTGCTATCGATGAGGTCGATGTGCCATCTTAATCATCGTTATGCTATCGTCTCACTCGTTACATACTCGTAATCTATCGTTACCCTAACGACCTATGGAAAGTTCAGTTAAGCCCCGTTCCCACATCTGCGATCTAGTGTAGCGACCGCAGCGAATTATAAATCGCTGCGGTCGCTGTGCAGTCGCTACACTTTATCGCAGATGTGGGAACGGGCTCAACGATCTGGTCGCTACAAACATTAATTGGGTCAATCTACACCGACCACGCAGCGATTTATAATTCGCAACGCTCGCTGTTCGGTTGCTACACTAAAAAACCTTAGTGGGAACGGGCCTTTAGCCAGGACCCGTCCTGCCTGTCTTTTGGACAGGCAGTTTACTGGAAGCCTCATTTTTGGACAGGTGGAAGTTTATATGAAGAATTTTAAATTGTGACTTTTTTGGGGTAATAACCAGTTATTTTACTAACAAATCATCTTCTAGGTCATAGCTGAAGTGTATATTGCCCTTTCCAAACACAATATGCTATTTAATGAAGTTGTTATAAGGATTTAGAGTAGATGAGTAGCTAAATCTGGAAGGGCAGAATATTTGGAATTGCTGTTTTGGACAGACATTTTTGAAATGGTGGCTAAGACCCTGCATGAAAGGGAGGGCGCTTGGTGACTAAGAGAAGGTTGCCAAGAAATGAATGACCTAAATTCATCATCTTCCATCGACCATAGGTCAAGCTAAATCGAAAATATACCTGACAATGCCCAAATCTATGCGCATCCAAAAGTGTTAAGTTGTAACCACGTAAAGGCAATACGTTCACTTTTGATTACACTATGAGCCATTTTTGGATATATCTATAGAGCTATAAACCAACAGTTGTGGAAAGATAAATACTGTCAATGACGCTACTGGATAATACCAAACGATATGTCACTTTGATTTGACTCCTAAAGTCACGCGCGTGCGAGTCACGTGACGTGTCAGAGAGAATCACGCGCTGTGAACGAGATGTCTGCGGTGCACTTCCGGTGTGTCGTATGAGACAAGGAAGGGATCGCGACAGGTAAGTGAGATTTACACGGCCCCATAGACTGGCAACTGCCACGCAGGTGAAGAAATGCCTCACCTAGATCAGCAGACAGGGTCAATTACCCCATCTAGAGTCTGCAAATTGGTCGTGTAAAATTAGCTTCTTTTAACTGTTTGACTACCTGTGCCTTTGCCGACAAAAGCCAAGCGCTGATTTCGGCCTAACCTCCCTGTTAGAAAAGGGAAACCCTTGTTTCAAAAGACTCTTTGTTCCCTTTTGTTGTATAACTTTGTAATTGTATCATCGTACCTTGTATGATACATGCACGGTCATTAAAGAATAAATTACAATACAATACTTGGTATTGCTGATAAATCGGTATACAAGTAGTCTATTGAAAAGAGAGATTTTTAGCTATTGGGAGGAAAATTTAGTGAGATACAAGGTTGGACTCGTTTGCCAGGTTTTGGTGCTCCCTGGGATGGAGGAATACAAAATGGAGTTCAAACTGCCGAATCCTGTACTCAACGAGTTAACATAAAGTGAAACCTGCTGGAAGAATCACATGTTGAGGGAGACCACCAACTAATGGAAGATGGAAGAAAATAAATCATAATGTCATGGGAGGGTTCTGATCAATGGTGAACAAATGCAACATTTCAATGCAAGGGGTCGAGTTAAATCTTCGTCAAAGCAAGCTATGTGCGGTAACGTTGATTTTAGCTTATTAACGATGAAATAAGACAATATCGGCATTAACGAAAAACCAGATGTTTTATCAAAAGTGTGTCTTTTTACTGGCTGAGCTTGAATACGGATAAAAGCATATGAAATAGTTATCACCGACCTGCGGTTAAACGGTGTTTTTCTCAAGATACTCCAGTTTGCTCCACCTTTATCAACTGGCTAGTTATGACTAAGCTTCAACATGGCAGGAAAAATGACGATAAACGAAATCCCAAATATCCTTAGATGCAAATAGAAAATTAAATGATAATATTTTAAATCAGTGGTCCACGAAAATTAAAATGTATTATCAAGTGGATGTCCGAATTTTAATAAGAATTCGAGCATATCCTGAACTAAAACGTCGTCGGCTGAATATCTTCGCCCATTAAAGGAACATTATCACAGAACCCCAGTTCTTCCATTAGGTTCAGGAAGAGTGCAAGCAGTGTTTTAGCATAATCCAGTTGCCTATGATTAAGAGGACGGTATATTGTCGCCTAATAAGATTGCAGACGCCACACCGATTACCATTGTTGCGTCACCCTCTCCAGTGAGTCCATGCATTATCCACAACGCCGAAACAAATTGGCGAGAAATTATGCGTCGAGAGCGCCGTCGCCATGAAATAAGCGAGAAAGCTCTGGGGAATCCAGCGTGTGCAAATATAAATGCTCGCTCTAGCATCGCAATTATTCACAGGCCAAATGCGAGGAATCTTAGAGGGCATCATATTAAACTAGCCTCAATTGCAAATATTACACTGCAAAAGATGGAAAAGAAAGTTTAATCTAACTCTGTCTCTTTTCATAACTGCCTGAAATCTAGTTCTTAGCATGACTGGTCTAAAACTAAAATATAATAGCTTATTCATGATATTTATTTCATACGAATTGCATATGATATACATGTATTATGGAACACTCTTGAGCATGTATATATATATATATATATATATATATATATATATATATATATATATATATATATATATATATATATATATATATATATATATATATATATATATATATATATATATATATGGGTGTATGTGTGTATGTGAAAAAGGAGTCAAGTGCTAAGCACAGCACAATACATAAAAAACATCCAGGGACCTCCAACGTTCTATGTCACTAGCATGCTGGAGACCCACCCCTCCATTGCTCGCCATTAAGACTAGGTCGATAGAAGGTCGTCTGTTCTAAAAGGTTGGCTAAGAAGCTTCTATCGGCGTTACAAAGAAAGTGTACCTTTTTCACTTTCCCAGATGGCCTCTCTATACATAAGGCCATAAACATCATACGTGTCCACTTTAGCTTGGAACATTGCTGAACAATATGACAACGTAGAGCAACGCGGCCATTGCCCCAGCTCAGAGTTAAGAGAGGCTTTTAGATATGCACTCAATATGCATGGGTTCCTTAATGAGACGTCAAGTGCGTTATAGGTTATAAAGAGAGAGAGAGAGAGAGAGAGAGAGAGAGAGAGAGAGAGAGAGAGAGAGAGAGAGAGAGCGTGTGAATATGGCTGGACAATCTACAAACGTCTTGAGGCTGCTAAGACACTGTTCGCTCTATAAACCCTAGAGTCTAGACCACTAAGCTGCTTCTAGCATTTGCTATATACCTGCAACTCACTACAGCAACAGTGATTACTCATAAAGACACATGATCATATAACACTAGTACTAAAAGACATGTAGACTACCCATCTGATGGCATTTATATATACAGTTTAAGAGCTGTACTCCGTATACAAGAGTGCAGTCAAAGAATTACACCCAAATAATTGTCGTTTTTAATGTACCGATAGATTACCTCCCAACTACTAGATTTGGTGAATGTTGGGCGCCTACATTCATGTCCCCGAGATGTGTTGCTTTTGCCCGTAAAATTTGAAGTACACTCCATAGTAACTGTATGGGGTAGTAGTAGTAATAGTCGTAGTAGTAGTAGTAGTCATAGTTGTTGTTGTAGTAGTAGTAGTAGTAGTAGTAGTAGTAGTAGTAGTAGTAGTAGTAGTATTGTTACTATTATAACTATATTCCTTCTTATCATCATCATCATCGTCATCATCATCAGTATCACCATTACCATCAATGCCATCAATCCTTATATAATCAAATACATAGAGATAATAATCAGTTATCATGTGCATGCAGAATACACGCTCATCTAGCATCAAAACTAGATATTCAATTTATCCCAATTAGCGAGAATATGATATTGTGATAAATATAAATTATCACTCACATTGATACCGCTGGGACTAGTCCACTACAGAATATCACTCAATACGATTTCTTAATGTAAATATGTGAGCTGTGCCTTATGCTGAGATGGCGCATTAGCGTGTGTATAATATGCTAGCTTATTGCCCATCACGTCCAGTATTAGAGTGGCTTATTGACTTGGCAAACATGGAATTCTCCATAGGAGAAGTGTGTGTGTGTGTGGTAGTCTCATGGCACAGGAACGTACTGCCTTGACAGTCACCATGCCGCACATGTGCTGGTCACGACCCCGCGTCTCGCCACTCACGACACTTGTTTAGGGCAATGCCAGACGCCAGTGATAGATGGCCCTATTCTTACCAGTCGCACACCACACACACCTACCTACTGCTTAACATATATGCGAAACATTCCTATAACTCGGAGGCGAAATTCGAAGTAGTAAAACCCGTCCGAGTTAAGCGAAGACTGACTTATCTATGCCCATGTCTGTATCAAATAAGGGTTGATTGGAAACAGCCTTTTTGCATGAGGTAGGCGTAATTCTAAGCAGGGCAAATAGGCTTATATGTATTGCTATATGTATTGCTATTGCTAAAAGAAATGCCGCAAAACAATTCCATTAATGACAAAATATATATATATATATATATATATATATATATATATATATATATGTATATACATATATATATATATATATATATATATATATATATATATATATATATATATATATATATATATATATATATATATATATATATATATATATATATATATATATATACATATATATATAAAATGTGTTTTCCCTAGAGACGATTCATTGAATGATCTTGCTTACGTTTAGAGGTTCTTGAATATAACCGGATGATTATAGAAATGACCAGATGATCCTAGACATATCCGTATGAGTATGGCGTGAGGTAGGAATAAGCTTCTGCATCACAATATCTCACAGATACGCAGGTGAAAGATACATGATGTCACTACATATTAAGTTACGCTCTAGACATCGATAGCTTTCTGCAGCAAGACAGGCTACGCCATTATCTGGCACTGCGGACAAGATGCCACGCCCTTATGCATTATCAAAGGCCTTTATTTGCCTCTAAGGAGATGTGCATTGCGTGCTAAGGTTCTATGCTGTTGACTGCAAGGAACTAGGGATAAGTAAAAGCAAGCACAATGGATAATTTACAATGCTCGTATAAAAGCTATGAAGATAAGTTATGTCATTCATTTCTAGGCGTTGACAACACATTATACAGAATGCAAGGTTGTTGACAAGGAATGGTTCTAATGAAATTACTTTTTAGCCAACAGAAGTTTCAGTTTAAAGATATATTACTTTAAGATGAAGGGCAAAACTAATGAATGTTTCTAAAAAGGGTGTATGATGTAAATCGTCTTAGCCAGAACTATCATCGTTGGTGGTTGCCTTCATCTCAGACTCATTGAAAGGGAGCAAAATATGCAAAACCCTGATGCTTCAGGTGCATTCAACTATTCATAATCGCGCATACGTTAGTGTACGTTCTTGGGTCTGGCTTTACTATTCATCAAAATAAAGATTTTCTGTAATTCTAGTCTCATTTGGAATCCCACCCGTGGCATGTGAGAAAGTTGCCAGTGACTTGGGGTTCGGGCGTGGTTTTCGCCTGGTACTGCGGTTTCTTCCACCAGTTACAACTTTCTAGTCACGACTGTGACAAGAAAGAAGCTAATGGTGGATCTGTTATGAAATCATCGACTAATCCCAGTAGTTTTACAAGCCCCAAATAGCGATTCGAACCTAAGAATGCAGTGTTGTGACAACAAGTTCCAGCTGCGTAGACATCGAGTTGCAATTGCGCAATACGCATGACCGCTCAACCACCGGGGAGTGCCTCTCCCAAATCAGCCAATACTCATTACGGTGTGTTATACACAGACCAGCCTGCCTTAGTAGTGGGTGGTTTGTTGTTACGGTTCACAAACAAGCAAATCCATTTGGTGTAAACATCGGGAATGGGGCAACTGCAGTACTGTACATGTACATGTACGTGAACCAATTATAAACGTTGTACCAGTTGGCTGCCATACGCTAATTACAGGCCTGGAAAAGTGTGTGGTATATGGCATGCCCTATACACTGAGTCGTACATGTAATTCTCTAAGTTCCCCAGACACAAAGGTGTATTAATAAAAAAAAGAGTGTAAATCCAAAATTTCTGTGACTTCTGATTGGTGGAATGCAATCAACTGGTACAGGCTACATAACCCAAGGGTCGATAGTCTTCTCGTAACACATCGAGTATATTCACAATAGTTTCTTTTGGGATCTTCTATCATTTAAAACATGGAAACAGACCAGGAACAGGAGGATCATTTTCTATAGTTAACACTTAGTACTGACTTCAACACTTCTTGTATTCATCTGTTTAACTGTTTTTACAATTTGTATGAAAATGATATAGCATTGACGTATTATGGTGTACCACTCGTGGGATACATTCATTAAACCTAGGAAGAGCAAACATTCTGAGGCTGTTATAGGACCGCAGAAGTACGTGTGTCATCTTTACTGAAGAATCATCAACTGAAGTATTCTTCCAAAAGGAGCTTTCTACATTACATGTATCTGTATACTTAATATTGCTACTACCATCCACTTTAAGATACATGTAGGTTATCAGCATTTAATATCTCCACCACTATTTAAATGTATGTATATATATATATATATATATATATATATATATATATATATATATATATATATATATATATATATATATATATATATATATATATATATATATATCTTGCTTTTGTTCACGAAAATGTAGAATAGATTGAGAAATACATTCAAGACGATGAAAGGAAAGTTGAGTATTAGCGTTATACCCATGGCGAGCATGTAATGGTATAATGAGTACGCATTATTGCATCACGCAATATTGAGTTTAACATTGTCTTGGGAAATGGCTTTGATAATAGTACGTTTGTCCTATGATTACGTAACATCACGACACATTCATCCACTTCTCGCGAGTCTTAATGGTCGCCATAACAATAATATGTTCAACATTGCGTTCAGCCTAACAGCATTCTGCTCTCTTTGTTTCAGATATAGGGAAGTATAACTCTGACTTATTACGTGGACTAATGGACATCGAGGTGTAATATGACGTAGAGTCAGGTTTCTGTGTATTCGTACATCCCTGACTAATGAATGCACCACTACTAAAGAACAATATATATATATATATATATATATATATATATATATATATATATATATATATATATATATAAACATATAAATATATATATATATATATATATATATATATATATATATATATATATATATATATATATATATATATATATATATATATATATATATAATTAATATATGTGCATCTTATCAAAACACAAACAAAAAATTACTGTAACAGAAAATCAATCATGAATGATTTAGATAAAGATGATATTATATGCAACTATTTCCTTAAATGGACCTGTAGAATGCTTGTCCAGAGTGGTAGTACGAATATATAGGACCATTATTAGATACTTTCCCTTCAGGAAATAGGAGGCCAGGCTTTGACGTAAGCAAGCCTTTAATAGTACATGCCGGTATATCACCTCTTAAGAATATACGCCTTTATCATCTATTACTAACATGATGACTACAAAGCACGAATCTCATTATCAAACTATAATACGATCGCTAGCAAACACGATCCCTTTCTAGTACCGTACTACGTGTAAAATTCATAAAATAAACCATATTTCGGATGCATGACACCCGTGTGATGACCATCGTTACAGTATATGGCCAGTGTTAGTATGAATTATAGACAGATCAGGGAGAATCGATAGGGATTGCATAAGCGGGTCCTTTCTATTATGAACGAGCTGACAATTTGCCACATTAAGGACGGCTATAACAGGTTCGTGTACAGCACGATGGTCGTTAGTGGCCTTAAGTGTGATGTTTCGCACGTTAATAATAATGAACAGGGTGTAATACGGCCATGTTATTAAACGGGCTATTTGCCATATTGAGACTCATCATCAATATATCTGCTGTGATATATGCGACACGTATAATGCTAGTTGTGGCACAATCTACGGGCGAGGAGGATACCACTTTTTGCCATTTTGAGAAAATTCATGAATACCTCTCCCGTGATATATGCAAGACGTATAATGCTAGTTGTGGCACAACCTACGGGCATAGAGAAGGGTGCTATTCTGCCATATTGAGAGTCTTCATCGATACATCTGCGGTGATATATGCGAGACGTATAATGCTAGTTGTGGCACAACCTACGGGCATATTGGGAGATGCTATTCATGCAAATGCCAACGTGATTGGAAATTAAGGCCTAAGCAATGTCTGAACATATGGGACTAGTGGTACGTGGAAAATGGAACATGGCATTTGAAGCAGAACTCTCTTAAATGCTATATGGAATGGGAATTTACTTAAGTAAGATATACTAGTACACAAAACATAATGAGCTTTAGCTCCTCACTTGTGTACAATAATTTGGAGATTTACCTCACTGCATAGCAATGTAACCTTGAGTTAACAATAATAAGTATATTCTCAAAAAATTGTTTTCATGGATTGAGCGGGTGGGGTGAATGATTCGCATTGCATTCGGTCAGTAAGTCTGGTAACCTGTCCCATTTCAAAACATCGTGGGGGTCAGGACGCCGTCTTGGTTAGATCACGTGACTGATGGCGGCTCAGGTTTAGTGTGTCTTTTTGGGTCTTTCCCTGCCGCACAAATGGAATGTACTTCGCCAGGCACGACGTCAATGGTGTGGGTGAATTTAACACCATTTCGTTCATACACACCCTCAAAATGCTATTCTCAAATACCTCCTTCATAA
This sequence comes from Maea johnstoni, assembly GCA_963942565.1. Classification (NCBI taxonomy): domain Eukaryota; kingdom Metazoa; phylum Annelida; class Polychaeta; order Spionida; family Magelonidae; genus Maea; species Maea johnstoni. The sequence continues at coordinate 17,548,375 of OZ012692.1, forward strand.
AAGTTTTTTTTTTCTTAAATAGCAGACTGAGAAATGATTTTTCAACAGCCAACATACAAAACTCCTTCAAATAGTTTTTTAATTGATGATAAAGTCCTGAGTTATTTCAAAAAGAAGCGACAGATTCCAAACCGCACTTACAGTACAGACTTTTAATTCATGCACCAGTCGACCGGATGTCTGCTAGTGCCTGGTTATAAAAACAGCCAAGCACGCCAATGGCCCCACGTAGCTACGTTCAGTTGTGAGGTCATTTATGCATCCGTAGCCAACTGGGAGGCAATTGGGCATGCAGTTGTGTATTATGGCCGGGCTGCTCACGCATTTAGTGCAGGAATTACATGTCGGTAATGCACATGTACGAGCGAGGTCTCTCAGGGCTTCGTTTCTTTGACCCCTTACCAGCTTTAGGTTCGACTGGGCCTTGTTCAGGACCATCAACGTTGATCCACGTGGTGGGAAAACGGAATCTGAACGGTTTCAACGTTTAGTTGCGATGACGATCTGAACAGGAAACGTTGATCAACGTTGATCAGCGTTTATGGTGCTGAACAAGGCCCAGGTCGAACCCGAGGCTGGTAAGGGGTCAAAGAAACGAAGCCCAGCATGAATAAGCTGACCCCCGGAACTGCTCAAGCAAACGAGCATAAACACATTCCAGGTGGTCACAGCGAAAGAACTGACTTATGCTGCTGGTGGCTAATTTGGCCGATACAAAAGAGCTGAAAATGGCTGAAACCGTGACACATGGGTACTCATCTGAGAGTATTCAGTGAGAGCTATCTAATGAGTGCCAACATGACAGGGTTTATATGGTTATCAAAAATCGTTGCGTCATTGTACTTTGGACGAAAGTAGCCTAGGCATCGGAAGGGTTAAAACCTGGTCCCGCCCCTTCCGTCTCTTTGACTGTTCATTTTAGCCCGCATTTAGGCACTTGGAATACAGGACACACGTCGTTTCATGTTAATCATGCGTGGTCTGCTCGAAATGGAATCTGACGGGGCAGCAACATCAACAACAATCGATTAGTTTTAACTGATCACGTATCATTGACTCCATTCATATCATTTCTTAGACTAAGGTGAATCCCTACAGTCAGATTAGGATGCAATGCTCATGCAGTTGAACTATATATATATATATATATATATATATATATATATATATATATATATATATATATATATATATATATATATATATATATATATATATATACAGTATATATATATATATATATATATATATATATATATATATATATATATATATATATATATATATATATATATATATATATATATATATATATATATGCGCAATTGCATAATGTCAGCTGTGAGGAAGATACATGTAAGTGTAATCACATATCAAACTACTCGATAGAGTCCATTAAATCATGCACGGAAGTGTCCTGCTAGGCTATTCAGGTAAGATAAAATTACATTTTCTTTTTATCAATGTATGTGTCATTGATTTGCTATGAATGTCAACTCCCGATTAAAGGGTTCACATTCAAACGATTTTGCTATTTCAGGAAAATCCCTCTGAGTAATTTGAGTTTAACCATGTACATTTTTATGCATTCGTAAAATAATCTTCAAACATTCCAAGGCATAACTTCGCAATTTCGATTTCGTTTAGGTCGATATTGAATAAAAATCGCCTCATTTCGAAAAAGCCATGTGCAGTCAACTACCCTGATTATTGTGTTTTTCTTGCCAGGACTCTATCGCCTGAATGACACACTAGCACACAAGCTAATACTTTCTCCTTAAACCCTAGCCTCAACGCAAAAGTGCCCAATGTTTACACGCTCGCCTTAAAAGGGGTCATCAAAAGAGAGACAGTTTGATCTAGCGCATGCGCAAATATCTCACTTCCGTAGACAATTCGTTTATTCTAGACTATCCGGCCAATGGTGGAGCAATCGATGCAGATGTACAAATATTTGCAGATGTTTTCCCCTCAGATACATAGCAACCATAACCAGTCAAATATTTGTGCAGGAGTCTAACAGGGCCAGTCATTATATCGACAGCTATTGGTGGACGTGGAACGGGACCACACAGTAATATTGCAGTCAAACTCCAATCCAAAATATCACTTAGTAAAGCCCCTTTCACACCAACTGGCGACGTCTGGCGATGCACTGGCGACCAACAATTTTGGACACATCGCCAATGCATCGCCAGACGTCGCCAGACAACGTCAGTACATTGCCATCACATCGCCAGCGCTCGTCAGCCGTCGTCAACGCTTCGTCAAGCTTGGCGATTTTTTTGGAATGTTCAAAAAAATCGCCAAGCCTCGCCAACGGTCGCCAGTGAATATAGCGTCGTCAAGTAGTTGTCAGCGCTTCGCCAACCATCGCCAAGCTATTCCAGCAGCTCGCCAATGCGTCGTTAACAGATCGTCAGTGTTTTTGGACCTCCAAAGGTGAATCTCAATAGATATTTTAATAGGAAATATTGAGATAATATTAAAATTGTCAAAATTATACTTGAAGATTTGATAAATGGACCCTCTCTCTCTCCATGCATGGCATACAAAAGAAATTGAAAGAAGAAAGAAGAAAAATCAAATATCAGCATATAATACTAGTTCTGTGGATTTAAATAGATCTACATACCCCACTACTTTAGATGCTGCTATTTTACTAAATGCATTTACATCTAATGCAGCATGGAGGAGAGAAAAGAAATGATATAAAATAAGATAAATTCCCCACATATCTACCCTACTTTTTCTAGCATGTAATAGAAGACAAACATATTTTTGTTCAGGCCTCATCAGCCTTTGGAGGTCCATTTACAAGAGTAAATGAAGAATGTCATTGGTGCCATCTATGATAAAAGGGGAGGGACACTAGTGATTTAACGTACTTTGATAATCTCTATGATGAAATAGAGTTAGAAGATTATTGCTTTTCTGTGAAAGTTGTTCTTCAAGGTATATTTTCTTGAATGATGAAAGAGAGGGTGCCATTTTCATATCTACTAATTAGGAATTCACATTACTATGCCTTCTTAAGTGTATGAGTGTTTAAACTTGCTGGACTATGACTAAAGAATCATCTGAATGGCATACCTGTCAACATTCAACCATCCACAATCAGGAGATTTCACGCGGTTCACTATTGGGGCCTATTTTGTGGGATTTTGTTTAATACCAATCCTGGCAACCGAAGTCAGGTTATAAGTTTAGCTTAGGAATGAGTTATTATATTTCACAGGAGTTTGCAAGTTGATAACCATACACATATATTAATGAAGTAACTTTTATTTGATAAAGCTGATATATTCATAGTTATGAAAAACACACAGAGAAAATATCATAAAAAGATTATGTATACTTTCAAGATCAAATACTTCCATTTTCAACATATTATTATCAGGGGGTGAATATTCTACAAAGATGGCACTTGGGTGAGTGCAATATCAATTATTATGATAGAGGGACAAGTTTTGCTCTCCCTGTATACCTCTTTGATCACGTGACAACTCCGGTCGCCACAACGTCTTCAACACATCGCCATGTTGCCAATATGCTTCACCAATTCGCCAAGAAGACGCCAGTGGTCGTCATGATGTTCCCAGTGGTCGTCAGTGCATCGTCAGGAAGTTGTCAGCGATCGCCAGCGGTTGTGACCGAGTTGTCAGCAGATCGCCATATGTACGTTTATGTGTTGCCACTGGGGCGTCAATAGGTCGTCAATACGTCGTCAAGCAAATCATTTGGCGATGTACTGGCGATGCACTGACGATTTTTGATGAATTAGCAGTCGTGAAGACGGCGCCAGTGCATCGCCAGACGTCGCCAGTTGGTGTGAAAGGGGCTTAAGGCTACTAGTAGTAGTACGATGTTGCGCATGCGTGGAATCAATCACAACTTCCTTTTTCGGCTCTCAAAAAATTTACTGGATTTTCATAATAACATTCACTAAAAGATAAAATCTCCGACCAAAAAGCATAGGAATCTGTTCCTACAACACTTTAACAACGTTTGATCATCACAAAAGACATTCTGGGTGATATTTTCATTGAACTTTTCATCAATAGACGAATCTCCAAGGAATTCAATACGGCGGCGCCCATCTGAATTCGACCAAGCGCAGTCTCTGCCGTATATATACGACCACCAATTGAACACAACCGAAATGTTGTGCAACATAGTTATGAGCTAAGCATTTTTTTGGCGTGGTTTTGGTGATAGCTGTCACTTCTTTGTCGTCAGTGCCAGGATCATGGAGCTGTATAGAACACTAGTTTTGCTTGCTGTGGTCATCGGCTTCGTGCCAAAACAACTATTGCCGTCCAGACCAGAAACTACATATAAATCTTATCCTCTAACAAACCTCTCATTCGTCGAATACTTGCCATCACTAGCATGTGAGTTTAGCACAAAATGCAAAAACTTTGTTCCTGTTAAACAAACAATGAACTTAAATGCCACAACGTCACTCTTACTCATCCTCTTGGGTGGTGATGTTGCCTGCAACCCTGGCCCTCGGAGTCCAAAATACCCATGCATGACTTGTAAAAAAGCTGTGAAGTGGAATGTCCAAGCCATCTGTTGTGATTCTTGTGACCAGTGGTGCCATACATCATGTTTAACTATGTCACCACATGTTTACCAAGCATTAGAGGATCACCCTAGTTTTAGCTGGATATGTTGTGATTGTGGGATGCCTAACTTCGCCTCCTCACTGTTCAACACCACAACAATAAATCTCTCGAACAGTTTTGCACCTCTGAGTGATAGCTTCGACTCCATTGACTCAAGTATTCCCTTCTCCCCACAGTGTACCTCATCGCCCATTGGTAAAAGTAAAAGACAGGATAAAAAGAAACAACCACCCAAACCTGCATTGCGGACACTAATAATAAATGCCAGGAGTGTCCGTGGCAAAGTAGACCAGCTTCACTGCGAGATTGAGTTAACAGACCCTGATATTGTTGCCATCACAGAAACATGGCTAGATCCAACAGTGTTGAGCTCAGAGCTCTTCCCACCAAATTTCACCGTTTACCGCAGGGACCGCCCCTCTACTACGATGGGCGGAGGAGTATTACTAGCAGTAAACAACAGGCTACTAAGTAGCAGGGCTGAGGAACTCGAGACATCATGCGAAATCTTATGGATTAAAATTGAGATGGTGAAGGTAAAATCACTCTATGTAGGAGTATTCTACCGACCGCCTACATCTTCGCCACTAGAAGCAAATAAAACCCTTGAAGAACTTGAAACATCTATTTTGAGAATTCAGAATTCCAATGCAAATATTTGGCTGTGTGGAGATTTCAACATGCCCGACATCGACTGGGAGACCGGATCAGCCAGGAAGGGTGCTGGGAGACCTGAGTTCTGCAGAAAGCTAATCGGCATAACCCAAGACGCTAGCCTTGAGCAGCAAAATCTACAACCCACTAGAGGACAAAACATCCTAGATTTGTTTCTCACGAATAACCCTACCCTCACTCAACAGGTCAAAGTAATACCGGGCCTGTCTGATCATGATTCTGTATTAGTGGACTCCCTGCTGTGCCCACTTTCTCCAAGGAAAGCCAGTAGAAAGGTCTACTTACACAAGAAAGCTGACTTTCAAAGTTTCATATCAGACCTAGAGGACTTTAAAGTTAAATTCCTAGAAAATACTGAGCCCAGATCAGTCAATTCAATGTGGTCTGAGTATCTGGAAACCATGTTGTCACTGCGCGACAAATACGTTCCGTCTAAGGTTTTCTCTGGGAAGCAAAAACACCCCTGGGTAACAAACCAAATCCGTAGATTACTACGGCGGAAAGAACGAGCCTACCACCAAGCTAGGAAAACACATAAAGACGCTGACTGGCATAAATTCAGACAGTTGAAGAAAACTGCTCAAAAGCTTTTTCGCCAGGCATACTGGACTTATGTGAATAATATAGTTGATCCGCCGGAAAAACAGCCAAACAACAAGGGTTTCTGGAGTTATCTAAAGAAATTCAAATCAGACAATGTTGGAATTTCGGTCTTAAAGAAAAATGGACAAACTGCTATTTCTCCTGAAGACAAAGCCAGGATGCTCAACGAGCAGTTCTGCTCCGTCTTCACCGACGAAGATATTTCAAACATACCAACCCCTCCGGATGTGGCCAACTCAACAGTGGGCCCTCTCAACATTGATGCTGCTGGTATTGCGAAAATCCTTAAGAACCTGAACCCAAACAAGGCAGCCGGTCCAGATGGCCTAACCACCAGGCTTCTGAAAGAGACTTACTCTCAATCTGCTGAAATCCTACAGAAAATATTTCAAAAATCCATCTTAGAAGGCACCTTACCAGACGATTGGAAGCGAGCCTCCATTTCACCGGTATATAAAAAAGAAAGTCGCTGCCTACCATCCAACTATAGACCAGTATCCTTAACAAGCGTAGCTTGTAAAGTCCTGGAACATATCGTCAGTCACCACCTTATGGGATACTTTGACGAAAACAACATCCTGGTTGATCATCAACATGGCTTCCGCAGCCGTCGTTCGTGCGAAACACAGCTTATACTGACTTATCAGGACCTGGCCCAAACCACTGATAAAAGAGGGCAGGTAGATATGTTGGTTCTAGACTTCGCCAAGGCATTCGACACGGTGCCACACCAACGTCTACTTAAAAAACTAGCCGCTTATGGTGTCACGGGAAATCTACACAAATGGATAGCCTCCTTTCTTATTGGCCGGACACAATGCGTCAACGTAGACGGCGCCACATCGGAAACTGCACCAGTTCGGTCTGGTGTACCGCAGGGGACTGTCCTCGGACCGTTGCTCTTCTTGGTGTATATAAATGACCTCGCCGGTGAGGTTTCTAGCTCCGTCAGACTTTTTGCAGACGACTGCGTAATGTACCGACCAGTGGTTAGTGAAGCAGACTGTGAAATGCTGCAGGCAGACCTACATGCCCTACACAGATGGGAAAACAAATGGCTCATGAGTTTTAACACTAAAAAATGCCACGTCGTACGGGTCACACACGCGAGGTCACATAAGGTCACCTTCGACTACAAACTAGGAAATAATTCCCTAACAGCACTCCCCTCACATGGTTATTTGGGCGTTGAGATATCGGAGGACCTGAAATGGAATACCCACATAAATCACACAGTATCCAAGGCCAATAGAACTCTTGGGGTTGTCAGACGCAACCTCAAACAATGCCCAAGAGATATCAAAGCTAAGGCATATTCTTCCATCGTACGTCCCAAACTAGAGTATGCTGCATCCGTATGGGACCCATACACAGATACTAACGTTAATGCACTTGAGGCAGTCCAACGCAGAGCGGCCCGCTTTGTCTGCAATACCTATAGCCGAGATGCCAGTGTCACTTCGTTATTGACCCAACTACAGTGGCCGTCCCTAGCTCAGAGGAGAGCACAGTCACGCCTCGCTATGCTCCACAGGATACTAAACGGCACTGTCGACATTGCTTGTGACAGCTTGGTAGCCAGACCCGCCAAAACAAGTCGTTTTGGCCATAGCAAACAACTGGAGAGGATACAGTGTAGCAAGGACTGTTATAAGTATTCATTCATACCTAGGACAGTGGTTCAGTGGAATAACCTGCCACAAGACGTTGTGGACCTCAATGAACTGATTCCATTCAAAGAGTCGATCAAGACCATAGACTTGACCTTAGACGGTCCTATGTACCGATACTAAGGAGCGCACACTCCAAGCTGTGACAGTTCTCCTTAAGGAGTATTATCAGCTATACATATACAGATACAGATACAGATACTACCGCACACCTCGAAACGCAAATAGTTCGTTTCTAAGTCTGCCGCCAGATGGCTGAATGTCTTGGGAAGGAGGCTATTTAAAGGTCAGAAGGTGAAGGTCGTTTAAAGGATATCTCTGGGCATGATGGCTACAAAAAAGAAGAGGTAGGTTATTTACAAATAAATACCCTGAATATGATTTTATCTGAGGCAGGTTCGAGTATTCATATATGTAAAATACAAAAGCTATACGTAGTCAATCAATGTAAGTTACTTTCTTCCATTTCCGGGTTTATAGAAGTCGACATACCGGTATCATAAATCATTGACTGTCGGTTGGTCGGAGTTGTGCCATTTTTTACTGAAATTGTCATCTGACATCCATTCTTTGTTGCTATTTATAGTAGTCCTACTTCCTAAATAATGGGATACAATTTATCTATTGTCTTGCAAGAGTGTTTTAAAATGATCGTAGACCAGAGTTATTGTATCAATATTTCTTAAAAGCTGTGAGAGAAAACCAATGAGTGGAAGCAAACCCTTGCCTGTCATGAGGGGACTAAACGTAAACATTGGTGGATGCATCTTTTTTTTGCATTCATAATCCCTATACAGGGGGTTGGGGGTGGGACGCCACGCATAGCCCGAGGTCCATGCCCTGATATTTATAATTTTTTGCAATTGACTATATGGTATGAACATCGACACACCTCCTTATACCCTGCAATGTTAAAAAAAACTTTCCCTCATGTAGCGACTTTGACATTCTTCACACAATAGGTCAAATAATAGCATAGGCGGTTACTTGGATGTACTGTATATGCATGGATGTGTGCCGCTACTTTAATTTTTGCAATTACCTGTATCCAGAGAAATACATCCCCTTGATCCGCAACCCCATAGCACAGCATGCTAGTACCTAAG
>OZ012692.1:17557259-17559759 GCA_963942565.1 Maea johnstoni
TTCGTCAGGCTCCGGTCGACTCAGGCAGATTTCTCGCTTGAATTCGCGAGTTACATACATGTACATAAATCCTTCTTAGTTACTTCCTACCATCTTATCATCCAGATGTATACCATGTTGGCAGATAATTATGAGCAAATACTGTTTTTAAGACCTAACCCAATTTCTGGCGGGTTAAGGGAATGGTAAAGCTGAGAATGTGGTTTGCCTAACAACGGTTGCCATGGCACTGTTGGAAATTATATGGGTCCTAACAATGAACTTTGAGAACAGCATTGTTAGGATCCCAATACATGATTACTATTGGTCTCTTAACATTGACAATTGTTAAAAGAAATGTTAGAAGCCAAAAATTCAGTCCGGTACAACAAAGGAATTTCACTAAATCAGCGGTTAGAATCCTAGTGGAGCTGATAATAACAATTTATACTGTACTGGACATGTTAATACGTGTACAGCTTTAAGGTTTCTTCACCGGTTCTTAGACTTTTGTATAGATGATGTGATAATGTGCAGAGATTTGGTCCATCTGGGCGACCGGTCGACGTTCGAAGTCCGGTTCGAAGTCTACCCAGCTGCAAAATGGGTACTTAGCATCAATAAGGCCGTGCTTAGAGCTTGTGCGCTATATGCTGCCAGCTGCTCTGAATATCCCCCGGGGGATTGAAATGGCTTCCGTGTGTACAGGCCTGCTAGGGAAGACAGGTCGTGTGAACATTTCGGTGGATACAAGACTATAAACCGAATAGATATAGTAAACATATCGTACACGGGTTTCACTTTATATGCACACAGATGCATCCAGAGTGTGGGAAATTAGGTCAAAGACTGCGATGTTCACGTCTCACGTTCATGATAATAGTAAACTACTAGGCAAACAACCTTCGAATTTTGTCTGCAAATAAACAGTTAACCCTTCCAATGCTGAGGCTATTTTCATCCAAAGCATAGGGATTAAAAGTGTATTGAGAACCATCTAAACCCTGTCATGTTGGTATTCATTAGATAGCTGTCACTGAGCACTTTCTTTCAGATGAGTACCCATGTGCCAGGGGTTCAGTCATTTTTCAGGTTTTTAGCATCATTTTGTATTGGCTAAATTAGCCACCAGCAGCATGTGGGTTAAAGTAAGCCAGACGTTTTCACATTGCTCATGGAAGGTCTTGGACATGAATGTCCGTTTCGTTTTGATTAGCTCAAATGTACCACAAAGAAAAGATCAACGCTCTAATCTAATCGATAGCAATAAACCAAAATCGATAGTTCGTTATCCTAGGAATTGCATTTAATGATCGAAAAACAAGGCACATCCTTGACGATGCATGCACGAGAGTATCCATTGTGTAAAAGAATACTTTGTAACAGCACACCGTCTCAAGCAACAATAGTTATATGGGATTAATTTCTAGGTCTATTATCATTTAATTATCAGCCTATTTTCGCTACGGCAAGAGACACAATAGCTAGTCCATGGATATGCTTAGAATGAGGAAGCACCTGCACAGTCTTAGGATATTAATTGATAATGGCCAGTGATGCGCCTGTGTATCTTTAGCATAATGCTGAGGGCATAGGTACCCGATTGAGGAGTGCTGTCAAATTAGCTGCAGACACAGCAGTCTCGTCTACATTCACATGCATTGAGAACTGGTATTCTCTCAATATATGTATTAATAAATATATATATATGTATATATATATATATTATATATATATATATATATATATATATATTATATATATATATATATATATATATATATACATGTATATATATATATATATATATATATATATATATATATATATATATATATATATATATATATATATATATATATATATATATATATATATTTATATATATATATATATATATATATATATATATATATATATATATATATATATATATATATATAAACTTATACATGAATATACCGAAAGTAGGATGAACATATTTAAGATCCCGGTACAGGATTAATATTTGATTCTTTCTAGTTCACCTTCTCTTTTCAAGTTAAAAGGACCCAAAGTGCACCTTCATCTTTGCTCAAACTCTTGGTGGGATAGAAGTCATTAAGATAGCATGAGTCAACTCTTACATAATCATACCATTCCTATTTGTTAACCCTTTCCCTACGAACAAATAACCCTAAGGTATGAATCATGTAAGTCGTTTTCTGCATTACAATCGAGTCAAATTCCACCGTTAGTATACAAACAGAACAGACATTTAGTTCCTGCACCAGTCGACCGGACGTCTGCCAGTGCCTGGTTGTACAACACCCCATGGATAACATGTCAGATGATCAAAGCACATCAATGACCTTAACGTAGCTTGCTAATAAAATCTACGTTCAATTTCGAGGTAATCCACGCATCCATGTCCATGAAACTGGTATGCCCGGACTGCCCACGCATTTAGTGCAGGAATTAAATGTCGGCACTGTATGTTCTGTGACTCCATGCTGAGTATGATTTCATAGGCTCCCACAAA
>OZ012692.1:17562259-17587259 GCA_963942565.1 Maea johnstoni
ATTGAAATAATGCATGATATTGTTATACAATGTCATGGGAATAATATGTCATGATGAAAAAGCTCCTGGGTTTCCTATTTCTTACTCTCCCCGCTGCCAAAGGTATTTTATTCGAATCAATGTTGCATAAATCCATGTAGCTAGTATGTGGTTCACAGTATTTTGATTTCAAAGTCTTACATAACACATGTTTTTACCAAAATGAAATGGGGCTTTGTTTATCCCCACACCCTGCATATACTGGAATACTTTTTATTGCAAGATATGGACTTCGTATTAAAGTAGCGCGTTAAAATTTCAATTATATGACAACGTCAAATGTGTCCTTATGCCATAAAGTTACACATGGAGGTGGTGGATCTTATATATCAAACGAATATGAATATATCGGGAAAGAATTAAATGTAGAGTAAACAATCTCTAAGAAAAAAACTATATCATTTTGATCTATTAATGTTTCCAATATCAGATCGAATTATTAATCAATAGTCAAAAAGTCATGACAAGTATTGGAACTATCTATTTGTTTCTAAATACTAGTATCGAAGATGGAATCAATTTCTGGCGCATCTCTAATGGAAAAATGGGGTTGCCACTACCAGAAAAGCACGAGCTCTTTAACAAAAATCACAAACTTAGATTTGTTCAATTGTTTCGGTGGTCGCCTACAAATAGGAGGAAGGCGGAACGGGACGGGTTTCCCTCACTATTGCAGGGGTCAGGCTTTGGTTAAAAACTCTAAGAAACCACCAGACCTCAGGTCTTCAAATCGCCACAGCCCAACCAAAGATCTCATAGCCCGAGGTGGGCCACACTGCAGTCCTTCGCTAAAACAATGTTTGAAAGCGTAAGCTAATTCCTTTCACTGTTCTATAGCATAGTGGAATTGTACGGGCCGCGGCGGGCGAAGGACAACTGATGTGGCAAATGGTGTTCTTCAACTGATTTTATTATTGATATCGCTCGGAGTATGATCTTAGAAGTTCACGTTTCTCATAGCCAGCCGGGCTACAAAGGCAAATGTTATTATAGCCCAACACAATTTTCTGTAGCCATTGGCTATGGGGCTAGTGTCTAGTTGGACCCCTGCTATTGCATCTGCCTATGTCAAGGGACATCCGTTGAGGCAGAATATTGCGTTGCCTGATTAAGTTCTTTAATCTTGGTAACCAAGTTAGTCACTTTACGTGGCTATGACTTCAAGAGCAAGGTTTAATCCGTTCTGACAGCCTAGGGACTCATTCACTTAACCACTAACACAGTTACAAAATGTAGCCTCGAAGTCCACCTCTTTTCCCAGAGCACAACGACAACTTACCTTGTGAAACACATCATTGTAGCAGACATAAAGACAGACATACATTCATACATGCACACACACACAGACACACATACATATGTATATATATATATATATATATATATATATATATATATATATATATATATATATATATATATATATATATGTATATATATATATATATATATAAATATATATATACATATATATATATATATATATATATATATATATATATATATATATATATATATATATATATATATAATATATATATATATATATATATATATATATATATATATATATATATATATATATATATATATATATATATATATATATATATATATATATATATATATATATATATATATATATATATATATATATGTATATGTATACAAATACACACACTTTTCACATAGTTACACGGAGTTCCGGGCATGGAAGAATTATGCAAAGAAATCTGGGCATGGAAGGGTTAATGAGATGGATTAGGATATCGAGTTAAGTTCTCCAGGTGTGAAATGATTCCATCAGAGTTAATTGTCCTGTCACATCACAACATGCCTCCGACGATACGGTCACCACTGCTGATAATTGCCACTAACATCACTTCCCTAGGCGTCAATGCAAAAGTCTGTGAGGGATTGACATACATACCTTGGTAGGAGGAGGATATGTTTTGCGTCGTTTTCACCATCTTTGGCCATATATAACGAGTAGATAGACACATATAAATATGTAGAAATCCCCCTTTATTTGAGAATAGTACCAAGGGATATTTAATTGCAAAAGCACTATAGACAGCCAGAATAGTACCAAGGGATCTTCAATTGCAAAAGTACTGAAGCCAGCCCTCCACAACGCCGCTTGTTTGTAAAGCAATCAGGCCGCCCCATCTATGAGTATTTAGTGGCGACTCTAACCTGCGACCCCACTTTGGGAGCCATGCTTGATACCTTGGTTGGAGGTAATGCGCCAAATACAACATTGTAGCATCACAAGTATTTCCCCACGTATACATTTGAATGTGAAACGCAATATTATGACATAACAAGTATTTTACAATGTCTACATGTATAATGGAATGAAGTGAACCAAATACCAAAATATGGCACCAAGAATACTCCCCTTTCTTAATACAATAGAATGAGCGGAGTGTTGCCCTATGTATACACTTGAATGCAATGCACCAAATGCCAAAGCGTGGCTCCGAGAATATTTCCCCTCCTATACCATAAAATGAGAGTAGCTAAAGGCTATATATACAATGTCTATGTATACAATGGAATGAAATCATGCATCATCTATTAGAAAAAAGTTGAGCACTCAATCTCATCACCGGTAATATATTGCAATATTAAAAGGCAACATTACGACTAGCATATAATGAAGAGATGCATTACCCGAAGTAACAGTCAGTAACAATAGACCCACACCAAGTCACTTTAAACTGTAACGCACGTGCTTTGGCCGTAAAAATACTGAGGCAATACTCTGTTATCGAGAAGCTCCCCGTACCAAGAGTAAAAACGTAACTTAACCATTGCAATGCTGAGGCTATTTTCGCCCAAATACACAAGGACACATTTCTTTTGAAAACCATTCAAATCCTGTCATTTTGGTATTCATTGGATATTGGTATTCATTTGGTATTCACTCTCGCTGAGTGCTCTTAGACGAGCACCCACGTGACATTTTTCGTTTTCTTTTGCATAATTTCGTTTTGGCGAAACTAGCCACCAGCAGCATGAGGGTTAAAATTTGATACAGAAAATTATGAACACACCAAGGTCAATAAAAGAAGGCACATGCTTCATAGCAACCATAGCTCCAGGTTATATTTCTTTTGAAAGATACTTTTTTAATCTACAGAATCCCTCAAAGCATCTTTTTATGACATAGATATGTGTCCTTGGTTATAAGGTGAAGGTTAGCCTATCAGACTATAATCTCTCCAACGAGGTCGTGAAGGCAGCTCAAAAACTGCGAAATATACTCAGCAGCTTTCAGGTCAATAACGTAACGTGAGTGTCATTCCTTTTATCTGCATAACCATATGCGCCTTGCCTGTAAATCCTTCGAAATATCTACGTACAACTTGCGCCTGTCGCTCAAAATCGTCAACGGCGTGTTTGTGCTGAGATTCTAGACATTGCTCATTCGAAACAACTAGATGCTCTTATCTTTATGAAACGGATATGTCTCGTTCTCGATGTGGAGGCATAGTCTCTATAATGAGCACAGATGGTTTGGTTTAGGTGTGGCAGTAAGGAACAACTAGGGCATTTAAAGTGTGATGAACAGAAACTGGAACATTTCATACCATGAAACATGACAGGCGTAGTAGTTAAGATTACACGTTTGCCTTTGTTTTGGTATTGCAATTATGTACCGCAGGTGAATTCGTTTGAATGTCATATAATTAAAGTGTGATAGTGAAAAACTAAAGAAACCGCGGTGTTATAATTTTGCTGATAAATCTAAGCCCAAGAAATTAATAATTATGATGATGATGATGATGATGATCATCATCATCATGATAATTATAATGATAATGATAATAATAATAATAATAATAATGATAATAATAATAATAATAATGATAATGATGATTATAATGATAATGATAATAATAAAGATAATGTCAATAATAATGATAATGATAATAATAATTACAACAACAACAACAATAATAATGATGATAATAATAATAATAATTATAATGATAATAATGATAGTAATGATAATAATGATAATAATAATAGTAATAATAATTATAATGATGGTACTAAAACTGAGCTGCTAAAACTGCACTAACATATTCACATCCCCAGGTACAAATGCCAACGTCCCATAATGCACCATATACCAAAAACTATTTCCAGTAGGAGAAGTGAGGCGTATAACCTCATTAATATCAGGTCACATAGGAACTTGACCATTACAGGGAAATTAACACTGAAAAATACTCCATATTTATATATAAATATATAAACCACTCTAGAAGCTTCATTGAACTTTTAGTTCTTTTATGATTATCTAAGAGATTGGTACCTTAACATTATTTTTGAGATGTGTGTGTCTGTGCGTCTCTGTGTGAGAAATGGAAAACAAACCTCGAATACTTTTCAAATCATCAAATACATTTTTCTACAAACCACATTTTACACAATGCACCTAGGTAGGTACAGGTACATGTATGTTGGTACATTTAGGTAAAACCTCAAACGATTTTCCTCAGATAGAGCAAAATATACAACCGTCTTTAAGTTGTATTTTCGTCTTTTAGTACGCTCCTAAGTTGAAAACAGCTCATTTATCAAGTATCTTTATCTCTAAAGACAGGATGCCAGAGGTTGGAATCCATGATGGCCTTTGTTCTCTATCCAAGATCCTATCTTGTGCAATTCAAAGTCATCAGCAGACCTTATTTTACAGACCATTGAGTTTCAATTAAGATTTGCCAATGTGCTGCCAAGCTGATTGCAGCAAATGATATGGATATAGAGTTTTTTATTTTCTCAAATAAAAGTGGCGCCACGGTTGTAAGACTGACGTCTTTGATGCGAGTTAATACATATCAGGGAAAATCTACCGACAATACAAACATTTCCAACTTCTTTAAACGGGGTGCGTTCCAGATACTTCTTCTTCAACTACTACTACTACTACTACTACTTCTATTATGATACCCATAAAGGTAGTAGTAATTATTATGAAGTAAATGATACTACTACTACTACTACTACTACTTCTATTATGATACCCATAAAGGTAGTAGTAATTATTATGAAGTAAATGATACTACTACTACTACTACTACTACTACTACTACTACAATTGTACTACTACTACTACTACTACTACTACTACTACTACTGATAATAATATTAATGAGAGCAAGGATAATTATAAAATACTACTACTACTACTACTACTACTACTACTCCTATGACGGCGAAAAATAATAGTGCCTCCCCATCTCAAATCAGCATATTGTTTGTCAAGGCTTGTGTGTATAAACTGTGCTATCTAAAAATTTCCACTGGGTGAGGGTTTTTGAGGCTAAGTCAAAAATAGCCCTCCTAATCAAAATTGAAATGAAAAATTATTATCATTTCCCACCTTCCTTCGCTTGGCAATTAGGATCTAGCGAGGGATGTAATAAAAACTTGGCAGGGTTGGCAAGGTGGTCTTATCTGCTTGCTGCGTGCAGGTCTGGTCCTAAGGCATGTAATCTGTCAGGCTTGTGGTTGTTCCTGTTATTGTAGGCATAGGAAGCCTCGCCATAGTGATAGGCAGAACTCGTGCTCGCGGACAGGGGGCAATGTTTTAATATCAGAATGCGGGAGTCCGCGGGCAGCGAGCGCTGAAAACTGGCACAGAACTCACAATGTGATACACGTCTAATCCTCAGAATAGATATCCACACTGTAATTCACAGAGCTTCCGCGTGGATGCTTTGTTTTGGGTTAAGACAATGCAGTGTTTTGGTAACAGTCTTTCCGTGTGACTTTGTTTGGGTTTTACCATGGTGAGGGCTTCTATTAAGTTTTGTCAAAACTGTAAACCATTACGCTTTACTCATGAAGTGTGGCATTAAGGTATTGTATAAGGTTGACTAAGAGTACAAAATGATTTAAATATTGATAAAACTTCTTGAAAAAGAACTAACCTAGGTTAGTAGTATGGGGGCGTAATACACCCCTTTACTTCTAGTCATTTTTTGTACATCTGTGTCTAAATGGTCATTGTGGCAATTGAGAAACCCTCAAACTATGCACAGCTTAAACTGGATAAAGAAATATAATATATCGCGGGAAGTTGGCCTACTGGATTTTTAAATTGACCAAGATTCAATATCGTATAATTCACATCCTCGAAATGTTATCATTTTTTGTCTTTATGGGTTGTATTATTGGAACTCGTGAAATAAGACGATATTGAGAGGCAATAAAACATCCGTTTTGCAGAAAATCATAAAGTAAAGATTCAATATCTAACCATTTTAAGTTTTTAACTGTTGAACTTCATCCTACAATCTGACATTACGTACCGTCAATGTTTGGCAAGTACGTGTACATGAAAGAATGCGATTAGGAGAAGGACCAAATGATTAACGTAAGGAATATTTTCTATTTTTATTTTTCTTCAATAGTAAAAAAGCTAACGTCGGTGAAGGAAGGAATGGATTTTACGTCGCTTTCTACCCCTTAGTTTATATCGTGACGAGATAGGAAGCCGAACCCGGGAAAAAATCCCCCCTCTTCACGAAAAATTCCAAGGGGTATTTTAGTTGCAGAAGAACCATAGACAGACCTCCACAACGCCGCACATTTACATATGGCCCAGGCAAACCCACCTGAGGATCCAGTGTAGGTTCGATCCTTCAAACTCATGCTTGGGAACAAGGCTTCGTGAACACGCCGGATCCCTCTAATGTCGGTGATTAAAGGCACGCTGGTGAGTGAAACTTAAAAGTCCTTGGGATATACTATGGAAAACATATATTTCATGTTCATACACACGCATATTGAATATGCGGATGGACATCATAAAAACCCTATTAATCTTATAGCATGCATTGTTATAGCACGCTGCATGGTTGTAGAGGATAAAGTTGGTTGTGAAGATTATGCTATAACGTTTGGAAATACATTAGGCCAATCCCCTTACCCTCTTTGGTGGTGTCTTAACATCCCTATTGGATTGCAATAAACAGGGTTATTGTCCACTTATACGATACGATGCTTTTATTGCATTTGCTAAAAGAGGCAATCTCACATATACAGCCATCCCTAGGGCTAGGAGGGGAATGCCCAGATAACAATTGCACTTTAAGTGCAAAACTCTATCAAAGTGGGACATAGTGGTAAATCAGGAAATACCACCCTTTCTCAGGAATCCAGAGGGTCTCACAGGTAAAAAAGAATACAACTTATCATAAGATGCATGTTAATCCTAATTGTGACTGGTCTTGGTAGTTCAATGCCGTTCAGGTTCAGGTCTTTTCATAACAGGACTTGGTAGATTCGTGTGTTTTTTTAAAACAAGAAAAATCTGCGTTGATTTCGACTCTATAAAATACAAATATTTAATTCCTGCACTGAATGCGCGGGCAACCTGGACATAATACACGACTACACGTCCGATTGCCACCCAGCTTCCGGGGCATGGATGAATGGATGTCTCAAAACTGAACGTAGCTTTGATTTGCAAGCTACGTGGGTCATTGGTGTGCTTGGCATATTCCTTTGACATGTTAGCCTGGGTGTTTGTACAACCAGGAAATGACAGACAGCCGATCGACTGGTGCAGGAATTTAATGTCTGTACTGTAGCAAGAAGAATCTTGCAAAGCACAAATACTGTAAAACTGGTAATGTTTGCGTGTAGTAAATATTGCGTTTTTTTCATTTTCTCTTTTATGCGTGTTTTGATTAATGCGAATCTCCACCAATAAACAGAAGGGAAACAGAAGGGACAGATTTATGCGTGTTTTAATTATTGCGTCCTCATGCATTCGCATTAAAACGCAATAATTAAAATCACGCAATCATTACCAGTTTTACAGTACACATTGAATTTGTGTGATTCCTTCAAACTATCTGAACGACAAAGAGCTATATATGTAATATAATCATTCCACCCAATTGATCCGTAGGAGGCATTTATCAGACACCTTGATAAATCACATCGATAATCACTTTCATTACTGATTCGCCCCAATTAATACTCTTGTTACGTACGAGGACACCACGAGGGAAATACCGCGAAACCCCGTCTACTTGAGTTACGTACATGTATGTATAAACGAAAACATCACCCAAAAAGTGGTAGGCACAGGTTTTAGATCCGTGAGTAGCTTACATTGAATACCGTTAGCAACTGAAAGTGTTTATTTTTACAATTAGAATAGCAAAAATACAGATGCCTTTCATTCAATACACGTTATGTATAAATAGTTATTGTACCTTCTTAATTAAAAAATGTCTTATTTGCAATTGAAGGAAACATTCAGAAGGTGAATGTTATCCCCGCAATGGAAGATGTTGTATATATATTAGGTTCAGAAACTGTAAGGGTCTGTCGTTCTATGGCCCGCATACATGGGAACCAATGACGCCTAATACAAGACAGAGTTATACAATGCTTGAGACGAATTACACTCAATGGGCAACACTCGTATACAGTCCTGGTAAGACTCGGTCAGGGCTTCTCTTACGTATGGGAACAACACGAGGAGAATACCTGAAGACTGCACCTACTTCTGTTACATAACGACACACAAGTTCACCCTACTTAAGCTTAGGGGATTTAGTTATGTGTCTAGAATAAAATGTTACACTTCCACTTTTCTGTCGATTGCTTGTGGAATGCAAATACTTTTAACTCATGTATCCTATGACCTGAATATATATTATGAACCAATAATTTGACATAACTTCAATGCCACTTAAACAAGGTACTTTATACCACCTCTGTCATAACGTAACACAAGTATATTGTTCAAAATCACGAACAGCCTGCCGAATAAATAAACCAATGTGTTACTCAATATTTACCCTTCTAACCTTCTACATAAATGTGACCTTAAAATCAATTATAACAGAAAAGGCCTGATGATGTTTGTTTGACAATTGTCAGAAAAAAAACACTTGTCTACGAAAAGAAATAGTTGTGGCTTTATACGTTAGATAATGTTTAAATATAACTTGGGTTTGAATTCGGAGGTATGTGAATTGTCACGTTTTCTGCGATATTGAGGCCAAAAGTTTTTTTAATCCTTCTAATGCTGAGGCTACTTTGTCCGAATCACAAGGATGCAAAGATTTTTGAAAACCATCTAAACCCAGTCATGTTGGTATTAATTGGTAAGCTCTCACTTAGCACTCTCTTATGAGTACCCATGTGCTATGGTTTCAGTCATTTTGTAGGCTTTTTGAATAATTTTATATTGGCCAAATTTGCCACCAGGAGCGTGAGGGTTAAAGCCTCTGTAAAGCAAATAGTTCTAATGATCAGGAGGTTCAGTCAAATAGAGGCATCCACACACATTCAAATGACCCTAAATTAGTGACAATCATTTTACAATAACGTAAATTTGTCAATATGCCCAAATGGGTAGGATTTGGATTTGCAACGTTTTGTTATCTAAGTATGTAAAGGCCAAAACGTGATTATTCAAATGTCAATACTCGATCAAATCCGGATGATTAGGAAGACTACGTACTAACAAAAAGTCATTGGCCCCACTCCCAAAGTCGGATTCAAACATCGGAGCTTTGGCTGTGACCAGAGTAAGCGAGCAGTCTTTTTGCAATGAGTTAGATCGCTCGGCTATCGGGCAACCCCTCTGCTGTATGACAGAACAATTGATGAGAAAATGAAGGATATGATATCAACCTCTCAGAGTGTTAGCAGTGAAGAAAATGAAACTTCTTTTTCTCGTATGAGAATCATTTCTTCTGACATTTTCTTGTTAATAACTGCTTCCGCACGAGACGTTTGATATGGGCACAGTATCGGTTTTATCATATTTCATCAAATCCTAAGATTTGTTTCGCTGCGGTATTGGTTTCAAACCTATCCTTCATAAAATATCATTCATCAAGAGAATGGGGCCTTCAGGAAAGCTATTCTTTGTAACATCAAATGCGGAAAAGGCCATCGCATCAAAGGCCTTTATTTATCTACATCACCAGAATGTGATCGCATGGAGTCGTTTGATATCGAAACCGACGCTGCATTAATCAAAGATGTTCCATAGCAATGAGCAGTAAGGTAATTTTCTTCCATCAATTGATATTCGCTGCTATGATTTTCATCATACATCCTTTTCAGATATTCATACTTGGTTTGTTGACATATTCCGTATTAATCAAAATTGAGTTCGTCATGTAAATATATGTAATATTGAACCTTTGATATATAGTTAGGTGAGCAGATCGTACAGGCACTCACGCACCTACATAAAATATAAATACATAACACACACACACACACACATATATATATATATATATATATATATATATATATATATATATATATATATATATATATATATATATATATATATATATATATATATATATATATATATTTATATATACACGATAACGAAGATGAATAAGCTGATAAAGGCTGATGAGTTCATCAACAAATATAGAAGGTAAAAAGAAAGTAAAAGGCATGAAACGAGCTCCAACAACAGCATGTATGGCTTAGACTACAAGCAAGGAAGTTGGTTATCTTGCGAATATAAATTACATAAGGCCACAAGAATACCAATTGTATTTAAAACTAATTTCGATTTTATTAAGATGTTTATCAAAATACAAATTGGGTAGTCTAATGCAGGCCACAGACCGAAATCCTGGTTTTGACATTGACCTAAATCACATTGTAATACATTATGATGAGACGTGTCACATTCTCAATGTTTCGTTTCTATAGAACCTTTATAGAAGTAATGTCACATTAGGTTTTATATTATATAAATGTTACTGTAATCCCTAGTTGGTGTTTGTCAGCTACGGCACTAGAAACCACTCTACTAGCGACCAGACCTGTGGCATAACTCCCTATTTCCACATGCGAGTCATTTAAAGTGGAATGAATAATACATGCGGAATAGGGTCGAATGACAGTATAATGTGTCTACCACCTTTTTATTGCCACCACTGACATTTTGTGTTGACGGCTCGGCCAGACGTCTGACGTCTTCAACCTTAAGCGAGGGTTAAGTACTTTGACATCACGCCATCTTTTCCCATGCTATTAATAAAGAAACGTGAAATACAGAAAATAAGCAATTATATGGTGTTTGATTTGCCAAGGGAGACATAAGCTAGTACTTTTCCTTATTATGATATGGTCCACATAAATACGGATTCGATACTCGCGGTATACTCGATTTGCTTCCCGTTTATATTAATAATCGATTAAACCTGCATGATTGTTGTCCACGTAAATGTCAAAAGATATTTACAGGTACTATTTCTTTTACTCGAATATTTTCGCGATACCTCTCTTAATATGTTTAACTAGAATTAGTTTAACATGCATGTTTTTGTATGTATGTATGTATGTGTTTACAAAATTATATACGTATGTATGCATGCATGTGTATGTACGGTTGTAAGTATATGTAAGTATATGTATATGTATGTTTATTGACTGCTATGATAGGTAATCGCTTCAGGTTCACAGTACTATCATGGATTTAGAAGGTGTACATCTGTAGAGGTCTGCTGATAAAGAAAAAAAGTATAAAATATTTGAAATTCTGATTTCGGAAAATGGTTGTTTTCAAGCAATTAAAGCAATGAAAATGAAGTGATAAACGTTTGCAAAGGTGTGTGGCACAAGCATTGAATTTTGAGTCAGGCAGGTGAATTTGGATCTGTATTCACTGATAAATCACGTACATGTACATAGATCTGAGTGCTATCACTAATCAGCCGAAATGATTTCCTACCTTAAGTTTCTTTACAATTGTGTAATTTCAAAATTAAAATAGATACTGATCAATAGAGATCACGAATGCTCTCGCAAAATGCTTCTAAATTACATGTACAGTGCCGACATTTAATTCCTGCACCAGTCGACCGGACGTCTGCCAGTGCATGGTTGAACAAACACCCATGGGTGACGTCAAAAACTACGCCAAACACACCAATGGCCTATCAAAATGTGAATCAAAGCTACTTTCACTTTTGAGGTCAGCTGTGTCTCCATGGGGGCAATCGGTTGTGCGGTCGTGTATTACGCCCGGGATACCCATGCATTTAGAGCAGGAATAAAATGTCGGCACTGTATATTCATGGTATTGGATCATGAACTACGACACGACCTCTGGTAATTGGGTAGGCCATTGACATAGCTCACTAAATATGTAGGTCAAAGGTCAATTCGAAAGAGCACCAACTACCATGTAAAACATTCTCTCTAGATGCAAAGGCAGTGAGTGTGTTTTATTGAAATGTCAGGTTCGTGAAAACGTGAGAAGGAGTCTGACTTGGAAATGGCAAGATGACATTAATATTTCATGGTAATTGCTTTGACGTAACAGGCAGACATGTGCGTGCTACGTCGATTTCCACTAATTCCTGCATTACATATGTGGCATTGTAGGTCCTGATCCGCTGTTTGCTTATGCGTGTAACGAACACTTGTATTCACAATGGGGGAGAAGGCACTATTGAAAATCCAGGGAGGCGCTGGGTTAATTTTGGGTAATAACGTATATAACAGATTTCTACTTTTCCTGCCGCTGCCATTTTCAGTTTTGCTATTCATATCTTTTAAAGAAGCAACGTGCAGGAAAACCGTTCCGCAAATTATTCTTAAATATTTATAGAACATTTTCTATTTGCAGCCAATCATTCCATCTTTTGGATTGTATTCTTCTATGTTATTACCATTATCTAATTGTAACCCTGCATTGCTGCTCGTTACAAGTTTAAACATTATCTACATTCTCTATCAAGTGAAGTGAAGATGTCTGGTATTTAAAAGGGCAGGTGTTTTAACTATCAAAACCCCGCGTTGCATATCTCACCATGTATATATATATATATACTTATGTAAAATTGCATTTTTTACATACTGAAAGAGGTTGAAAATAAGCATTTTTGGAAAACGGGCTGTCTAATGCCCCAAATAAATGTACCTCCACAGAACATATTTTACAATATTTACTTTTACAATATCGTATTGCCCTTTATTTGATATGAATCATATTTGTTACATTCATCTTCACTGAAGCATCTTATAAAATGTCCATAGGTATACTATAAGAAAAACAAGTTTAAAAAGGATTTCTTTCTGATATAGAAAAAAAGCACATCCAATTAATTAAGTAATTAACACTTCTTAATTGAGTCAGGTAACTGCACATTTATTATAAGAATAATACACAATATAATCTGCACTTAGTCGACCGCTGTTTTCAATTAAAGTAAAACATACTGCGCACGCAACGTAATTATTACCTTTGATGAGTCAAATGAGGTGATCGATTTATTGATATAAGCAACCAGAAATCAGAAAAAATACCAAACTGTACATTAATCTTAGCAAGGGGGCGAACTTGATTTTAATGCCAGGTAAATGTCGCTCCAGTAATTTCAATAGATCAAGTTCCCACCGACAGGCCAGTAACAGCCAGTAAAAGCCTAATGGACATAGATTGACGATAACTATCGATTCGACATTTACTGACCTACTTTTAGGGCTGGGGTTAAGGAAAACAATAAGTGTTTTCTTGTAAGTGCAAAAAACGTTCGATATTTTTCTTTGAAGCTACGCATAATTCAAATGCAACAGCATTCCATGGTAAAAATGACCTGAAAAATAGTTTTGCTTATAACACCATTTAAGAGACTAATATCGACCTCTTGTACAAATGCGCTTCTAAGGCTACGGCGATCGGCTTTTGATGCCAAGAATGGAAATCATACCAAACTAGAAAACTAGAAAAAAACAAAGGTAGAATAGAAGTAGAAAAAGTAGTAGTGGTTATTCGCAATTAACCACGTTTAGTACATATATAAATAAAAAGAATTGTGTAACTGTTACAATTTATTCATGTTTAATTTGTAAATGTATCTTACACGTTACATAACATGGTCAATAAATACTATTTCTACGACTATTTCACATGCATATTGTAATGAAGGGAGCCTTAGTGTTGGAGGTGATCTCACAACTCAGAAATACGGATACACAACATGTTATACTATAGTCTGCCTGACTCGAGTTTGGCAACCGTTTTTTCCACTTTTTTGTGACAAAACGTTCGAGCATGCCATCCAAACTTGGCAATCCTATTTGGAGCACTACTACGTGTATGTATAAGCATACTTTTTGTCTCAACTCCGCAAAATGTTCATTTTGCTCATTAGGTCTCATTGTAACATTTGCCCATTGCCAACAATTGCCAATAATATAAACACGCGAGATTGTACTGTTGGTAATGGGCAAATTTTACAGACTACAGTTGACACACTGTCTCATTAGATATAAGCTCTCCCCGGTGATTTCCGTGTTGAAGTTTTCTGTCAGGCCGTTTACTAATGCTCGCACATTAATATATAAACTTTGACATAAGACACATAGGTTCTTAACATTTAATTATGGCATGTTATTTTCTGACCCAGTCCTAGGATGACAAATATGATTAATTAATTTACATTCCGTATGACAGATATGTTAGCTATGCACCGCGATATTGCGCTTTCAGAAAACGTACGCGTGTCAAATTTTTATGTTGCTCAAAAGCTCAAGATAACTGCATTCAGATTATGAAATTTGAAAAGTTCTCCCCAAAAGTTATGTTTCATCAATAGCGATAGTACTATGAGACAGGCTTATAAGGAAATAAGTTAAGAATGCATATTTGTATAACTCACACATTAATTTAATATATTCTAAAACTAAAAAAATCTTTTAAAACATAGAAATTGAAGTACAGAAAAAAGTATTCCATAAAATTAGTATGTATAAGTTAGTGTCTTGCTTTTACAGCCCCTTTACTGAACCCTTGACGACAATACTTCGAGTGCTTCGTTATGTGAAGAGAAACCAACGTTATCCATTATGTATATCTTTTTCTGTGTAGGAAATACATGCACAACATCATTTGTACCTTGACAGTCTGTTGAAATGTGCCAAGACGTTTTGTTTTAATTCGTGCATTCAAACTATATATCCATTACTATATAGATATTCATTGGAAGGATATTATGTTGGCGCTATCCTGGGGAGCGCGAAAATAGCGAAAATAAAATGCCTGTAAAAATACCAGTTATACAGTAATGAGTGACCGAACATATTTTGATTTCATGTTTCGTTAATTTCTGCAGCTGAAATATGCCATTGATAAGGATATTCACCTGTTGTCTTTAAGAATATATCAGGAGAGTGCTTTCTAAGTCAACTCATTCTACTGAATTATATATAGTTGTTAAAAATGCAAGAATTACTAAACCCGAAGATTATATTGAAACTCAAAATATAATAACGTAAAACCATTAAATCATATTTACATATGTAAAGGCTCTTCATCGAGTCAACTTCTTGTCTAATTGATACAGTGATTTTTTTGACTTATAAAAAGAAAATATACAGCACAGACAGAAAGGTTATAAGGTGACCGATATTGCAAAATTAAATATAAACTATGTGTAGTTACAATATGAACAGTATGATGCAGATATTGAGGGGTAATTTCCAATATTTGAACAAAGATGGTCAGATCTAATTCACATTTTAGGATGATATTAAACATCGTATCTGATGTGGACAAACTGTTTTGTACAGAAATTGGCATTTGTTTTGTGTTATTTGTACCCATATATGTTTGTCTTAATGCGTTTTGTTAAGATATACATAGAAACATGCGTTTTGCAGAATAATTCTTGTCTAGTTGAGTGATGAACTGTGTCCGCTTTGCTGTGAAAAACAGCCACGTGTTTACCATTCTACACTTCCCTGCCTCAATAGTACGTACATGTATACTCATCATCAGCGTATTTACATGGCAGATCTGTTCTATTAGATTTGATATATGCCATGATTATCTTATTTTCACCTGCCTGAATCTTAACTACTACAAATGATCTAATCACCATCAGGTAATGGCGATCAGGTGCCTAATCTACACGTAATTAACACGTAATCAAGGCGTACATATATTTGCATGTATATACACAAAGCTAAAGAGATACACGATACATCGATAGTTGCTGCATGTGGAGCTACAGAAAGGACAAAAATACAAAGATATTCAAAAGATGGCGTCAATCTTTATAGAATCAACTGCAAACCATCTAAAGTAGGCCTTGCTGTATAGAACATTTTAAAAGTGGTAGTAGTAGTAGTAGTAGTAGTAGTAGTAGTAGTAGTAGTAGTAGTAACATTTTAGAATAAGTAATTATTATGTGTAGTAGTAGTAGTAGTAGTAGTAGTAGTAGTAGTAGTAGTAGTAGTAGTAGTAGTACAATATAAGTAGCAATAGTGGTAGCGGTTATTCGTACTCCAAATACCTATGCTTATCCTCAGTAGATAATTGCTAAAAGGTAATTGGCATAAACATAAGCTTTTTCTGGCATTATTATTTCTCCCTAAATAGAAATGAATAAACAAATATCAAATCAGCATCACCCACTCATTAGTCTTTGAACTGCAATTAACATAACCCTGAAACTCAGTTTAGAAGGTCCACATTTTTCTTTCTTTATTTATTTCTATCTCTGTTCTACCTTATATTTTGCGTTTTAAGTACCATTTCTGATACATTTACAATGACCTGGCTTAATTAATGAGTACGACAATCATAAGGACGTCAGAAATACGTGGAATTAAGAATAGTATTACCTAGAAATCTATCATGGTATTGACGCAATTCATACGAGTAGTGTAAACAGCTATACTGTATCACCTGGCTACAGACCAAACGGCGCCTTCTACCTAAAAGATAAACTAGAGGATTGCGTGCTGGTAGAGACATTGAATGGAGATCATGAACAAACCCTATCATTCCACTCTGGGCTTCGGCACATTGTCCTATCACAGCCTAGCAAGTCCTATATACCTCTTCCTCTCCAAGTCCCACTAAATTAAGGAAGTAGGCAATGTCAGACATTTAATGTGTGGACATCTATATCAAATTGATGAAAATCATTTGACAAACAGCCTCACGCAAACTGCTCGTTTGTATGTTTATATTGTGTCAAAAAACACATGCCATTGACTTTATTGCGAATTGCACACAGCGAATACTGATTTTTTGGAGCCGGCGTTTTCTCATTGAAAGATGATACATTGTTGGAACACACACACAGATATATATATATATATATATATATATATATATATATATATATATATATATATATATATATATATATATATATATATATATATACATATATATTCATACTGATGGGTAAAGCTGATAGCGATTGCAATAGCTAGGCCTCTTATTCAATAAATGCTTTGTCACAGTTTAGTTTCAATATAGAGTTAAAATTGTCGATAAACGAAATTTCAAAATGTTACGCTTTGCCGTAAGCGATAACTTAGTGTGGTTCCATCCGGCGGACACTGTCTCCGTAAATCACATAAAGGTGTAGGTGATAAATGGCCTGTTGATGACGATGGTGGTAAAATATGAGATTGTTCATCCCGCGAGAGATGCTAAAGTGCCTAAAGCATATAAATATTTATGTCAATATTTTTTTAGTTTTAATTAAGCACAATGGGGAGTAATAAACTTCCTCACGCGACGTCATCAGAAAGGTCGAAGGAAATCTATGCAGCAGCACTTAAAGCCAGGGTTAGGGGTAATTTATAATATTAAAATGCAAGAGCAAGTAATCAATTACTTAGTGGCTAAACTATTACCCAAGTGTTTTGTAAATCATTTGCGATTATAAAAAAATGTGCACACGATGACAAACTGCAGCATCTTTGCTCCATTTCAAATGGTAAGATTGCCCTTTTTGATTGGTTCATATTTAGTTTAATCTGTCCATCTTCACACATAAGATATTTACACCACGCTGCATTTTATGATGACATGGGCTGAAAACATTGCTCTTTCGAAAGGAGTTTATTTGACTCTATGGACCATAAACATTGTCCAATGACTATTCTTTTTTTTCCATTCAGAGCCCAATAATCTCTCTTTCATGACAACTCTTGGCCTGCTGATTATGTATGCACTAGCTGTCAGCTCAGGGTGGGTTGACCAGCTCTTAGTCTGTTCCTGTCTTTTTTTATAGTTTTCATTTCAATGACAAGATTTGTATATACAGTGTGACAAACAGTGTCTGCAATGCTGTTGATATATAGATAGCAATTGTAAAAAGTATGCACTTATATAGAGAGATCTCCATACAGTGAAACTGGAACAGTGTACAGTGATATCTCTATAGAATTTCCAACGGTTTATAAATAGGTGACCAATTTCCTAGAAAAGTTTTTGTCTTGTTGTTTCATATAGCAATGTAGCCCTCAATGTCCATATGTATTTTCCAGGTATGCAAAATATGTTTAAGGTTGGGTATATTACTCTTATATTCATTTTTGTAGATATTATATTTTGTATTGATAATGAGTGTCTGTAAACGAAGGTCTGTATTATCTACACGCAGAAGAATATACTTTTCTTCCAACCTTATTTTATTGTAATTGTTGTCATTGCACTATTTCTGTATTTTGGACCATAGGGACTGCACCAGTTGACAACTGTATAGTATATGTTCCATTGTTTCCGGGACTTCCACACAGTATGAGCATGAATTGCTTTCATGAATATCAAATTGTGCGAGTTTCTTGTTTGTTATTAAGCTTCTTGTGATAATTTGATATTGAAAATATATCCTATTTGGAGATATGTTTTGTTTCCAAAGAGATTTATATATAGATGTCCACTAATGTTCTTCTATTGCTACCTCAAGGGAGTTGTTCCATCTATTTGTTTTTAGTTTTAATGAAATCTCTGATAGTTCTAAACCCATTAGCATCTGGTAATTCCAGTTCTTGAAACTTTGTTAGCTGCATGTTTTGTGAAATTTGAAAGTTTTCTTCTATCGTTGTTTTCCAACTTTTTGGGATAGCTTCTATTAGACCTCTGTATGTAATATATGGAACAACTCACTATATCCTGTTATTTAGCTCTTCTCTGGTTTGCAACACCCCATCTATAAATAAATCAACTTCTAGAACCCCATATTTAAACCAGCGATACTGTGTGGGTATATTGATAAAGGTTTTACCCCACATAGAAGCTTTCAGAATTCCCAGTGGAGAGGAGAAAGACATGCAGTTACATAGCCTGATGGCTGCTTTACAGACATACACTGACTATTCTTTATAAAACGCTTTTGAACATTATTACTGGAAAGGGTGCTATATCAAATATCAATTATTATTATTATTATTATAATTATTATTATCATTATTATTATCATAATATGTGGTAATTATTTAGAATCCCCTAGATTACAAGCAAATTATTATACATACCATGTTATACCACAGAACAATCCAGATTTAGCCAAGTAGGTGCCACAAAGCATGCCATTTACATAAGGGAAGTCTTGTAAAGGCCGCTGCACTGTGTGCTAGAGTATGTTAAATGGGTTACAGCAGAAAGTGGTTATCGACATTTTAAGTGGTGCAGACACACTTAGATATGTTTTTTCAAAATCTCTAAGGAGACCTTAAGTGATAGCCACAGAGATGTAACGAGGTGTATAAGGTTGTTGTGAAAAATGTTTAAGTGGGGGCCACTCTCATTTTACAAGCACATTAAGTGGCTTATCGGGTTAATTTGTTAATATACATATGTTAAAACCTACATGCTTCTCCTTATAATACGATCATGTGTGGATGTCTATACAATCACCAATTGAACAGGGTGAGTGACCATCTATTACAGAAGCTCCATTTCTCCATATCGAATTTCACCAAAACATGTTAGCTTCAAAGATAGATTTTGGGTAAAAAATGTTAATAGATATGTTTCAAACTTATATCTAACACTATTTAGGATGGAGTGTTACAGTATTTCCAATTTTGACTCTTGAAACTGCACCTTTTTCTCATTTTCAGCAAAGATTCCTAAAGAAAAAAGAAATAAAATTTGAACGGAGTCCAAATCGGAAAATGTGTGATACCCATCCCTCTGTATTGATTTGTCTTCTCATTTGTGAAATGTGAAGTTTCCCGTTATATGATTGTGTATAGGAGTTCCGAATTAAAACAATATGCATGTTTTGTTTCAGTTTTTAACCCCCAAAATCGTACATACTCATATGGGGGTACTTTTGCGATGCTTAATGTATTCCTCACCAGAAGATCCTTTAGGCAATAAATGTACTTTGTATAGATTAAATTGTCAAATAAAAGCAGGCAGGGGAAAGCCTGAGTCAGAGATATTAACCCAATTAACTACCTTAAGTGGTGCTTGGCTATGCTGGTCTGAGTGTCTACTCAAATGGTAATGTCTCTCGAAATGACAGTAAAACCGACTGCAGAAGGTTTATTTGTCCATTTTTTACACAAAGGTATTGTTGTTGAGGCACTTTCTGCTTGTCAGAAGCAGGTGGCTTCCCGAAAAAGGTTTATTTTTCCATTTTTTACACAAAGCTATTGTCGTTGAGGCACTTTCTGCTTGTCATTGAACGTGGTATCGTCAAAGAAATTTGCCTGGGGTGATCAAGGCAATGCAAAAACAAGCAAAGCAAAACAACGAGTGTGCGTGCCTGCAATGTTATTCAATTAGTATGTTACCAATGCAAGGCGTACAGATAAGATGTCACTTTTCGTATTGCAAAGACGTCTACACAGCATAATGTATTTGACATAGGATTGGAACTGATATGGTAGGACGAGGGAGTATGTCCATACAATGAGGGAATATATGTCAGATCATATACCCATATCAAATGACACATTAAGATATCTTGTGACATTCACGTATCTAACGCTCACATATCGAATCAGTGATGACCTTGGGCTGAATACACTATCCTCATTTGACCCTTTAGTAGTGTGTGAGAGGTCATGTCTTGTAGGGCATTAGTGCTACTGTCAATGACCTCGTCTTTTTATCAGAAAGACATATCAACTCCTCTTCTCTGACATTGAATCATATATAATCGAGAAAATTCGTACCAGTATTCGTTGCTGCAAAAAAGAAACAGTATTGTCCCAGAGAAATAATTTAATATCTATTTTGTGATAATTTTGTAAGTGGAACAAAATAGCGAAATGATGACGGAAAATAGATATAAATTGGTTACATTTAAGAAATAACATGTGTTGTATTTTCTCCTCTCCCATACCAAAATCATAAAAAAATTCCTTGCTTTCATAGATATATAAAACAATTTTAACCATCATAGATGATCACGAAATACGATGTACGATGTGATAAATAGGATAACGTAGAGAAGAGGATTTGAAGAAAGAAATCTAGAGAAAAATGACACATCTGACAGTAAAGAGGATCACATAATTTTTTTTTTATTGCGATCTTTTCACCTGTACAGTGCAGTGGGCTGAAAGAACACATAACCTTTTGCCAGAGCAAAACCCATTCATTGAAAGAGAGGAACCATTTCTATGCACCTGTTCAATCAATGCCACAACTTAAATCCAAATAATAATCGCCAAAATGGTAATCAATCTCCATCTGTTTGCCATAAGCCATAACCGACTGTTCTATTTAACGGATGAATGAGGTCAATCCCAGTGTATATGCCTTTTATCAAATGTAATTCTTGTTGCAAGCATATCAGACAACAATATTATTGTAAAGAATACAAATATCCCACTGGACAACGAAAACATTACTTATACGAACATATGAAAAAGGATATAAAGGGAGAAAAATTAACTGGAATAAGAAAATATCATTGTTCAGAACTACAAGCAAGGTCTGTGTTCTACTTCACAAACCAGGAAAACATTAAACATCTCCACTTTATCTTTTCGTAGGAGAGATACACATCATACAGTTTCCAAATGTGTCTTTCACCTACTAGTCATATAGCTACCATATCATGGTATGTAAACCCCTCAATGCTAGAATCTAGTCGAAATTATAGAGAGCACAAACATTAGGAAGTATTCTACAAAAGCTCTGAATACTCCTCCCAGCATACTTCTCTAAAGGGTGACAATATTGTAAAGCTCATCCTCACTGTATGCAAGAATGAATACTACTCTTCTTGGCATTAAGACTGCAATGCTAAGTACACCCCTGATTACACACTACATTTTGAAGCCTTGTAAAGCTTGTTTTGAGAAAGCTACAAGTAGGCAATTCATCTGCATAACCTATGGGTGCACGTGGCATATGAGATATTCTTCATGTACTACAGTACCTGGAGTTCGCTAAGTTTACAATAGGAAAATTAATGACAGTATATTTGATACGTGTCCTAAAGCCACCCTAGTGAATCCAACACCTAAGGGTATATCAATCCAAGAGGTATTCTTACAGTCTACCAACGTATTACTCCTCACTCAAAGTTCATGAAGTTGAAAATGGAGGCACTCGATCCAAATACACTTTCACACAACACCAACCTCTCACTCCAAGTTCATGAAGTTGATAGTGAATGCCATCAATCCAACCCCTATCAATGTGATTGTAGCTTTCTGGGTGACATGTTCTAAAGTGGGTTTTATGTAAAGTAAGCAGACCATTATACAAGACTTGTTACTTCTATCATCGTTTTATTGCAGTTTTATGGCGACAGGTTCAGTTACAATTGCCAGTGTTTTAACTCTCTGCCAGTCTTTCCCTGAGACTAGCAGAACATTGCACTTACCCCAGGCGCTTATATATCAAGTTATAACTGTCATTGAAGGATATCACTATCGTTTGTCAGGTATCTAGGTCTGTTTCTGGCGGGGGCATTACAGGTGACGAATGCCTGCTATTTTGATCATGACAACATAATTGATTTTAGGTAGAATTTACAATAACATGGGCCTGCCTTACCCATGGATACAAATTGGAAGACCATCTACATGTAATACATTTTCTTTGTCTAAAATATGTCAGTATATCAATCCAAACCCTATCAATGTAATTGGAGCCCTCTGATTGTTGTGTTCTAGCTGGTAGTTTATTTAAAGTAAGCAAGACATTATGCAAGACTTGTTGCTTCTATCATCGTTTTATTGCAGTTTTATGGCAACAGGTTGAGTTACAATTGCCAGTGTTTGAACTCTCTGACAGTCTTTCTATGAGACTAGCAGAACATTGCACTTACCCCAGGCGATTATATCAAGTTATAACTGTCACAAAAGGATATTACAATAGTTTGTCAGGTATCAAGGTCTGTTTCTGGCATGGAAATTACAAGTGATGAACGCCTGCTATCTGATTATGACAACTAGATTAATTCTAGGTGGAATTAACAATAACATGGGCCTGATTTATCCGTGGATATAAATTGGAAGAGCATTTAATACATTTTCATTGTCCAAAGTACACCTGTATGTCAGTCATATATAAGTTTGGTACAAGACACATTATTTCGACATTGCAGTGCAAGTTATGTTTTTCTACAAGAGGTAATGTTCCAAATATGCTTTGTTTATATATGTTTATATTTGATTATATATATATATATATATATATATATATATATATATATACATATACATATATATATATATATATATATATATATATATATATATATATATATATATATATATATATATATATATACTAGAAAAGTACCCGTCCTGCGGACGGAAACCATGAAATATATTATAACGACAGACATATCAGAGCACCCAGATACCTCTGACACCACACATTTAGGGTCACCTAACCTATGTATCAATAATTCAAGAAGAAACAGATATACCATTGACAAATAAGATCAAGGTTTATCATACCAGCTGTAATAAAGAATATAGTGCTGTGTATGTTCATGATATCACTGATATATCTAATTATAATCATTTCCACTCAAAACTATTTTCAAAGTGAAAGTATGGCGTAACATATGTAATTTGTACATCTATCTGTCTGTCTGTCCGAATGTCCCTCTCCCCCCTCTCGCTCTCATTGTATCTCTCTCTCTCTCTCTCTCTCTCTCTCTCTCTCTCTCTCTCTCTCTCTCTCATTGTATCTCTCTCTATATATATATCTCTCCCTCCCCCCCGTATCTCTCTCGCTGTATCTCTCTCTCATTGTATCTCTCACCCCTCTCTCGCTCGTAGTTCTCTCTCGTTGTATCTCTCTCTCTGTATCGATCTCCCTGCCCCTCACTCTCGCTCGTATCTCTCTCTCATTGTATCTCTCTCTCGCTCTCATTGTATCTCTCTCTCTCTCTCTGTATCTCTCTCCCTCCCCGCTCTCTTATTGTATCTCTCTCTGCCTCTCTTCTCTCTCGTTCTCTGTCTCGCTCTCTGTCTCTCCCTCCCCTCTCTGTCGTTCTCTGTATCGCTATCTGTCTCTCTGTCTCTCCCTCGTCACACATGAACACACGTTCCTTAGTCCTTCTACAGTATATGCACTGAGCGCTTGCTATTTTGAGTCTCAGGTGCCACCACCCGGAGTTGCACACATCGTCTTTACAGCAGAAGGGCTGAGAGATGGTTACAAATTATCATCTATTTCACATTGATACGTTTTCGATCTATCAAGTTTGCTATTTTCCTATTGAAATACCTACATAAAAGTTTTTTTTAAAACTTTTTTACAGCTGCAATTTAAAATGTTTATATCAAACTGACCTTTCATTTTCTTTAAACTGGGAAAGTGCAATGGTTAATACAAAATACTGTTTTAAATTACATGTAAACCCACCATATATTGAGGCAATATCACCTTATCATTTCACCATCTTCAATGAAATCCAAGTTATCCATCTATCCTCGAATATCCTGTTTTATCTCATTCTCCTAAGATTCTCCTCTTCCTTATCAATGGCGA
Organism: Maea johnstoni; assembly: GCA_963942565.1. NCBI lineage: Eukaryota > Metazoa > Annelida > Polychaeta > Spionida > Magelonidae > Maea > Maea johnstoni. Next base: position 17,587,053 of record OZ012692.1, read on the forward strand.
AGAGAACAGTCGAAGTTAAACTGCCGTCTGTATGTCCTAGACGTCATTCAAACCCTGTCCTGTTTGTTCCACTTAAGCCTTATGTTCTCGTTGCGTCGGGCTCGACCCCCTCGCAAATAAAACCGCAGGCACACCAGTGGGTTTTGTGGTTAGGGCCTCATTGTTCGCAGCTTTTTTGGGGTGGCTTGCTTATTAACTTCATTTCAA
>OZ012692.1:17589759-17612187 GCA_963942565.1 Maea johnstoni
AAATATTGGGCTAAACTTTAGAACACTGATTACTTCTTCCTAGTTCTTGATACCCATTTTAAGCTGTTCAAAGTGATATAAAATCCTTTCAAACAATTAATCAGATAAACAGAAGGTACCAACACTATAACACTCCACACTGCATTTTAGACACGTATAGACATACAAGGCTTCATGTTACCTATGCTATTCACACCACATAATCAGCTAGTTAATTAATACTATAATTAATACCATAACACTCACGGTGTTTTAGACATTAATGGACATACAAGGCTTCATGTTACCTATGCTATTCATACTACATAATCAGCTAGGTAACCAAAAGGATAAAGCAGGCATGATGATCTTTGGAATCAGGTCACTTAAGCCGGAGTTTACAGGCAGGTCGGCTTACTCGTATGTACATGTAGTATTGGTGAACCGGTATTGTAGGCACTGGCTGCGGTGGCCGTCCACGTGCATTAATTGTAAATAAGGGGCATTCGCAGGTCTGACAAGTTCCTGATCACTGGTTGGCCCACATATTAGATGCGTATACTAAATTATAAATATTTGCAAGTAGCTTAATATATACAAATTATAAACATAAACTAAATGTATTGTGCCTTAATTACGCACATTGAGTTCTCTATATCATTGTCGAAGTGCATATGATCAAAAATGCAGATATATACTGGTGATGTATTTTCAAGAGTATATATATATATATATATATATATATATATATATATATATATATATATATATATATATATATACATATACATATACATATATATAATTTATATATATATATATATATATATATATATATATATATATATATATATATATATATATATATATATATATATATATATATATATATATATATATATATATATATATATATATATATATATATACAAAAACCTTTAGCAAAATATTACACGGTCATAATAGATTGTTCACAGGATCAGTCAAATTCACAGGATAAAGTTGAAATGTCTCTGCTACCAGACCGTGTCAAATTTCTTGCAGGTAACGAAACAGCAACAACAAAAACAACAACAGCAACAGCAACAACAAAAGAACTGCCTGAGTATTATGCTGATAAGCTGACACAGCACTCCTGAAGAAAAATAAATCCCCATACCATCCGTACGTGTTTAAGTTATAATCATACATTTGTGGAGTGGCTGGACGTTAAACAATCGCAGCACCATATACGAATTCCCTGAACTTAAAGCTATACTTACATGCACAAGCTACTGGTGCAGCCAACGTCTCTAAATCCTATAGTAAGTATTTCGTTCCGCGTACTATATAATTGCAGAGATCGAGCAGGCCACATGTGGAACTAAACGATGTGTTTCCTTACGTAGACCTCCTGTCCCCTACTCCACGTGTTTCACAGTGAGATCTCCATCACTGGCGCAGCTCGGGCTACAAATGTCAAATGTTTATGATTTGCAATCAGTTGCGGCGTGGTAGTTTTGTGTGTTGGCGATGGCTGCCGCTATGCCGCCGTTGCTACAGGAGAGATTGACTACAACACCGGCAAGCAATGACGTCACGGCAAACCGCGGGCTCACGGGGATTCAGCTCCTTGTTGGGTAGCTACGCATAACAAAATACTCCGACGAAACAAAACACTTTGCAGTGATCATGCAATACCTTCTTGTGGACATGAAAATGGCGAGTGCATCTCAACTGGAGACAGGAATGGTTCTTAACCAATAAATGCTCACAGCGGCCAAAAGCAGCCTGGCAAATTTGATAAAATCGTCCAGGCAAAAGCATATTTGGGAACATATTTGAAGGAAAAATAGTTTTCAGAACAATACCAACAACTCTCCATCAAATATTTTGTAGAATCATTCTTAACTCCAAAGTTATTGTCAAAAGTATCAGAGATAAAGACGACAATTGCGAGTGTTACTGGGTTAACTGAAACGAGATTGAAATAAAGGCATTCGAGGTATGCCATATGGGCCCAAATGATTATGTAATGCTCGGACGATCTCATGATTAATTGTTTTTCAAATGTTGTGAACCCACCCTGTGCGTGCCCTTGGTATTGGCAGCATGAACCTGTCTCTTAAAGTGCAAATGCATGTATATAGTTGGTCTGAATGAAATGAGGAACAGACCCTTGGTCAATTAAACCGGACAAGCACCAGTTATCTGTTAACCCTTCCACTGCTGGAGTAACTTTCTTCCAGAGCACAAGAACGCAAAGAATCTTGAGAATTATCTAAATCCTGTCATGTTGGTATTCATTGCATAGCTCTCACTGAGTACTCTCATATGAGTGTCCATTTCCCAGGATTTCATTCCAGTACTTTTTGAAGGGTTAAATCATACTGTACAACGTTCGTTATAATGGACTTACGCTTTTTTTAAACAAAATATGTATGATAAAAAAGGATGAGGAAATAATGTAATAAAGCGTTACAAGCTAGTTGTGTGATAATGTCTTCTTGATTTACACGTTACTTCACTTTGACATTTTGCAAAATCATTGAAATCTTTTACAACTAAAGAATACACAAAAAAGCGGTGAAGGTCGTTTCGACCAAGCGATCACGTAGGTGTGTTTTCCATAGTTTTTTTGCCCCGTGTCAGGGACTTCCTAGACATGTAGATATGTACATGTACTTCGCTTGGTCGAATTGTCGGAAAGATCTTCTTTGCTATTTTGTCTTGTTTTAGTTTGAAAAGATTTGAATGGTTTTGCTTAAATAACAATGAGAAGTAAGGTGTAAAACAAACGTTTTAGTTGTTTATTTTTGATGCTATGTTTTTGGTTAAATGGATGAAGCAAAATGAATCCTATAGTGAAGTTGTTTGTTTGGACTAAATGACTAGAAAACTTAAATGCAAGGCATTGGCAATTCTGGCGCATCTGAAGGTATCCCTCATACAAATATGTCCGATGCAGCTTACGTTAGAGGCCCCGAGTATGACTAAAGTGAAGCTCCGTGCCAACTAGCTGTCATCGCAACAATTGGCTGTCATGATATAAGCTCCAATTAAGAATTGATATCAAATTATTCACTGCTCTTTCAGATCGTACAATATTTTCCTAATTAGAAGGGGCAGATTTTCTAAACATATCCATGATTTATATTCGGTAGGTTAAACATTGATAATTCTATAAGAAGACTCGCTTTCAGGAAAACCATCCTCTCCCGGGGATCCATTCCATCATGTTACCCCCACTGCGATGTTTTATTTGTTTTTATATACCGAGCAAACCACACAATGGTAAGATATATGACCATATGAAACCACTGCTGGTCGTTAATGCGGGGATAAGACCGTCTGCTGTTTTGGATGAGGTCAAGGTCACATATGACTTATGGTTTGCACTTTCCCCGATAGGTGTCTCTAGCAGCGGTGATGAACTTTTCATGAGAAGTCTGAGAATGTGTACCGCAGGGGGTTCACATTGCCTAGTGAGCAGAACACAAAGCAAATTTCAATATGACCATGCGCCGATTTGATGAGAGGTGGAATATTGTAGTGTATGATTTCTTGGGGCACTTGAAAATGGATATTAGGATATTTATCTTTTTATTTGCTATCACAAACATCATTATTGCCTTTTTAATGTAGTAAACCTAATACATGCTTCGAGGATTATGTGATTACCTTTGGTTAAAATACAATACAATGACGCATATGTACCGATAGATGCAATAAAAATCATCTCGTTGAGAATAAAAAAAAAGTTTCTTCCTGGAGATGGTTCATTTATGCTGTCCTCCCAAATATAACAATCCGTCGACCGTCCAACATTCAAGCTTGATGAGATTCGAATAAGCATTGCACTTGTATCGGAACGTTACCATATACAGTACATTAATCGAATCACTGCACCAGTCGACCGGACGTCTGCCAGTGCCTGGTTGTACAAGCACCAATGGTTAGCGTGTCAAAAGAATAAACCAAAGACATCAATGACCAACGTACATGGAGTTTGCAAATCAAAGCTACGTTCAGTTGTTGTGAGTTCCGGGACCTGTGGTCGCAACCATGCCCAGAAACTGGATGGCAATCGGGCGTGCGGTCGTATATTATGCCCAGACTGTCCACGCCTTTAGTGCAGGAATTAAATGCTGGCAACGTACATCATATAACTAATGACTTAATATAACTGATATATATAATATGATATAACTAATGATGTATGGTTTAAAATTCATATCAATTTATCAAAAAATTTCACTATACGATAAAAAAATCGATATTACCCTCAGGTGCAATAAAGGTGAAATCCATTAATACCCATAGGCATTTCTAACCCGGTTAATTAAAAAACCACTCCGGAGAAATACTCCCCATTGTGAGAGTAAGTGTTGCTGTGCACAGGGTTCTGACCGCGTGGAGTTGAATACCTTAGCAACGCATCTCCCTAAGGGCCAGCGCTTATTTGCCGGGGGAGAAAGGAAAAGATTTGAAAGACTGCTTGATATCACGAAAGGTCTATGTATAGCTCAAGGGAAAAGTAGACTCTTTAACCCTTATATTTTAAATTTGTATGATTAGTTGCAATGTTACGTCAGGGGATATGAAGTACCAACTGAGGCGTATGCTTTTAATTTGAATTATGTTACAACGTTAAGAGGTGACTGTTCTTTTTATATATAACACACCTGCTTTAGACATCACAAGCCAGACAGTTGTTTAAGTTGTTTTAGCAAACGGAGAAATATAGTTATCGAGAAAAAATAATAAGAAAAATAATGTCGTATGTTTCATATTGCTTATCATGAATTATTCAATTCTGTGCTACAGAGGGAAATTCTTCGCCAATCTATGAGTTGCTAATACCAAATACCAAAATTCACTTTTATGCAATGTTCATCGTATAATCGTATGCAGGTTAAGATATGTGTATGTTGTAAATATAACAACAAAACCATTATCAAAATTGTATCGCACACACACATGTATGTATGCATATATATATATATATATATATATATATATATATATATATATATATATATATATATATATATATACATATATATATACATATATATATATACATATATATATATATATATATATATATATATATATATATATATATATATATATATATATATATATATATATATATATATATATATATATATATATATACATATATATATATATATATATAGATGTAGAGAGAGAGAGAGAGAAAGAGAAAGAGAGAGAGATACATACATACATACATACATACTTACACACATGCACACATACATACATTGTACATGTATGCATGTACCCGTGGAATCGTTTAAACGGGCTCGCCGAAGTATGAACCCATATCTTCTAGCCTGGGGGAAGGGATTTATAAACCATGCATCCGTCCACCCCTTTCATATTGCAGCAAAACGATCCCCTTGATGTCGCATTGTCGGCAACATCACTTGTGCCGCTACGTGGCTTTGACATTCTATCAATATAGGCCGTACAGGAAACAGGAAGTGTTGCATATGCATATACATGTATACATGCATACATACATACATACATACATACATACATACATACATAGGTAAGTACGTGTGTGTGGAAGCATATCAATATCTAGTGTATGTATGCGTAATTCATAATTTAGATGATAGCATCCACATACTGATGGAACATACGCATTTTGAACTTATAATATAAAACCTCCGCCTTATTGAACATGGGAAAGTTGAAGACCATCCTTAATAAACCTAGTCTTTATATCAACATAGGTCAGTCAAACCAAAAATACAAATGAAGGTCACCTGAATCTCTCCTGTTTTATTGAGTCCTTCCTGGGGCCAAGAATCATCATCCCTAAACGTGAACACATATGACTGTGATTATGTGATTAGGCGCTAGCAAAAGATTTCCAGGCTTGGAGTTGTCTGTGCTCTCAGTCTTCCCTTCTACATCAAACAAAGCGATGCATAACTTAGCATCGTATTAATAACGTTTTAGTACATCTGTGCATACCTTACGCTAGCTAAATAATATAATAAAGCATATTATGTTTAGGCAAAACGAAGAACGAAAAAGAAAGCACTCATATAAAGATTCTAATGTAGAATGCCTTTAAAAAGCGTTCATCTTTTAAACCATACACTACATGTATGTAAAGTTATTCTTTTGAAGAATCAGTTAAGTGGCTTCGATTTGCATTGGCATGTATGTGTGGAGAAATGAAGGCGAATGTCATGTATGTTGTACTTACAACACTACTTGATGTACAGGGTGATTCCTTTAAGCAGTGATTCGAGGTTTTTCCAAAGACAAACGGTGAAACGTGTAAAAACAAACTAATACATATGGTAATTAATCAACAGTGCTTGTCCTAACTTTTGAGGTAAAATGAAGTCAGCTACTTTAATATCCAATGAATCCTCTAAACCAACTGCATCTAGTAACGCTACCAGGAGGTACATGTACTGCTAATGTGTATGGACTTACACAGATCCAACTGCAAAGGAATAACATTAGCAGTGCAGATTACGAAATACTGTACATCACTTAAGTATAGCGGAAACAATAAGATAGCGATAATAGCGCTCTGCCCATATGCTTCTTTTGAAAAATTCCCGTCTTTAAAAAATCTTAATTGAACTTGCTGCTGCTGTTCCCGTTCACAGCTATACCTAGATCACGCTATTCAGGGCAGTATCGTAATTGCGCCTTTCAATGTTCACGCCATATTTAAGTGATTTGCAGTATTGCTTTTTAAGTATATTTCCTTTTACTCCCTTTTCATATCACAACACGGCCGTCATCCATTATCATCAAGACATTTACATTAACGTTATAGCATTCTGAGTGGCAAGACGTGTTATGATAAGAACCAGAAAATGAAATATGCCTACCTTCAAATGGAATAATGCAATCACTTGGACCATATAGTAGATAAAATCCGTAACACTGAAAAAACAAAAATAACTATTGATCATTTAAAATATAAATGTGTCTTGGAAAGAATTTTAGTTAAATATTGACGTTGTTTGAAATTGTTTTTTTGATATGGATTTCAACACAGAGTAATATGATTTTTTTCACATATCAAGTCCTTCTGGTTTAGTACTATGACAAAAACATTACTTTCATGTATATCAAAATACTACCCGAAGTGTATCCATTGATGCATTTACGTTTATGTGATATTCTTTGTATGACATAGGATACACGCTACATATATAAGCCTATATGTCTATTTAAAACACATTATGTGTTTATTCATGTATACTAAAGTACTACCCGAAGTGTATCGTTTTCCTGAAAAATTACGCCATTTTACTGATTTGCTCGCTGATACATAAATTTACGTTTATGTGTTATCATTTGTATGAAATAGGATACACGCTGTATGTATAAGCATACATTTCTATTTTCAAAACATCATGTATTTACTCTGCTAAGTCATTCAACATTCATACACCTTCAGGTAATTTCCTGATAATCCGGATTACACGAAGATGCCAGATTCTGTGACGTAATAAGCCGTCATGGTAGAACATCGTGACAAGAGCATTACTTCTAATAAGATAAAGTACTTTCACCTTATGCAATGTAGAGTATTATCACGTAGTCCATTAGCATAGAGCTTTTGACCTTATGTATATGTATATATAGGACCTACTGATAATATGATTCGTCAACAAATGAATTACTGTTGTGTGATTAAACTATCCTAGAATATGCATGTGTGTGTGTGTTTGTGTGTGTGTGTGACTGTGTGTGTTTTCAACAGAATCGTTTATAACACGACAATATTGCTAAACAAAGCATCATGCAGAATCTACTTTCCTCTTTTTCTGAAAGTTTGTACAGATAAAGAGATATACTATTGAAACTCCCCACAAAACGCAGAGATGTGTTCTACAGTGCACAGACACACTGCTTCTGAGAAAACGGCGGGCGCAAATTCGAGATAGTGCGATTGAAGCTATGAGTATCCTAAAAAGCCAATCTGCCAAGATATAAACGTTACAGTAATGAAATAGAGGGAAAATGATAAATAAGATGCATTTCCCACGTCATGGGAAATATAGTAATTGTTGAACGGTGAGTACTTAAAACACAAATGCCGTGTATACCGATGCTAAAAGAGTGAATCACGCAAGCAGTGGTATGGTGTGTGATAATTGTTGGTAAATAATTAGAAAATTCGAGATAGTACAATGTAGACTATGATTTTTTTAAAACTAATCTGCCAATATATAAACGTTCGAGTAAAAATATAGAGTGATAATGATAAATAAAATACATTTGCCATGTCATGGGAAATATAGTAATTGTTCAACGGTGAGTACTTTGACTTTTAATGCCGAGTGTAACGATGCTAAGAAGAGTCAATCACGCTATACAGCAGTATTATGTTGTGTGATAATTGATGGTAAATAATTAGAAAAATAAAAAAGCGCACATTTGCGTCAACAAAGTTTTGTAAATTGCTTTCTAGCATGACTGAGGAAGCATTTATTGCATCACACCACATAAAATGATTTGTGTTCGAGTTTTTCTTGAGGCAGGTTCATGGCGACTTAAGTCATGGGGATGCGTTTTCTTATACTTTGTGGTTTCCTCTGTAAACAATCAATATATCACTTGTTACGATTTAGCAGCATGTCAGATTGGTGGAATTTGCAAATTCGATGATTTTCACTTTTTCTGCACTATTTAGAATAAATTGTGACCAACCAGTTGTAATTGATTGGGGAAACCCGTCAAAAACTACCACCTAGCCCCAAATCACTGGCAACATACTAACATACACTGCCTAGGACTACACAGGTAAAAATTGACGACCCCTTACGTGTCCATTATTTTGACGAACATGTACAGGTCTGTTATTTTGACGTGCCCGTAATAGGCCCGTAACAGGGCTGTTATGACAGTCCATTACGGGCCCGTCAAAATAACGGGATTTCACGCCGTAACGGGCCCGTTATAACGGGCGAACAGAGACATCTAGTGGCCATATCTTTATCATAAAAAGCCACATATTTTCAAATTTAAGTTTTTTCCTCTAAAATAAAACTTTGAAAATGTTATAGAAATATGTTTTATATATTCAATATTTCCAATATGATCAATTGAGCAGAATCTTCTTATTGTAAGCATTATTCTTTTTGCTCTGATACTTACAAAGCATGGGACTGGGATGCGTGAAAATGCTATCTACATGTATATAACAGGTCAGAGATCAGTTATTAGTATGTGAGAAGCATTGGACTCTTGTCAGTGCATGTTCTAACAACTTAGCAAGGCATTATGAGGTGAGATCTTATGGGTTTGTATTGACTGGTCACATGGTATGAATACTGCGGATGACGTTTGGAACAATTTCTTTTTCGAAATGTATATATATGGAGGGATCTAAAACCTAACGGGCCCGTTCAGGCCCGTAATGGGGCTGTACGGGTCCATCAACTTTCACCTGTGTAGAACCCAGGCAGTGGTGAGAGACAGTGATGGGCTTAAGAAAATATTTTAACATAGCCCACAGATCTCCAAAAATGGGTACCGGTTTATGTTTATGATACGTCATCGAGGAAAGTGTTAAATACTGATACGTAAAGCCATTCACACCACCTTTTTTCTCTGAGAGAGAGGAAAAGAGGTGCACTAGACGACACACAGGCCACTGAGTAAGTGGTACGATAAAAGCTGTTAACATCCACATGGCTATGCTGATGAAGGTATAGGAGAGACCCAACGACACTATGAATAGCTGGAGACCTTGACTTCTCCCACGTTAACAACAAACAAGCCTGGCTAGAGGTCTCAAACAAACCCAGGAAGCAGTTGATGTAGACCCAAGATGCAGGCAATTGACATACCTAGCATAAAGGCCATATGCTAGCTGGAATTAGTTGATTTACAACTGGCACTATCTTTGGCAGGCCAGGGATTCCAAAGACAACATCTGCGAACAACTTCTTGGGTTGACTCATAACGCTTGCAAACTGAACCAGAAAACCACTGGTGAAAACACGTGCTTACCACTTCTCAGCTATGGGAAGACTTAGACAAGTTACTTTAGCTGCATGGTAGTGTAACACCTGTATATTACATGTATGTACAGTGGAATCCCTCTAATGTGGACACCCATAGGACCAGCCTTAGTGTCCACAATAGAGTTGTGTCCATCCAAGAGGTGATGGTGTGACCGTGAATTCAGGGCACTAGGCGGCATAGTGTAACCTTTTGTTGATTACCAACAGGGGTTTAATGTGCGTTTCTATCGATATCAAAGGAGATTGAACAAAAACAGTGGGAATTACATTGACAACACCTCATTTTAGTATCTGACTTTTCACCATAAATGTATAATAGCTGAGTAAAGCACAATAATTACTGGATTGATTGCCCGTTTTATTTAAGTAAATGTTCAAATTGTTTAGCACCATATTTCTTAGCATTCGATGTCGCTCTTATGTATAAACCATACCCATGTTAAAGCTAAAGTTCCACTAGAAATTGGTACTTGGATATAGGACACTTTCAGTAATAACTTGGTAATTACAAAACCTTTTACAACATATTTCAAGAAGAATTTGTGGTGGTGCCCTGATCCATATTTATCCCTAAAATATTTTTGCAAATTTGCAACTCTAGAAAAAATTCTTGAAAATTGTCAGACTGCTTTGGCCATTGCGAGCTTCAAATGGATAAGCACCATGTCTACTTATTTTCTACCACTTCAGCCAACATTTTAGAAATCCCTACTTCCCCTCAGTACAGTTACTAGTACCACAGTCCACACATCAGTCCTTAAGAATTACACTCAAAAGTCTCCAAATACTTATACTCAGCTTTCCTCATGATCATATTTGAACCAGCAGATTTGGATAAACCATACAGGACACGTGAATTTCTACAGTTGTATTACTCATTCTACCTTTAGAAGTAAGAAAATCTGATCAAGACTGAGCCCTACCCTTTCTTTTCAGACATGGTGATGGTCAAGCTCTAACTGAATTTGCTACTGGGTCAGATGCTGTGTACCTGACCTGAGAGATTTCTAAGTGCACTTATGACCATTCTAAAACAGACAAAGTAATACATGAAGGTTTAGACATGTAGACATGTAGGCGATAACCTGTATGTTACACCTATGAGAGACCATAAAAACATAAACACATTCAACTGGTATAATAGTTTATGTTGCCTGACAGCTCCCAAATATACTCATATGTGGCAATGAATGAATGAATAAGGGCTTAAAGGCACAACGGCACACAAGTCCATTCAGTGCCTTTTTTTTTTTTACAAAAGGTGGTCCTTTGTCATTGTTGTAGAACAATGGCAAAGCATATTTATTCTATATGAAAGAAGAGAGAAGAAGAGGAGGAAGAGCAGAGCCGTCAAATCCAAAGAGGACCAAGGGATCTTTTAAATGCACGGTATCCATAAACAGATCCACACATCCCCCTTCTTTTGTAAGGCGAGCAGGGTGCCAAACCAGCTGACGATTCCCTTGGAGGTGCCAGCTCCTATTGCACACCATTGAGCAAGCCAAGAGGGTGCGCCCTTTGCATGGTCTCATATGTGGCAGCAGCAATATCTATGTTTAGACAAAATGATTGTAATTGTCAGGCAAAACCTATCCAAAATGAATAAGAGGGGGAGGATAAGGTTAATGATTCATGAAATCAGGACAACTAAAAAATATGTTTGCAAAGCAAATGAATTCCCACTTTAGTGAGGGTAGAAAGTGGATCTGGGACCGTGAAAAGTGTCCACGTTATTGGGTTGTCCACACTAGAGAGGCTGCATTGCATGATGAATAAGAGGAAAAGGTTTTGGGACCAAAAAAGTGTCCACTATAGGGAGGGTGGCCACTTTACATGGTGTCCACTTCCTGAGGTCCCACTTTAGTTATATGTAGAGGAATAGAATCAACTTGAGTATCAGTTAAGTAGCTATGAAGGAGTTACGTAAACATAGACGCTGCCCTTCAGGGATATACACGCAGTTACCAAAACAGTACCAATACATATTCTGAGACCCTTAACATACAGACACATACATGTAGGCTTTGGTTTACAATTTAAAAATGATTGATTCTCATGCACTGTAAATCTTGTTGCGTGACATCCATCTTCTGGTAAGGGTTATAACATGATAGTGCCCTACAGACGATAGAAAGTTGGCCTGTTCATTTTAGCTAGAACACTATTCAGTACTACTTTTGTAAATCTATTCCATGGTGATTGATTTGCATCCTACAGAATTCTGTCCATACAACAAAAGATATGGGAACGAGTACTGTTACATACATTATGTACCACATGGTCCCACAATATGACAGGGCATAAACTATGGGTATCAATTTGGAGAAGTTACAACTAGTATTGTCCAATATGCCAATAATAACCACCAACAAGGCCATATATATCACCTAACGTCTGCTGACACTAGCCTGACAGATTTGTTTATGTGTGGTGTTGACATTTATGTGCAGAGGGCAGCATCAGGTTATGTCTGAGGTGTCTGCAGCTTGCAAATGGGGTTAGTTCTGTTAACTTTGAGGTACCCAAAATGGGACGACTCTACTAACTTGGAGTTATGAGGTCGTGACCTCCATGAAGGTAAATTGCACCACTTTCCCCCGTACCTGGAAAAGCAGGATAAGAGGTACCCAAACTACCTGTTATGTGCTCTTTACTAACTAAGCCAACACACCCTAGGCAGGAGACGACTCTATGGCCCTGAACACCATTGCATGGTACACCAACTGTACATTGACCTCTTCTATATAGTGGCGACCCCTAGCTGCGAGTCTATATACTATATGAAACATTCAAAAGACTCTTTCCACAAATTTATGTATATAAGTTACAATTGAATTATATCTATATGTTTACTTTCATGTTATATCCGAACATAATTATTTAATTTACTATTGAATTATATTTATAAGTATATTTACATGCTATACCCATACAGGAGTATGTGTTTTTGTAACTTGTTTTACAGTCAATAAATATACATACACTAAGGAACTTCATGGTTATCGAAACAGTATTAGAAATGGGAGAAAGTTGCCAGTGACTTGGAGCAGAGGCACTGGAAGTTCTTATGAGATTTTTCAATAATATGACTCTCTGTACTAAAGCATTTCACTACACGTACATGTATACTCTCTTTTTTGATAAGTTCTGTAACATGTCATTTACTCCGTCAGTGCAATTCCATGGTTATAGTTTACGGGTATGGAAATTAAATAAAAGTTTCTTTAAATACAAAACAGTTTTTCACATTGTAGCTTGGTGAAGAGCTTAGATATTCTAGATGGAGCCAATTCTACTAGAACATTTACTACCAGTGGTTCATGATTGATCCCAGCATAGCAGAAAAGGTGCTCATAAACAGAGCTCCAATTCCTTATACCAGACATATTGGTTATTGATGACCTAGCCACTATAGAAATGTTACGCTATGGCTGAATGCCAGCTTTGATGAATTACTGAATAACATACCTCAACATGGCCAATGGAGTAGTTAATTCTCTTCAGTTCAAAATTCTATGCAACTGCAAATTTATCCAAAGCACTACACGTATCTACAGACTTATAATTCCAAGTACAAGTATTAATAACTCAAGCACACATACTAAGAATGTATCAGTTTCGACTGACCCATTCTAGGAAATACAAACATCAATTCGATTCTGTGATGCATATTAATGCTTTTTTGTAATTCTACTTTCCTTTTACAGTACACGAATATATTTCTTACTGCTCCTTTATATGGTACCACTTTTACTGGGTATACATATTAAATGCCACGAATAGAGTCTACCAAATATTCCAGAAAATTAAAAGCAAATTTAAAACATTAATACGTTACAGCACTATTTTATATATGCATAAGGCTTGTACGTCTGACGTGGAACATATGTAAATACTTAATCGAGGTCATTGTCTTGTTCTGGGTAATGGTGATCGATAAGGCCAAATACATATGAGGCAAGTAATCAAAGTAATTTGGACTGGTGTTTCACTATTACATACTCAAATAGGCAAATCAATGCCAGATATACATGTAAGTTGCTGGGAGCTGCGTTAGGTAAACAAGTGTAAGATTCCATCCACTGCCAACTTTAAGTTAGATGTTCACAGTTGCAATGTTGATGCACAATCTATGTGTGTTTACATCTAAGTCGCAGTTAATGATACCGCTCAGGCATGGGAGCAACCCGTAATAACTATGTAATTGCTTTTCTAAACCAATCATTGATTATTATAACAAATCAATGTGTATCGCATCTCTAAGAGCAAGAAATAAAGCGATACGCGATACGAAGTGTCTTGAAAAGATGTAATGAATATTTCACCATGTAATGCTTTCACGGATGGTATTGATCGCCCACGTCTGGCAGCCACAACAACAATCTCGTGCTGTTAAATACCTTTGGTATCTAGAACAAAATCATACAGTTGCAGTTGTGGTAGCTTCGTTATCATGTTATCATTATTATTCTTTTTCGTATAGCATTAGTATTATTATCATCATTATTATTATTATTATTATTATTATTATTATTATTATTATTATTATTATTATTATTATTATTGTTATTATAACTATTATTATTATTATCATCATTATTGTTATTATTATAACTATTATTATTATTGTTATTATTATAATTATTACTATCATTATCATTATTATTATTATTATTATTATTATTATTATTATTATTATTATTATTATCATTATTACTATCATCATTATTATCATTATTTTTATTATTATTATTGTTATTTTAATTGTTATTATTATTATCACTATTATTATTATCATTATTATTACTATTATCATTATCATTAATACTATTATTTTTATTATTATCATTATTATTATTATTAATCTTTATTATTATCATTAACATTATCAATTACAACAACTTCTATTGTGTTAATAATTGTCATAGATATAGTTGTTATTGGAACGTGAATTTTCTAAATACCAATGTATTTATTATTATTATTATTATTATTATTATTATTATTATTATTATTATTATTAATACTATCATTATCATTATTATTATTATTATTATCATTATTATTATTATTATTATTATTATTATTATTATTATTATTATTATTATTATTATTATTATTATAATTATTATTATTATTAAAGCAATAATCAACACCATCGGGGTCATTGACGTCATCCCCATCATAGGCTTAAACACAATCCTAATAGTACCAACCTAATACCTACTCCTAATTAATTGCCACGAATGTAGACTTCACTGCTGCTGATGAAGTGAAGTCTACGCAGAACTATGAAAAGAGTTTGCTCAGCTTTTGTATTTATCATATTACGACATGTAGATAAAACATGATTATGTGAAATTTACACATGTACCAAACACATTATTATTATTATTATCTTCATTAACGCCAATCGTGTTGTTGTATATATGTATGTATGTATGTATGTATGTATGTATGTATATATATATATATATATATATATATATATATATATATATATATATATATATATATATATATATATATATATATATATATATATATATATATATATATATACAGTATACAAGTACATGTACCACACGGTGATGGAAACCATAGTAGCAGCTCTCGGTTGCACCGTTAGTGCATAGAAATGCTATATTTCCAATGCACTGACATTAACAAGGCTACCTTATGGCTTATCCTTAATATTAGATTCCCCCTCAGACATTTGTCTTTGTATTCGCATTCTGGGAAAAATATCATTGTCAAAAGTAACAAATGCTCCCTACGCAAAACACGATTTTGACATTTAGATTTAATGGAGACTTTATTAGATCGTGACTTCCATGATGGGAATCAGACGCATACAATACATAGCATTTTTATTCCCTTCAGGAATTGTCCTCTTCTTAGAGGATGTATTGTATGGGTAACATAGCTGCAATGTGGATATTAATGTACAGCGTGGCCAGAGGACACACGAGACAAATAATGTTATATGTAGCATTCAACTCTAGATGTCTATCTAGTCCCTTAATGCATGCATTAGGCATACCAAGTGGGACTTCTACCATCAAAGGTACCCCTAAGCACAGAGATGCGTTAAGGTAATCAACATGGATGCCCTACTTGATAGTTTATACCAAACCTGGTATCAGGGGATACCTTTAAATGGTGTATGGACACGAAAAATGGTTAGGATAATGGTTTATAGGGGCGATGGTGATATAACAAAATTTCCATCATCCATTTGCTTGACATCGCGGCTGCTTCTCCCTCTAACTAAGTAGGCTTCGTGGCAGCGGTAGACATAATCCATTTATCATAAGCCCAACAGGCTATGGCATACAGTCGAGATTTTAGCTTTCACATATTTTTCACGTAGAATGCGCAATGAAGCTCGTTTGATGAATTACGCAATCACAGACTTTTATGTGGGGATCAAATAAGTCTTGTTAGGGTTGCTTGTCCGGCAAGAAAACGAAGAGCACGAATGTTGGACAAGCCTCATAAAAAGCGTGTTATGAATTCAGATTAGGCCGACCAACTGCTATTTATTGATGGTCAATTTGTATTTTATTCTCTTGGTATACTCCGCGAAGAGCTGGCAGCTTCGGCGAAGCTTGGAATATTTGCCATTAGGGCTGTTCCATTTAGAATTTGTAGGGGGTGGGGGGAGGAACAAATGATTTTTAAGGGGGGGAGGTCGAATTCTGAATTATTTTACGCCCCCCTCCCCCCTAATTCTGAAGTTTGGTTAGTACGGGGATGGAGTGGGGGGCGAATTTTGAATTATTCTAGCAGGTCGCCTCCCCACCCTCCCCAACATTTGAATTCCTTAAAATCTGCTTATCTGAATTGTCTAAACTTTAGAGCAGAATATCCCTCCGATCATATACAATTCACTGCAAAACTTATGACGTATGCTACCAACCTTTACATTCATTTGCATATTTCAGGTCTTGACATTGCATTATATTGTAGCCAATGTATTATATTATAGTGGCTCCCCGAATCAATTCATGGGGTGTAGAATTTTTATATAGCTTCCGTTCCTCTCTCTCCCCAACTTTTCCAACTTTTAAATGGAACGGCCCTAATATAAAAGCCATACCAAGTACGTGCGTGCAGCCATATACTTCGAGGAAATCTTACCCAATTCCAATACTTATAGAATTGAGGACAATGATGTCAAATTAGTCGTGCAGTAATACACGTAATCATTGTGTTTTTCAGTGTGTACCTACGCAGGTAGTCATCATTTTAATGAGAATGTCATATGATCTGGAGAAACGAAATACCAACTTGCTCTAGGCATGAAAGATATCACAAAAACAGCGTCTTAAATGATATATATTTACGTTGTGGTAATATCTCAGCATTCTGAAGTACGGTTTCTATTTGGATTTGACATTATACTTATCGTTGCCTTCGCATCATATTAAGACTTACATGTATACGTGACTAGCCAGTTCTATGTGTATTGTATTGCATCTTTATTGATTGCACAAAATCATACGATATACAAACACATTTTATACTTCCCATAAAGGGTGGTACAAAAAGTGAGTACACAAAATTACCTCTTATAAACACAAAACTGAAAAATGCACAGAGATGACAGAAAAGAGAACTAAAGATAGAGACATTAATACGAGAAAGAGGCTTGACTACTACGAGTAAGTAAGTAGAGTACAAAACTGCACTTATACACAGAGAAAAAAGAAATAGTTAAACCGGTAATGCCTACTGGGGGGAAAAAGAAAATTAAATACGTAGAGAAAATCCAGGCTCCATCCAGGCATGTCACTTGATACTAGCTAAGAGATGTTAATAGCGGAAGAAAATGGGCAAATCACCACAAACTACCGACTGACTCCACGTCGTGTCGTTTATAACTCTCTCACTCGCCTTGCGGAGGATTCGAATCCAGGATCTTTTCAGTTGTGGGAGACAGTTATCAGCAAATCTTCCCTTAACCTAAAAAGGGTGATATTCAAAGATGGCCAATGAATGATATGAACCTCTTTTATAGCAATTGTGACTTGGACTAAACCGGAATTTCATGCTTATAGTGTCATAGCAGAGGAAAGTGGATCATTTGGTAATTAATGTATTGCCTGAATTTGCACCTGCCATTTTGACAAACTAAGATGGATATACATGCAAGACGGTGACAAATTATCAAAAGATGATAGAGTTGTTCAAATTCTTGCCACACGTACAGCTTAGAGTTATACAAAGAGGCTTTGTATCTCATATTTTTCATATTTTCATATCCCCCTTTCATTTGATTGTTTTTTCTCTACCTTTACAAATTTTGGTTGTCCTCGGATTACGGTGTCTACCCTGATGATGGAGTGGACTAAGACGTTGCCACTGACTGTTTGCTGTCTTTCAAGTTAATACAATACAAAATACATAAGAATATGATAGTATATATAAAGAAGTAATCAAAGGGTTTCCAGGGAATCACATGATACTTTAGATGCAGGAAAACGTACTCGTATATCCAATAGTGATAGCTCAGTTTTTGACAAAAATCGAGTTTTTGCTACAATTGAACATATGCTCATGGACAGGCAGTTCATCACACCCATATATTTTCATTGTCGGAGTGTGCCCAATGCTTCACATGACATCATCAAAGATGGAACAGCTCCCCAATGGTAATCCTGCAATCTTAAAGATGCATGATCTGAAAGCTGGATTCTGATAGCAAACCACGTCAGATTCAAATAAGCATTTATCCAAAACTGAATGCTGAATAAGTATACCCAATCTACATGTGATGTTTTTGGCTTAAAGGATGTGCCACAATACACGTTCATGTAAAATGTATAGAGGAAATGGTAAATAAAACGCATAGGACTTCCAGTCAGATGTGTCCTGTATTGAATGAGCTAAGATATCGCCTGGTGGTATGTATGGATGATTTAAAAATAACATTGTAAAGCATGTCATTGAAAGCTGCAATTGTTCCTCTATGATGTATATCACACATTCAATATAGTTAATGAATGAAAAGTACAAGTATGGGCAAAGTATGTAGATTGGATGTCATTGGCACGCTTTATTTCAGAAATATAATTTGATATAAATGGATGTGCAATCTAATGTGAATACGATGGTCAGATTAATCTAGGCGTACAGACATACATGTACAATGGTTGTCCATGAGCTTTACGAAACCTATACAAACTTGATTGTGTTTTCTTGCGCCATGTGTCACTGTGGTTTATGCTGATTGAGGTATTCGTGTAAACATAAAAGACAGGTATGAAATCAATTAAAGGTGTTCAAACTTAGGTACATCATGTCTCCTATATCAACCATTCAAATCATTTTACGTAAGTAATTCTCCTTTGAACTTTCTTACGTAATGCAAAGGCGCATCTTTTAAAAGACAAGTCACGTAGGTTCTGTTATGTTATGTACGTATTGCAAACATTGGAAGTGAATGCACATCAGATATGTATGTCTCTTCCTGTAATCTTTCGAACAAGTTTTGTGTATCAGGCACTGTAAGGCTTTTGTTACGTAACATATTTGGGCCCAGTCTAAAACGAGAGCATTCTTGACCGTACTGACCTGCTGCCTTGACGCCAGGTCAAGCACTATACAGCTAGTAGTTACATGCTGGGAAACGCACTATATGTATATGCATACACGCCATGCGGAAATTAGCAAGTATATAAGTAAAGTTAAAGTAAGAGAGGTGTAACAAGGTTGAAAATTCACTGCTGTCCCGTTGAAATAATATTCAGTGACCCCCTCCCTTTTGACTGGGGTCACTGAATCCTTAGTAGCAATTGGTTCCGTAATCACCAGCTAAGGGTCAGTGAATAATGTTACACCGTGTTTTGATCTTTTACAGGTATGAGGGCGATGGAAATGACAAGCAACGAACACACACACACACACGGCAGCTCAACCCTTCTAATACTGAGGCTACTTTCATCCAAAGCACATTGAGGACGCAACGATTTTCGAAACCCATCTAAACCCTGTCGTGTTGGCATTCATTAGAAAGCCCTCGCTGAGCAATCTCAGATGAGTAACCATATGCCAGGGTCTCAGTCATTTTTCAGGTTTTGCATGAATTTTCATCGGCCAAATTAGCCACCAGCAACGTAAGGGTTAATGACAACGTGACGTCATAAAGCTTTCTCAGGCCAGCGACAGTCAGCTCTGCCACGTGACTGGGCAGAGATCAAAGGGAAGATTGTGCATTCCCGGAGTGATAGGGGTAAACAATCTTTGTAGAAGGTATGTATTTTAAACTAGAATAAGTTCCTGCCCTAGAGAAGCCCCTCTCATGGAACCAATCATCCGATAGACTAATTCTACTCCGCCCTCTTTCCATTTCATCTCATATGAAAGGGCCGGCCCCAATAGCCGAGTGATCTAGCGCGTTGCCAATAACTTGTAGTTGTCTCTCACAACTGTCTGGGTTCCAAGCCTGATCAGGTGATCAGAAGTGAAATAGTTGTCAATGACTTTGGTTTTTGCAGCGGATTTCGCTTGGCTACCCGGTTTCCTCCAGCACTTATATTACCACTGGCTAGTCACGACCTATCCTGAATGTGGCAGAAAATTACGATCAATGAAATTCCAAAATCCGAGCTCATACGAGAGACATAAACCTTCAAAATCCAAAAAGGGAGACTGTGAGGTATTGGACACTAGATAATATTGATGTATTATCACGCCCTCACAGGACGCATTAATGGGATCCCCGTCAATGGGATTTTCATTAGATAAGGTCAAACAGGATGCTTGAGGCTAACGACCCGAGTAGGTTCACCATATCACACATTAGCTAAAGTGGCGATATGTGTACGTAATGCAGTGAGAGCGCCATAACAAGGTCAAGGTATGACCGTTACGAGATTATTACTTAGTAGCACCACATACAACGGCGTCTGAAAAGTATTAAAGAAGAAAAAATGAAACTCAAATTTGAATTTCAAATATACGGCGTTCAGGATGGGTTTTAACGTTAGAATGCATGTTCTCGACGAAAGGACCCTCAATGCCAACATGGTGTATATCTGGAGGTAAGATTGATTTAGGTATGTAACTGGCGAGTTCAAGTAAGAATTCCTTGCTGAAGGCTCAATCTGCATGAGTCGAGTCCGACGGAGAAGATATAGTTCAGTTTTTCTGATGTTCACTGAAAGAACCTTGAACTTTGACCTTGTTGTGCCTTTCGTATTTCAAAATTAAGGAAGGGGAGAGCAGATGATAATTCGTTTTCTTTGTTGTGTAAATGGCACACGGCCCGATACCTTGGTTGAACCAACTATATCACTGGTTTCTCGCAGACATCTTGCCGTATAGCATTTACACAAAAAGGATGACCAATATATATATATATATATATATATATATATATATATATATATATATATATATATATATATATATATATATATATATATATATATATATATATATATATAAATATACAATGTATATATATATATGTACATACATCTATATATATATATATATATATATATATATATATATATATATATATATATATATATATATATATATATATGTGTGTGTGTGTGTGTGTGTGTGTGTGTGTGTGTGTGCGTGTGTGTGTGTGTGTGTGTGAAGGTAAAGTTCCTACAAGGTAAATGCTGAATTCCTCTTAAACTATTCCCCAGCAATGATATTCAGTGGTGTAATACCCCATACTCAGCTGATAGTGCAGGTTGCCAAATGCCTTTAGTCCGCCTTTGAGACGCCGTTATAACTTCATAGAGGTTAACCTGTATATGCTAGCGACGACACATAAAGCCTGTTCACTTCAGTGTTGATCTTCTGATAAAAACCATTGTAGGAAATATTTAAAGCAACAATGTTATTGTATGCCACTAAAACAACTCGCCATGAAATGTCTTGCAGTTTTTTTGTCACATTCACAAGTTATTTTCTGAAGTATCAGTGCCATCAGGATCAAAGCAAATCCCTGGCAGGAATGGGTTAATAATTCCATTTATTCCTAGGTGACAGGGAAATGAGTGAATGAGGTCTGGGGATATTGAACTGCAGACAAGTTGGATTAAATTGTCCCCTTCGATCGTCACAGTTGTTAAGGGTGCAGTCGTAAACTCCAGAAATGCTTCTGATTAGGACAAATTGTCCCCTCTTATCATAAATGGGGATTATTATCCAGTGGATGGATTACCCCTGGGTCTCATAGAGAACTCGTTCCAAGTCCTTCCCAGTTAAAGTAGAGCCTAACCAGGCAAATTATATACCTGCCACTGTCAAGGAAATGTGCAAATATATGTCTTTACATACAATTAACAGAAGGAAATCATATTCCTATGATGACTCACGACGGTTCCAGAGGAAATTTGATGTGATTGGTTGAATAGAATATATATATTTATATATATATATATATATATATATA
>OZ012692.1:17612387-17634887 GCA_963942565.1 Maea johnstoni
ATATATATATATATATATATATATATATATATACATATATGTATATATATGTATATATGTGTGTGTGTTTGTGTCTGTGTGTGTATCTGTGTGTTTGTTTACTTATATGCTTCGCTGTATGTCTCGATAACGCTTGAACAGCTTATGTTGAAATGGTTTCTTCCATGGCGCCTGGGAGATGACATGCGAGATACCTGTGATGAAGATGGCGCTCGGAACAAACAAGATAGTGCAATTGCTACCTTGACCTCGTAATGTTGTAAATACTGTCATTAATCACAATCACTCAATAAAAAAGGAAGTACAGCCAATTCCAATTAACGACAGAATGTGCCTGGCAGAATCGCACGCAAGCCTCATTCAAAGCTATACCTACTATTGTTGGCTGCTGTGTGGAACGTCATGTCTCCATGCACATCGCGAATACGATGAAATTAATTGTGAACATACAATAATACAAGCCATTGTGAAAGGCCAATATAACGCATGGCCAAGCACCTAACCTACAGTAGAGACATTAAATTCCTGCACCAGTCGACCGGCTGTCTGCATTGCCTGGTTGTACAAACACCCAGGCTAACATGTCAAAGGAATAAGCCAGCACACCAATGACCCACGTAGCTTGCAAATCAAAGCTACGTTCAGTTTTGCAATTGAGGTCATCCATGCATCCATGCCCCGAAAGCTGGGTGGCAATCGGACGTGTAGTCGTGTATTTTGCCTGGCACCCAAGCGTGAGTTCGCGTGTATCCAGAAGCGGGTTGGCCTGGTCGCTATATAAATGTATGGTGTTTTGAAAAGGCTGTCTCTATGGTCCTCCTTAACTGAAAGACCCCTAGTGGAACTATTCGTGAAGAGAAGGGAATTTCTTCCAGGTTCCAGGTTCCGGGTTCTATCTTGTCGCGATTTGACCCAAGCTGTTGAAAGTGCCGTAAAACCCCATGCCTTCCTTCCAAACATTCTTCTATTTAACGTGTGACTTGGTGTGAAACGGTGGTTTTGCCGAGTACTGTATAACTGGTTAATTTGGCGTGTACTTAAGTTGGCGTTTTTTTCAAAAAAGTATTTTCCCTGTACTTATTTTGGCGTCTGCAGCAGTCAGAACAACGCCTTCTTTATGTAGACATAATTGTATTTGATCTTTAATTTGGCGTTGACGGACATTCGCTAAAAAACGCAAATTAAAAACCACGCTAAATTAACCAGTTATACAGTACCCTGGTTTCCTCCACTGCCTACATGTACATTGCACACCTGGCTAGTCAGAGTGACTGTAAATTCGGAAAAGATTGCGTTCATTAATCTTTGCGTTATTAGCGTTCAGCCTCGGACGCAAAATTAATGATTAGTGCTTTCACTTTAAGTGTATAGCTGGCACTCCATGTGCGGCCAATTCGCAAAGTTAAAAAGCGCAAAAATCTATTTTCTGTTAATTCGCAAAATTTACTCTACACAATCGTTTGTGAATTTACAGTAGCCTAAATATGGCAGAAAAAATGACAACACTTGAAAGTCAAAGTTCAAATCCTACTCTACGTAAGGTTTCGAAGGGGATGACCCTACGTCACTACATGCGCACATAGAAACTAGTACATTCTTAGAGAAGGAATCGATCAACCGTCTTGAATAATGCACTAACGCTTATATGTACTGTGATGAAAGAGTTTGTTCATTTGGTTTACTGCTAGCCATGACCTCCCCTTTGTATCTGGATTAGCGTCATCCGTAGATCATTAGATAAGGAAGGCTCAGCACACCACGTGGGCCGGTGTAAGAAAAAATATATTATCATCACTTTGTGTGTGCTAAATCGTGACTAGCCAAACGTGAAGGGTCGATGAACCACGAGTCCCTATTCACTTGTAATTGTAATTGTACTTTATTGACCGATCCATGCGGATGCGAAAATTGTACGAACACATAAACAATAAGGAAACTTATCCAAAAAGAAAATTAACTAAATGCAACATACAAATTAACACAAAAACGCTACTTGAGTATAACGAGCTAACTCAAGCAAGAGTTTGGAGTTTCAGACTGTCAAAACATGGAGGTAGCCTGCGGGGTTTGAATGCTTGGCCAATGTTGACAAGGCGTAGACTCTTACGGACGGTGTTTGTTTGCAATGCGGTAGGCTGCTCAACTATGGAGGCGGCTCTGGATTACCGGCTTTGGTACCAGACAAATGTTGACATAGTGCAGGCCCTCATAGACAAAAATCGTGAAGAAACCGATTGCCCATGAAGAAACTTCTCAGGTTTGATTGGGTATTTGTCCAATGTTGACGTGGTACAGGTTATATACAATATAAATTTGGACCATGGAGGCGCCCCTCTCAGTTTGGGATACTCGAATAATGCTAAAAACGAGCAGGCTCTCACCCAAAGACATTGTTTGCAATGCAGTAGACCGCTCAGCCAGTGAGGCATCCCTCAGGGTTGTAACATGTACATGTACAATGTATGCTTTGCTAATGCTGTCAAGATGCCATCTCTACTAGACAGAGATTTTGTACAATGAACTTGACCACCTAACTTGTGAGGCAGCTTGGCCAATGTTAACAGGAGCGGTTTGAAATGCAGTGAATCGCTTAGCCTTGGAGGCGTCCTGCAGTGTGGCCAATGTCAATAAGTTACTGGCGCTCAGAAGACAACTCTGCCATGGGAGAAAAATATCATAGCATCTTCACCTATTAAAAGATCCGCATGAAATTGTCGTCTGTATCTTATATACTTTTGACAATAACTTTGGAACCAAGAAATGTATTATAAAATATGCTAAGATGAGTTGTTGGTGAACATTTCTCCTTTTTTTCTAAACTTTGCTTTTACGTGCAAAGTTTTATCAAAATTGACAAGCTGCTCTTGACCACTGCGAGTATTAATAGGTAAACAAGAATTTTCTTTTAATTTCTGCAAAACACATGTTTTTATATTTATTTCTTAACAACACACACACACAACAACAAACACATACTGGTTCATATAACACCCAACAAATGCATCTTTCTGTACAAGGAGGATTGTGGATTATGAGACAACAGTCTTAAATGTTTTACCCTACATTTAGAATTTACCGGAGGGTTGTAGGCATGAAAGGGTTAACCCATTCACACTTAAAAGGTCCTCTGAAAATTGTCGTCTGGATCTATGACTCTTTTGGTAATAACTTTGGAATTATGAAAGATTTTTAAAAATATTTGAGTGAAAACCGATGTTGAAGATCTAAACAACATTTCTCCACCAAATATTTTCTAAACTTTGCCTTAACCGGCAAGATTGCATCTAAATTGAGAGGCTGTTTTTGGTTGCTGTGAGCATCAATGGGTTAACCCATTAACACTCAGAGCAGCCGAAAGAGGCCTTACGATTTTGGGAATATTTAACTTACAAACACATTTTCCTGAAAACATTTGAAGGAGAAATGTTGATCACAAGTCAAACAAGAACTCTCTTTCAAATATTTTGTGAATTTTTGCTCTATTCAAAAGATATTTTCTAAAGTATGAGAGTAGCAGACGGCACCTTCTCGGGAAACTCTAAGTGTGAATGGGTTAAGCTCACAAGCAGCAGGTGTTTTTGTCTAGTCATGTATTATGGGTTCTGACGTTCACGCCCCCACCTTGCTCCTCCTCCGATACCCCAGCCTCTGACTGACCTGACCTTTCTTTGACCAGACAGTCACATCAACACCTCCTCACTCACCACTAGCGTGCCTGCAACGGACAAAATTTCCCAAACTATTTTTACAATATCTTCACAACCGAGGTAATTTTTAGGAAGGAATTGAAGGGGAAATGTTTATGATGACTGGATGCACAACTCTTCCTCAAATATTTTGTGAATTTTTGCTGAATTTTAAAGTAATACCCAAAAATACATTAGGTACAGACGAAGTTTGTTGTGAAGAGGTTTCTAGGCAAGAATGGGTTAATGACTTACTGAACACTTGTGGTTTAAGCAGGTTCATGCCTTACTGCCCCCTCTAGGTGCATTCTGGGGTCAGAAGGCAACTCGTGCCAAGGGGGGCATGACCCTGTAAAGACTAAAGAGGAACTCTGTAGCTTTGAAATTTAACCCTTATGCTGCTGGTGGCTAATTCTGCCAATGCAAAATGATAGACAAAAATGATTAAAACCCTGGCATATGGTACTCATCTGAGAGAACTCAGCGAGAGCTATCTAATGAGGCGAGAAACCTGAAACATGACTGAAATCCTGGCATATGGGTACTATTCTGAGAGAACTTTCTAATGAATACCAACATGACAGGGTTTAGATGGTTATCAAACTACTTTGCATACTTGTGATTTGGACGAACGTAGCCTTAGCATTGGAAGGGTCAAAGTATCTTGCTTTTCACTGTATGATTACGTGTATTTTCCTGTTACGTAGCACTGCATATTCACGCGGACACACGAAGGAGCGTTGATTTAATGTTAATGACAGATGCATTCATCATCATCAGTTGCTAAAAAGTAGGGATAGTAAGATATAGCACAATCTGCTCAAGTCACACAACCTGTTAAGGAAATCTATCTGACTATGAAAATTGCATTCTATTTCACGCGCGTACATGTAGGAAGACACCACCTGTTTGATCCGGAGGGGTTTTGAGGATTTTGATCTCTTCCTCTTGCACCAGTCAATGCATTTTAGTACATGTAGTGTTAACCCTTCTAATACTGAGACTACTTTCGTCCAAAGCACACGGACACTAAGAATTTTGAAAACCATCTGAACCCTATAATGTTGGTATTCATAGCTCTCACCATTTTATGTTGGTCAAACTAGCAACGAGCGGCATAACGGTTACGTTTAATATTACTTTTGACGAACTGACTTTATAAAAAGTTCCGTTCTGTATTGAATGCATTGGTTGACTCTGCTAAAACAGTAGGAATGGTTACCTAATACTATCAGTAGATATAGCAAAATCTGTATTAAAAAGTAATCATAAATAAAAGTGTGAAATACCATCACTACTAAGCCTGGTGCCCACCTGATACCCTAAGGTATATGTATTATGATACTGCACTGGCACATTCCGGGGCCTTCCCCGATAGCCGAGTGGTCTAGGCTGTTGCCGCTGAATGCTCCCTCTATTTTTGCAGCTACGGGACCGAACAAGGTATGTGATGAAATTGCCAGTGACTTGCGGTATGCAAGTTCTTTTCCCCTTATGCTCCGATATCCACCACCATTAAAGAAAGGCTACTCACGAATTAACCTCTATAAGGCACAGATACAATTATAAATCTACAACTACGTATTCCCTAAAAGTAAGTAAGTAAGTAAGTAAGTAGTAGTAGTAGTAGTAGTAGTAGTAGTAGTAGTAGTAGTAGTAGTAGTAGTAGTAGTAGTAGTAGTAGTAGTAGTAGTAGTAGTAGCAGCAGCAGCAGCAGCAGCAGTAGTAGTAGTAGTAGTTGTTGTAGTGGTAGAAGAAGCAAGAGCAGCAGCAGCAGTAGTAGTAGTAGAAGTAGTAGTAAAAAATACATAACTAAAACAGTAGATAAACGAATACATACAAACACTCTAGAGAGGAGCATAAGCCTAACACGAAATTGGGCAAAAAGTCAAGCAGTAAGTATCCAGTTTCATATATATATATTTATATTATTTATCATGTTTATTACCATACTAATGCTAAGTAAACATGTTAGTATTTTCCCGTCTCCTCTGCAGAGATATACGACATAGAAATGAGTACTAGGCAATGATAAACGGGTGATGTTCTCATTCTGAAGTCTGATCATTACATAGATTATGTCTGTGACATATGACCAAGGCAAGTACCGGGCATCCAGACACTACCATTTTCCGTAAACATACTATGAGTCCTGTACCATCTTTCTCTCCGTGGGTTAACCCATTCATGCCTGGAGATATACTTGACAAATATCGTCTGGACCTGACAAACATTTGGATATAACTTTGGAATGAAGCCTAATTTCGCATAACGTCTGAAGGACAGTTTAAGATAAAATTCCGATGAAGAATTATCCTTCAAATATTCTCTGAATATTGCTTTTTTAGAGAGATATCGCAAAAATTGTCAGGCCTTTTTTGGCTGCTACATGTATGAATGGGTTAAACTCTGAACTGCGCGGGATGATCAAAGAACCCAGCAATAGATAGGATGCGCTCTATTTTAAGATTAGGCTATCGGATTACCACCTTGTAATCCCCGGGCGAGGAGAAAAACAAACTCATAAACCAGGTCTAAGCGAAAGTTTATAACTGATAATGTGCTTTTTGTGTCATAATGTACTACATACATTTTTGTTATTTTGTCCTAAGCGGGATATTTTTTATTTTATCCTGCTATGAAAAACAAAACATATATGACATTTCCGTAACATTGCATGTCGTTATTCCAACAAATAGTACAAAGAAATAATGAATATGCACGTAACATATGTTTATAAGGTCTAGCATGAGCATGATGGTAGATGTAGGGTATGATTTTAATTATTTGGATATAGGCCAGGGTTTCATTTCGTGACTTTCTTTTGTATGAGCCTAATGTTTTTTAGCATTCGTAATTCACCAAAATAAAGCATAGGCCTAGTCCCCAGTCTTCCTCACAGAATCTGATGTCGTTAAACCGCCTATCCTACTGGATATGACCTAGGGTAAAATGTTCTGGAAGTATACGGTGCAACTCCAGTTGTCCCAGTGGCATCAAACATTTCCATTGGGAAATAGCTCAGTGCTGTGGCCATGCATACCGGGATCTAATCAGCTAACTAAGGGTGAAATAACCTGAAATAACCATGGGAAACCACTCAATAACCCAAACCCACTGGAGCCTTCCTTTAGAATCGAGGGGTAATCCCTAGTGAAACATATCGAATTACGACACCGGCACTTATGTGTGAGATACAGATCTCTTTTGTTATTTACTAAGATGATCAAGGGTAGCAAAGAGCCTGATAAGTACTTCCTTCACCTGATAAGGTTGCACTCCAAAATATATGAAAGGGGTACCTACGGGTTTCTTAGGGTACATATCACACTCCGGTGGATATAAAGAATACGGACCGCGGCGCCCCTCATATATAACTATCATTACTACTATATAAATCATACTATCAACTATCATGAATTCGCCCTTGCAGGGCTCTTCTCTTCTCTGTTTTCTTTTTGTTTCCACTAATTCCTATGCATTTATTTTGATTTGTACACATGAACAAGTATATTGTAATTTTCATGTGCTTACGTACGATTTTGTAATTATGAATATTCCGTTACATGTCCCAGCAGCCTACACCCTTCACAGTAATGAGACGTCGCAAGCACTTTGGGTTGCAATGCGTTAGATCGCTCAGCTATGGGGAAGCCATAGTTCCCAATGTAGAAGCGCTAAGAGAAGAACACGACAGGTCAGTACACATCAATGCTCTCTAACAGGGACACCACGTGGCCCATGTTGATAAACATGTCAAGTAAATATCCTAAGAGGACAGCGGGGGTTGACTGCTGTGCTAACAGCCCTCAGGACATGTTCTTATGTGACATACGTCTGGGCTCTCTCCCTAGGGTTCACAGTGACACGATAGAAGGAGAAGGCATATTACATCATTTACTCACTTTCTTCATTCACGTCTGGGCAGTCCTGTTGGTCTACAGTGCAGATATTCAATTTCTGCACCAGTCGACCGGACGTCTGCCAGTGACTGGTGGTTCAAACGATCATGGGTGACACGTCGAAAATATCAGCCAAGCAAATCAATGACACACGTAACTTGCAAACCAAAGCTTCGTTCAGTTTTGAAGTAATCCATGCATCAATGCCCTGGAAACTGGGTTGCAATCGAGCATGCGGTTGCGTATTATGCTCGGGCTGTCCATGGATTTATTGCAGGAATTAAATGTCCGCACTGTAGCACATATAGATATGCCCTACTAATGTCGCTATGTTTTAGTAAATTATTTGACTGGATATTGGGTTTTCATTGCATGGAACATCACATCCTTCGAATATTGACTCTTTCGGGTTCTCTAAAAACACCCTTTGTATTCAGTATGCATGGGGGCAAAGACACAGACACCGTTCGACTGATAGGTTTATTTCTAGTTTGAACAGACCTGAAGAAACATCAAAACGAACGTAACAGAACATCAGGTTCTAACACCTGACAAATTACAAAAAACAAACAAAAAAAAAATAGAATATAAAGATTATAGATTATAGAAAATAAAGATTGAGAGAATGTAAAAATGAACAATTTCCAGATTGCGTATGCAGAAGAAAGTAAAGGTACCATATATCTATCGATAGACATATCCTCTGTTCGTTTCAATCATACTATCAAAACTCCCTAGAACAAGAATAAGCGAAACCCGGGGTGAAACAGAGCTATATATAGAAGCCATATAGTTTATAGGTCAAGTCTCGTTGTTTATACCAAGTGGAAGGATCTCTTCAATGAAGAGACGATGTTGGCGAAACACTTATCTCTTAGAATCATGCCATGGGCCATGTACCCCAGAGAATTGTATTATATATTTTTAATTGCTTTTACAAGCTATATGATATATGTTTACAAAATTGTATAAAGATGTGCAAAAACGAGTCAAACGAGTTACTTTGCATGAGAACGTTTGAATAATTATAACAAAATTAAGATAGACGATATATATATATATAATATATATATATACACACACACAATATATATATATATATATTTTATATATATATATTTTATATATATATATATATATATATATATATATATATATATATATATATATATATATATATATATATATATATATATATATATATATATATATATATATATATATATATATATATATAAAGCTTCAGATTGCAGGTTGCATCTGGCAAACCGTTTCGTGCTGTGTAGCCATGCGAGGGGCTCACACTTAATATTTGATGGATATCTACAAAGTGGACGAGGAGTCAAATTAATGGAGTCAGCGAATCATAAACTGTATCGTGCACTCGGGTAGATTTGTTATCCCTAGTCTACATATCAAAAGAAATCAAACGCAGAAACGTTGGCTCATCAGTTTATTTAGCGAAGTAGGATCAATGTGAGATAAAAGCAACTTAAGTTAAGCAACCTAGAGCTTTGAATTTTTGATACGATATCAACATTGGCGCTTCTCCCTAATGCTTCACGCGCTAAGTGCTACTTTGATAGGAATAACAATGTATAAGTGATGTGTCTAATGGAATGTTTCTTTCCCCTTAACCCTTCCAATGCTGAGGCTACTTTTATCCAAAGCACAAGGACACAGATTTGTGAAAACTATTTAACCTGTCATGTTGGTATTAATTGGATGGATATTTTTCGCTGAGTCCTCTCAGATTAGTATCAATGTGCCAGGGTTTCAATCATTTTTCAAGTCGTTTGCATCATGTTGTATTGACCAAACTAGCCATCAACAGCATAAGGGCTAAATGGAATATTTCTTTCTCCCTAAATATGTGCAATATTCATATAAGTGTGAAGTACCGTCCATCTTTTGTGCATTCTAGGCACTTTGGACTCAAGTTTCTGATTGTCTGCTAGGAATATCCTATATCTTAACAGCTTCGGTCATATAGTCATATCAAAGATACCCGTCACAAGGAAATGAATTTCCTTCTCTCTAGGAGTATCCTAACGGAATCATTTAAAGATGCAAATGAATCATTTACGACAGCCCTTCATGCCTCCTCAATTCCACACATTTGCAAAGCGAACAGGCCAAAATGAAAATTAAAATTTTCCACCAAAATTTTCATGGATTAGAATTCATGCATGAAATAGCGTTCAGCCAAATTTCTCATTATTATCATTTCTTTTTTTTTTGGGGGGGGGGGGGGGGGCGAACTTTCATATTCATCCAAGTAAATATCACATTCATACATGAAAATGTCATTATCGGGCATGGAACTTTCGCATTTTGATACATGAAAATTATTTTTTCATTCGTGAAACTTTTTCGTACGGGAGTGAAGGTTATTATATTTAGACTATACCTTTTAGAAACTGTTGCAGCGACCTGTGACATCTTACAGCAAAATATCATTCAGACATCCCCAAATGCGGAAGCGTTTTGATTGTGATCTGAGAAATAGAAGACTACATCATCGACCCTCAGTAATGATGTATGCGGAGTTGTAAGCGGACTATTTTCAAACATGAGATCTTTTAAAGGGGATCACACTGCCTGAGGCGCCTGCAGTAATTTGTCAACGTGTCTGACTCGGATTCAAGAAGATTATAGATTACACCGCTGGCGAGTTCTTGCTTCCCTACACCTATTTGTCAAATAAGGTTAATATAATTGGGATATTTTTTCTCTTTGAATTTGACCTAATTTACACCCTGTATTGCATTTCTCTCTTATTGGTTCATGTATGGTACAAGCTCGCTCACCTTACACAGGAAATAGGAAAATTTATCACCTGCAACAAACTTACCAAAATCATGAAAGGTCATGTATAGTATGTATGTGTGCATGTTACGTAAAACTTTTATGTAGGAAAGTGATCTTCAAATAAATCGGACAGAGGCACAAGGCATATGAGAAAACATAATTCAATATGAAAACTTTAAAGGAGAAAAGTATAGACAGACTTCATATACTAATGCTCATTTCATTTGTTTCAGCACAAGTTGTTCCATATTACAGTTTAACACCGAAAGCAGATCAAAGTGTATTTAATTCTTTATAGTTTATATTTATATTTTTGTCTGTTTCATAATCGCATAGTATTATATTATATTTATCTTTTGTATCATCTTGAGTAATGTTCCAGATATTCCAAATGTTCGTGTATACCGTCTCTATTTGCGAGTAACCCTCGCAGTCGATATATAAACATCCGTTTTGCATGCTGATGAAATGAATACCATTTAAAAGTTTTACTTTTCTTTCCAAACTGCGCCATTGCATTATCAGTTGTAGACAATGAGTTGGGGACAGCCCCAAAGCACGTAGGCCTCCAGGAAGGCGTCTCCCGAAGTGTTTCACCAGCATCCCCTCGCCGAAGATAAGAGCCATTCTAGTTCCACCCCTACTTTATCTTAGTCTGAGTGACTGACAAACAGCAGCTAATGAACATCCTCTAGTCTACAGCAAAGGAATTCTTGCGTCCCGGGGGTCTAAAAACACTGCCCAACTGTGTACGATCTAAGCATACACAAACAGCCCGGCGGCACCTTGGTTTGTTAAGGGGCACCTACCTCGTTCAGAGGTGTCTGTCTTTTTAACTGCAATCTGCTTGAAAAATATCCGAATAGCCTTTTCAAAAGAATTGTCTTGATGCTAGAAATATATCAATTGAAAAACTTTTTCCCAATGGCGTGATCTTATACTATAGTACTGTCTTGTCTTGTCTAGTTTTGTTTTCTTACAAAAAATGGCTTGGTGCTAGAAATTCATGAATTGAAGAGCTTGTTTCCAATGTCGTGATCTTATACTATAGTACTGTCTTGTCTTGTCTAGTTTTTTTTAAATAGCTTGGTGCTAGAAATTCATAAATTAAAGAGCTTGTTTCCAATGGCGTGATCTTATAATATAGTACTGTCTTGTCTTTTCTAGTGTTTTCTTTATAAAAATGGCTTGATGCTAGAAATACATTAATTGAAGAGATTGTTACCAATGGCGTGATCTTATAATATAGTACTGTCTTGTCTTGTCTAGTTTTCTTTTTACAAAAAAGGCTTGGTGCTAGAAATTCATAAATTAAAGAGCTTGTTTCAAATGGCGTGATCTTATACTATAGTACTGTCTTGTCTTGTCTAGATCTTTTTTTTACAAAAACATGGCTTGGTGCTAGAAATTCATAAATTAGAGAGCTTGTTTCAAATGGCGTGATCTTATACTATAGTACTGTCTTGTCTTGTCTAGTTTTTTTTACAAAAAAATGGCTTGGTGCCTGAAATTCATAAATTAAAGAGCATGTTTCCAATGGCGTGATCTTATACTATAGTACTGTCTTGTCTTGTCTAGTTGTTTTTTTTTACAAAAAATGGCTTGGTGCTAGAAATTCATAAATTAAAGAGCATGTTTCCAATGGCGTGATCTTATACTATAGTACTGTCTTGTCTTGTTTAGTTGTTTTTTACAAAAAAATGGCTTGGTGCTAGAAATTCATAAATTAAAGAGCTTGTTTCAAATGGCGTGATCTTATACTATAGTACTGTCTTGTC
Source organism: Maea johnstoni (assembly GCA_963942565.1). Classification (NCBI taxonomy): domain Eukaryota; kingdom Metazoa; phylum Annelida; class Polychaeta; order Spionida; family Magelonidae; genus Maea; species Maea johnstoni. The sequence goes on from OZ012692.1 coordinate 17,624,565, forward strand.
TTGTCTAGTTTATTTTACAAAAATGGCTTGATGCTAAAAATATATTAGTTGAAGAGATTGTTCTCAATGGCGTGATCTTATAATATAGTACTGTCTTGTCTTTTCTAGTGTTTTCTTTACAAAAATGGCTTGATGCTAGAAATACATTAATTGAAGAGCTGGTGTTCAATGGTGTGATCTTATAGAATTGCTCTGCCTTGTCTTGTCTAGTTTTTATTTTACAAAAATGGCTTGATGCTAGAAATGCATTAATTGAAGAGCTTGTTTGTGATGGCGTGATTTTATAATATAGTCTTGTCTTGACCTTTATTACTACTAGCAACTGAGGTTATCAGGTGCAGAACCCTAAACTACGCGTACAAGGAGGGGGAATATTGGCTAACTATGTTATTGTTTCAAAATCTTCTAAGATATGCTTTGGTATGAAAAATATCTAGAAATATCCAGAAAATATAGTACAGTCATATAATTTCTGCACCTGACGACCGGACGTCTGCCAGTGCCTGGTTGTATAAACACTCATGGATAGTATGTCAAAAGATAAGCCTAACACATTAATGACCCACGTAGCTTGCGAATCAAAGCTAAGTTTATCTGTAAGGTCATCGAAGTTCATCCATGCCCAGGAAACTGGGTGACAATGGGTTGTGCGTTCGTTGATTATGCCTGGACTGCCCACGCATTTAGTGCAGGGATTAAATGTCGGCACTGTAGGGTCTGTTTGGAACATTAAAGGTATGAATATGTAAAAAGGAGCCCTTTGTTTCTCAATACTGAATCATACCCATACGTCTTAGTGTGCTATGTTTCACGATGGACATCATACGGAAACCATGCATTGAGGGGGCTGCCTCCATTGTCGAATGGTCTGGTGACATTTCCTTTATTTTCCTGCAGGTCAGCTTTGGCCATCGCAATCACACACATGGTCTATATAGTATCAGAACAGGTACATGTATAACAGTCCTTTGTGGATAAATAATTAGTGGAATAACGACATAGCATATAAATCAAGATGAATACGTGTGTGTGTGTGTGTGTGTGAGAGAGAGAGAGAGAGAGAGAGAGAGAGAGAGAGAGAGAGAGAGAGAGAGAGAGAGAGAGAGAGAGTTGTAACGAAATGAAAGCAAAAACGGTGGGAATTAGTTATGTTCCTCACGTGATTAAGTACTTGGTCAATGTGTACTTGAAAAGATTCATTTTTTGTCAAAAGGTTTCAATTTCCGTTTCAGGCACGCATTGCGTTTTTCCATGCGATAAACATTTGTGAATTTTGCACAAACTACCCGCTTCATTCTAACTGCTAAATCTACACACAACTGTCAGGACTCACACTCTTATGTAGACATTGTACAAGGTTGCCAGTGACTGAAGGTAAGTCGGTAGTTTTCTTGGGTACCTGGGTCTGCTCCACCACTAACTAGCAGCTAGTCATTTTTTTAATTTGAAAATAAATATTTTTTATTGACTTGCTTGTCCAGTCGGACCATGGGGATACATAGTAAAAATAGTATGTCATATCATACATAATTTGTCTCCGTGCAAAAAAGACCATATTATATGTATACAATCCAAATGGAGAAAATAAAGAGGAAAGACAGTTGTAGCTAAAAGAATGTAACATTTTGTAAGATGATGATTACAGCAAATGCATCTACAATACACTACAGATAGTCATGACTTAGCCAAAGTGAGGCAGACAAAAATGGTTATTATCAAAATTCCAACCCATTTCATGCTATCATCTCATCATTTGAATAGAAGGCAGAACATGACATTCCTTTTTGAGAACACGAGAAAACTTGCACAATGACGCATGTGTTCCTCAAAGATCTCTCTACGCTGTCAGTTATTTGCCTGATCAATATGTAATGTCTATAGTCTCTTTAGGATTAGCCGCCAGGGTTTCCTGATATAGAGAGCCGGCTGCTTTTAAGCGGTTTATAACTGGACAGAGTAGTTTGAGTCGCTTGAGGCAAAAGAGTGCTACAAAATCATTTTAAATTAAAAAATCCCACACGTTTGAATAAGCATCAGATGATACATGTAATGTTATTTTGTCATATGGTCACAGACGTATAATTATGAATACATAATTCATTGAAATATGAAATCAAAGAAGTTGTATGGATATATATATATATTTATATATATATATATATATATATATATATATATATATATATATATATATATATATATATATATATATATATATATATATATATATATATATATATATATATATATATATATATATATACAGTGAAACCTCGGGATGTGAACACCCCGAAAGTGTGAACACCCCCTATAATGAACACTTTTCCCCGGTCCCAATTTTTTCTAATACATTTTAGTTTTACGAAGTGTGAACACCCCCGTATCCGAACAGTGAACATTTTTTGGGGGTAAAAATGGTCCTGAGAACCTCCAATAAGTGAACACCTGGGTACAAGTAGGTCAAGTCAGCTACTCTGTGTGTGGGTGTTTCAGTTGCATACACTAATTTCTTCCATTTTAATTGACCTAGCCAGGTTAAGTTTAGCATCAGTGATTGCAATTGAGTTTGTGTCAGTGTGTTTTGCTGCTTGAGATAAAGAGATTATCACTGTTGTGTGCATCTAAGTGAACACTATGCAGTGAATGGAGTAACTTAGAATTAGACAATGATCAAAAGCTAACCCTATCTCTAGATCCTTTTCATATAAATATGTGAAAGTTAACCCCAAGAGGCTCTCAAGGCAGCTGAGCCCCTTAAAGGGGCCCTAAAGGCTCACAAACATATCAGCTTATATGAAAGTTATACACTTCAAGAACAGGATGCTACCATTCTTTTTCTCTCAGTGATCCCGTGAGGGGAGATTTTTGCGTATTGTCATCCTCCTAGACAGCCTCTGCCAGCCACTGGGTGCGGCCATGTTTTTCAAGTGCTATCAGCTGTGACACAATCGGGTGGCAGGGATCACATCCTGTCTCCAAGCTACCTCTGGGCAGTGTATCTAACAGCAGTGCTCCTGACAAGAGCTCTCTGCACAAGTTGCATAAAAACGTATATATCAAACAAGAAAATGGTGAAATCATGTGCAGCAATTGGCTGTAAAAAAAGACACGGTAGTGGAGAAAGCTTTCATAGATTTCCTAGTAGTAAATTAAGACAAAAACAGTGGTTAGCATCCATGAAACTTTTAAACCCACCTGTCCTGAAGTATGCATATGTATGTTCAGACCATTTTACTGACGAGGATTATGTCAGGAATCACACACTGCAGTCAGGATTACTTCAGAGTACAGTTAACAAGGTTCTGAAGAGGGATGCTTTTTTAGAAGGTTTGGGTACTTGTGAAATAGGTGTGCATAATCTCTCACACTTCTTCAAAAAAAGAAACAGTCACAATTGATACACCTTTTATCATGCTCCATGCGACTCCTATTGCATCTAGTCTTACTTTCTTCAAGGATATAATATCTGGTAACCAATTTTCATAAATCTCTTATTTCAAGCAGAAGTGATCTTGCAATTTATCAATTTCGGGATTTATTTACTTTATTGGTATACATTTACTAGTCTCAACATGATTTACCTTCATTCAGTTGCTCAACGAATATAAGCACAGGTGTATGCATTAAATGTTTAATATTAAGCCAGCATGAGAAGGGTAAATATCATTCCCTAACTTACAAAATTGAAACAGCTAAGGTTATAGTCAGTCATGACCCCATTTTCACTGGGAAGAAATACATTTCTAAATAGTACTGCAATATAGATGAAGGTTGAAATCAAAATATCTCAAATTGCAAATGACCCTTTCTTTTATTTATGATAGAATAAATGAAATTTTCATTTACTCATTTCCAACCTTCCCTTAATGACTTATGATTAATAATCATACTCTTCATTATTATGATCTGATGTACAGACTTAAGCAACCCTAATAGCTAACTTTCAGGGTGAATGGCAATTTTCATAGGTACCTCAACATGGTCTTTATTAATCCACTGAGAATAGACTGTGCAGGATTTTGTTAGTTGTGTTACAACTGAGGTTTTGTCTTATGTCTAGGTCCCTAGGGTAATAACAAAAGTAAGTAAAGGAAAGGGACACACAGGGTAATTGACCTTGTCCAATTTGCATTACACATCTAGACCCCATGGGACACAAGGTAGTAAACACAGGAAGTGACTAGCAGTACTGGGAACAGCAATCATCTTCATTTCCTTTAGTAATTGTGTACATATTCATGAAGATTATAGAAAAGAAATGTCAAGAATACCTTTGGAAGGGGCCTGATAATTTAAAGAAGGAAAGAAGTCTGACAGGTGCACCACAACATGCTATTTAAGCGCCGGCCCTCTGTTTCCACATCTTGACCATCAAATTCATCAACACCTTGAACTATGTCCATATAATCCACCTGATCACCTTCAGCCACTCTTGGTTCAAAGTCGTAGTGATTTGCATACCTAAACATCTTGAATGTGCTTCAGAGCAGTGAAATATCTACCTCCTAGACAGAGCTACTGGCTTTATCTAATACACCCACTAAGCTGCTTGCCACCCATTTACATAGACTACAGCAGCATGAGTTGACTCAGATCCAAGATGGCGGCTGCCCTGCCTCAGTGAAGGTGCTATTCACTAATTGCAATTTGAGATTTCTCTTTGTGTGGAGCTCTAGGGCTTCTCTGTTTATGACAGATGTTGAGCTATGTTCATGAACTTTCATATAAACCTATGATGTGTTTTTCCCCAAGTTCCCCTTTAAGTCATTTGCCTGTGACTACAGCATGGACCTTACTGACCTGGTGCCGTGGGCATAGCAGGTTGAAACTTATAAACGGACGTTATCTAGAACAGCATCAACCTAGTGTAAAATCAGTGAATGGCTTTTAAAAGAGTGTCACTTAATGAACAGGAATTGAATCTGCACACTTAACTTCTCTCCAAGAGCAAGATAATTTATGGTTGCGTTATTGTGCAGCACCAACAAATTTCTACCTATTTTCATAATCATTTTACCTATGATTGAGCTCTGATTAACGAAAAGTGAGTTTTATAGTGCATATCTGTGTTTACTAATGAATTTATTTATATATTTATATATATATATATATGTATATATATATATATATATATATATATATATATATATATATATATATATATATATATATATATATATATATATATATATATATATATATACTAGTATATATATATCCTTTATGTCATGTCTGTCTACAAGTCCAACTTGCAAAAACCTCGGAAGTGTGAACACCCCCTATAGTGAACCTTTTGGCCCGGTCCCAAGGTGTTCACTCTTTCGAGGTTTCACTATATATATATATATATATATATATATATATATATATATATATATATATATATATATATATATATATATATATATATATATATATATATATATATATATATATATATATATATATATATATATATATATATATATATATATGTAGTGGTCGGGAATAGTTTGATTCTTTATCCTTGTTAGTAGAACAGGATTGGGTGGCAATTGGCCATACAAAATGGCTGATAATGCTATCTGTTAGATTTCAATAGTCGTCGCGTGACTACAGAATAGTTGACTTCATTCTGTATTGCTGGCATCTCTATGCACAAGCCAACGTGATGTCTCTAGCTCTGCACTTTGGGATTTGGAATGAATTTTGCATGTCATGTAGTTTTGGTGTTGTGCGCACTGAAGTATCAACTCAATAAAAATCATTAAGGTTTACGAGTCCTACGAAAATAAATCAAGTAACTTGTGGTTTGGTGGTGGATTTCCCTGCTCATCGAAGTTTATATGAATAAGAACAATTGCCGGCTAGTCTGAACAGGCTGACTGTGGCGAATAGCCCAAAAGTCGCGTTCTGCTCGTGTTGGCGCGCAAGTTTCTCTGTAATGTAAACGATACGAGATATGTCTCTTATTGACGTCACAATTAGTACATATGTGAGACTCCTGGCATAGCCAGGCCTTTACCATAGCATATATAGTAATTGCTCTCGCTACACATCCATTCTCTTATTCATCTAAGATAGTAGTTTCCTTTACAAATTCAAGTGTCAACCCATGCTTTATCTTAGTATAACAGCAGGGGGGGGGGGGGGGTTCCGATGCTTGTGCCGTGTGCAAAAATATTGCATACTATCGAATGTGCATGGGGATCATTGGGGATCAATTTGTCCATAGTGTAACAGACGACCTAAGCATATACTACAAGCAGTTTCCTTGTGTGGGAACGCCCAAATTTCAATTTCATATTGACAGAATAAGTCTCAAATGAAAGTTGGTGCTTTTTACGAGGCTACGGCCCAGCTGAAGGGCTTTTATTGAAGAAATTATTTTGCACACGGCACAAGCATCGGACCCCCCCCCCCCCCCCCCCTGGTATAGCAGAGTAAGTGTCGACTTTTCCTCTAACCCACACCAGCCGGTCAATAGCTGCAGTTCAGGTCCACGGGGAATAAACGTCTCACTTAAACTTTAGAATTGAAATTTGGAATTTCAATTTCGTCACATTTATGCCATATTGTGGATAATTCGCGACTAGCCATTTGTGAATAGTGGAGGAAACCGGAGTTCCCTGCGAAAACCAACGCCTAACCCCAAGTCACTGGCAACTTTCTCACCTGTCCTGGCAGGATATACTGTATAACTGGTTAATTTGGAGTGTACTTAAGTTGGCGTTTTTTTCCAAAAAGTATTTCCCCTGTATTTATTTTGACCTCTGGAGCAGTCAGAACAACGCCATCTTTATGTAGACATATTTTTATGCGATCTTTAATTTGGCGTTGATGGGCATTCGCCAAAACACACCAAATTAAAAACCACGCCAAATTAACCAGTTATACAGTATTCGAAGCCGGGCAGTGGTGATCGACTGCGAGCAGTCAGTGGCGGCGCCTTTTCACTTAGAGAGGACGGAATTAGCATTGGTATATATTCCGTAGGTTTTGATGACGCAAGAGTTAATCGTATTGTGCGTAATCACGACATTACGTATAACTGACCGCGGCTATTTGATAAGACTATTAACAGCTGCGGCGAGGAATTTTGGCTTATTGCGTGAATCTGATAAAACTGCATTGGTACATTGATTTACATAAAACGTCTCATGCATTCCCACAAGTCAATTGAAGGCATATGGTAAATATTTGACTCGCCGCGTCTGCGTGGATAATACAATGTTCGTGTCAAGATAATCCGATACAATAGTGAACTTCACAGTCACAGGAAAATGCTTCTCCTATAAATTTCTCTTATTTTTTATGTCATCCAATCACTCACTCATGAAACATTCCTTCTTTCCTTCTATAGTTTTGAAATATGAATGTCGCAGCATCGATACTGCGGTCGCCTTCTGGAGGATAACATTGAAACTAGACGCGCCATCTATAGGACATTATTGAAACTGTGCGCCTTATTGTGAACCATGATGGTTAGGCCACTTTTTCTGTTTTACGAAAAATCCCTCGTTGAGTATGGGCCCTTTATGGAAAAAAAGTTGAGGAAAGTTGAAAAGTTATTCCTTATAAGCTATGTTTGTGCATGTTTTATTTATAATGAAAAATATAGAATAGAAATATACGTATAGTTTCCATTGTTAAGCTTGTATGACTGGCTTTTCACTTTCTTCATACATTTTGTTTAACTCCCTCTCGCATTGATTCTGGGAAAAAGAATCTTCCCAAAACAGAAAAAAGTGACCTACAACTATTGAATTCTGACCATCGGTACTGTCAACTCATGGGTTTAAAGTCGTCGACTGGATGACAACGTTTTAACAATATGAACCATTCAGGGAACAGCATTGAACTTAGAAATCACATAGAGCATAGCATGGAAACTGTAGGCGCCATCTAGAGAACGTCACAGGAACTATGAGCGAAATCTAGCGGACAGCTTTTGAACTAAAGGCGCCATCTAAAAGTAGCCTATGAGGCTATAGACGCTATCGTGAGGACCGTTTTGGAACTTTGCGCCACCATGCGGACAGCATCGAAACTATAGAAGCCCACAAAGACACAGGATTAAAATCTTGGAGCAAACTACTTAGGAAACGCTTGTTGAATGTTCTGTAAATGAAAAACTTAGAATTTTAGACTAATATCCAGATAGATAAGAAAAGGACAGGTTTAACACGCAGCAGGGACCAACTGATATACCCTGCTTGCAGCCAGTTGTTTTTAGTCTGATTATTAACTAGAGCGCCAACAAATTTCGCCTTTAGGTTTGCCTTTTGCTAGGACCTAGAACAAACCGGAAGCAAACCATAAGCTAAGCGAACAAGATTTCTTAATATATACCATCAAATTATTCTAATAAGCCACTTGAATACATGGTTGGAAATGGCATTTCTTGGCCCAGTCTCCCATACCTGCATAACGTCACACGTCAGGTAATTGACTAGTCCTACATAGTAGCCTGCCCGGTGCAGCCTTTTGAGGCAGCGAACTCTGTCATTGGGTGCTCAATCACGAGTCAAATTACCAACAACAACCGACAGCAGATCTCGCCTAATGCTTGCAAAAGCGGTACCCCTTTCTAGCACCGGCACATTACAGAGCAAACTATCACGACATCTGCCGAAAACCTTTGACGTAAAACGTCATCAGTATTCGTGCTCCTTGACAATGACCCCACTACACGGGATATATGATAACCTCTGTTGCCAATTTACGGGTTATGATTGTGATTGGAATTGGCATCTACCATCACCTTTCATGCAATACTAGTCTGGATTCTGACCAGCCACTAACGAAAATGGACCTTCCGAGGAAAACCTGACCGACTTACCAATAAGTCAATGACTTTTGCGGGAAAATGTTGGACCTGGGAATAATGCGGTGGAACACAGATGATAGCGTGAGTGAGTGGTTGAGGGTTCAAAGGCACATAGGCCATCAAGTGCAATAAAGGTTTACCATAAAAGTGGTTATTAGTCATTGTCAAAGAACAATAACAAAGCATAATAATTCTAGGTGAAAGAAGAAAAATGGCAGAGTAAGAGCAGAGCCTTCAGATGCAAAAAAGACCAAAGAGAATACTCTAGATGAATGGTATCCACAGACAGATACACACAACACCCCACCCCTTATTTTATAAGGCAATCGGGGTGTTACAGGAGCTTAGGGTTCCCTGGAAGGTGCCAGTACCTATTGCACACTATTGGACGAGCCTTATAAAACAGTTAATTTATTCATCAGCAAACCTTATCCCACATCCTCTTCCTATATTGTTTGATTGAACACATTCTATATATTTCTAGGTTTACGAAAATGTACAAAATGTAACCACCATATCAAAATAGGAATCAAAACAGTTTTTTAATTGCAATTTTTCAGCAGCTTTTTTGGGTCTAATCGTGACTAGCCAGAACTTTATTCTGGAGAGAACGGCGCATAAACCGCACCATGCACCGTGTTATAAATATCTCTTCACCATCCTGTTGAAGGAAACACAGCTCTGAACGAGCACCTATAAGTATAGCAAGTGTAAACGGTCTGACTTGGCTAACTTGGCTCATATGGGAAATCAACGTCTTAAAGTGTCAGTGTGCCTTTCTCATCAACCGATACGATTAAGACGGCAACAGAATGAACAGATCCTTTAACCCTTATGCTGCTGGTGGCTAATTTGGCCAATACAAAATGATGCAAAGAAACCTGAAACTCCGCTGAAACCCTGGCATATGGGCACTCCTCTGAGAGTATTCAGCAAAGGCTTCTAATAAATACCAACACGGCAGGGTTTATATGGTTTATAAAATCCTTGTGTCATTGTGCTTTGGACGAAAGTACTAGTAGCCTCAGTATTGGAAGGGTTAAGCCTTTTCCCCTAGGAACTAAAAGGCTTGCCACTCGACGTTGGACTGGGGTCTATACAGAGAAAAAAACATACAGATACATGCCATATTATTGGTGTGTATACCAATTGGAAAATCAGTCTATTAAAATGTTTTCTACCAAAAAATCTTAATATTAACTGTATTGAAACTAGGATTCGCCATACCACACAACCATGAGGGCAAGACCCTAGATTCAGAGTGACGCTTTTCCAACCTATTACCAAGTAGGAGTCAAGTTAAATCAATAGGCATGTGCCCACGTATAGGACGGTCAGGATATGGTATGAATTTCATACATTACAGACTTTAATTTCTGCACCAGTCGACCGGACGTCTGCCAGCGCCTGTTTGTACAAACACCCATCGATAGCATGTCAAAAAATAAGCCAAGCACATAAATGACCAAAGTAGCTCCTGAGTCAAACCTACTTTCAGTTTTGAGGTTATCCAT
>OZ012692.1:17637387-17647387 GCA_963942565.1 Maea johnstoni
CTACTTATTGGTATAGTGGTCGTACGTGGAACTCTTAAGCAGTAAAGTGTCTGCATAGATAATTCCACATTCAGTTGAAATGCTCAAGTACAATATGTCTAGTACCTTATAATGCTAATGATCATTACAATGGTGATGAAGAAGATGATAATGATAATGTATGTGGAAATAAGGATGAAGAGGATGATGATGATAACTATTGGTCAGGAAGCAATATCTGAAAACGCCAGCTTACATTTTCTGTTAAAAGTCGGCAACATTTCCAACCTAATTTGGGGATTTGGATAGTATGATTTTCGTCACTTTTTCTGCTATATTGTGGCTAAGTCGGTAATTGCCATTTGTAATCTGGGGTGCCGATTTCAAAGAACCATGTTGCAGAACCAACAATTGTTTGCTTGACACTTTTCAGAGGTATTTTTCTTAAAAGATGTCAAATAATGCGTTTTCTGTAACATAAACCTAAACACACCTGGTTAAGAACAGAAACTTTAAACGTGGTACATGTATACACTAATAAATGCTGAGTAGTACATAGTGACAAGAAAAGTGAGAATACACCATAGGTGCTTGTTCCTGGCTCATTCTGACCAAAAATCACCAAAAAGGGACATTTTTGTCTCCATTTCAATGAATTCAAACACATTCCACACCATTTATAAAACTTTCATCCTATCTGAGAAGGAACATCACAGCCTGTCACAGCATAGAAGGCTAGCAATAATTTCACAACAGCCCGTCGGAGCTCATTGTGTATTTTGTGTCCTGGAATATACTTCCTCCTTTTAGCAGTGCCACTTCTCATGTTTACTCTTGTGCAGGTCATTTCATCCTGATGAGCAATAGGTTGCATAAGGACATCAGTGTCTGATGCTGAAATCACATCTGTTGCAGCTTGAGAGTGCACATCATACAGAACTATTCTGGTGTCTGCTTCTTCATGCTTGGCACATGGCCATTTCTGAAGGAAAATGTCCCAAAAGTCTCAAGGATTTTGTTTCAATTTCGATAAGAAGGTTTTCTGAAGTCAGCACCTTTCTTTTGGGTCAAAAATGCATGTTGCCGACGTTTAATACAAAATGTGAGGTTAAAATAATAATAAATAATAATAATAATAATAACAATAATTGTGATAGTTATCCAGGCAAGTAAAACGTATGTGATATTGGATAATTGGATAAAATTAAATATATCCAGACAGTGTAAGATTTCAGATATCGACAAAATCTTCGGGCAGTCCTCAAAGGGAGATATAGTTAATAAAATTATCACCGCAACAAAGGCCATAATATATAATAATAGGAAAACAGGTAAACAACACAAATTAAATGATATAAAGAGATTTCTGTTTTATCAACTTCGTTCAGAAGAATATGAAGCAACCTTAAATCAGAAGGAAGAAAGCTTTTTGGATACATGGGGTAACATTTATATGGAATTAATAACACTCTATTCCACTTAAAAACACATATGACAATATATTACTAGGGGACTTTGAAGTGATTTCTCCCGTATTCAGGGAAGAAAGTGTATGTGTAGAAAAAATATTTTCTTGTATGCAATATGAATTGAATGATTATGCGTATATTACACATGTTGAATACTATGCTACAAAGAAAATAAAAAACAGCAGAGTGCGAAATTAAAAAAAAAAGTAAAACGTATGTGATATTTCCCTGGTATGATAAGTGATACTCTACCTGGCACCAATACAATATTTAATCACAACCTATTTCAGCCCATTCAGCTTAATGAAAATAATGTAACTTCCTTGTATGCAAGATCATTGGTGAATGAACTCTAACCTACCCTTGGCCTTGACGTTCACTACACAGAGATGCCTATGGCTTACAGATCATCAAAACAACCCTAATGTTAGGCATGAATATCTACTTGATCTCTGATGCCACTAGTGATTAGGTTTGAAGCGAGGGAGAAGCGGGGATGATTGCAATTGTAGCCCTGCAAATCCCAAGTCCACCATTGGGATTCGTACGCCTACGGGCTGTGGCAAGACTGGCCCATCTGTGACATATTACTATTGCCATCTTATTTCCCTGACCTGTCATTCCTGCCCTAATGACATCAATTTGACCTGATGGCAGTCTGATTAAAGAGCATTGTAAGTGCATTGCGCACCATTGGGGACTGAAACGTAAGCAATTTATCTCATGTGCAGTAAATATTTCTGTATAAATGTATTCGAATTCATTGAGGTATATGTCAAGAATACACAACATTAGATATAAAAGGATAGTTATGGTAGTGAATAGAGTATGATGGTTGTGGAATAATACAACGTAATAACAATAGTAATTGATATTTGATATAGCACCACCCTTTGCCTTTATGATTTTCAAAATCGCTTAATAGAAATAGCCAGTGGACAGATGTTTATAGTCCATAAAACGGTAGTCAAATATACCCCTTCGAAATAGCTGTGTCTTGGAAATTTTGCACACTATCAGCAGCCTTGATGTAGTCGGGGAGCTCATTCTAAAGCCCTGGTGCATAGGCACAGAAGGTTCTGTCATTAAAATTTGTCAGATTAGTGAGTGGTATCTGTAATAAGTTTGTAGTGTTTGATCTTATAGCCCTTGTATTGACCTGTTTGACTATCAACTCCCTCAAGTATAGAGGGGCATATCCTTGCATGTATTTGAAAGTCTAAAGCAGAATCCTGAACTAAATCATTATCCTGGTGGGCAGCCAGTGAGAATATTTTCTAATTGGTGTAATGTGGTCATACTTTTTGAGGCCGTATACTAGTATTTGTGTTTATAGTATTGACCTTTCTTCGTGTAATATATTTGTATTCTTAGCATTGACCATTCTTCGTAGCATCTTTGCTGTGCATACATCCTTCCCCAGTGCTGCCAGTAGATTTGAGCAATATCGCTAAGCCAGCAGTCGTTTAAATGGGCCGGTGGAAAACTGAATAAAGTCTAAGTTTAAAACACCAATACTCTAAGGCAGCTACAGTCTTTGGCATTTTGCATTCCCATATAAATGAAGCAGCTTTTGTAATGACATACCATTGATCCACTTATGTTTATGATTCGAGTACATATATGACATACTGATCCAAATTCTTACACCTATGCTATGGTTTCAATCCCACGAGACAGCAATGACGTACGATGCATATATTAAGAATATTCAATACACATAATAATTATATCGTCAACTCCTACCAACAGTTAATGACTGGGTACCTTCAGGTTTCATAAACGAGACGAAAGAATCAATATGGAGGGAAAGGTATCACAGTTTTTTCTAACTTTTACTCCGTTCAAATGTTATAACCGTTTTTGAGGAAATTTTGAATATGAGAAAAATGGTGCATTTTTAATACATGTATCCCATAATTTGAAATAAGTCACGATTGGAGAAAACTGTCTTACGCCTCCCTGCAATACACTCTTAGCTATAACTATGCTAAATTGGAAGGAGGTCCGTTAAGATTTGATACAAAAATGCATTTTTGAAGCAACCCTGTTTTGGTGAAATTCAATAGGGAGAAAGGGGCCAAAACATTACCTGCTTGTGTGCAATCCCCCATTGGAGCTTATGTAATAGAAAGTCTCTCACCCTACTCAGTAATGGCCTAGACTTTCACAATTGATCTGATTATGGGGGAAAGTGTGTAAACTTTAACAAGACCAAAATGACCATATATACAAAAATTAACCCCACAAGCCACCTTAAGGCCTGATGCATGGGATGGATTGATGGGTAAATGGATAGTTAGGATTAAGGTTGCTCTCAACAGCTTAGGTTTTAACGCGACGAGATAGAAACCCATAATAGAAAAGATAGCCCCTTCTCTTTGTGAATACTTCCAAAACTTATTTCAGTTGTACAGGTATCACAAGCAGTCCCTTCCCAAGGCCGCACATTTGTTTGGCGACCAGCTATGAGGATCTAGCAGAGACTCGAACCTGCATCCATCCGGGGAGCCAGGTGTCTTAACCCTTCCAATGCTGAGGCTACATTCGCCCAAAGCACAAGGAAGCAAAGAACTATGGAAAACACCCAAACCCTGTCATGTTGGTATTTATTGGAAAGCTCTCACTGAGTACTCTCTGATAAGTACCCACATGCCAGGGTTTCAGTCATGTTCCAGCTTGTTTGCATCATTTTGCATTTGCCAAATTAGCCACCAGCAGCATGAGGTTCAATCACTCTGCCATGATGGCATATCCTCTCTCTGCATTGAGGAAAGTGGGAGGGGGGAGGGGGGGGGTGTAGGTCGAAATGAAGGTTACAATCTGTCTTGTCTTGTCTTTCCGCGGCGTGATGTGTGACGTGTATATTTTTCTCTGGGCAGCAGCAGATGAGTTGCAGTAGAAGTATCGCTGCCTGATCTACGCCTGACAATATGGCCATTCTTCAGGCATTCCTGACGGGCCTGACGGGGCAGCACGAGAGACGAGACCATCGAGCCAGCCTCAGCCTAAAATACCTTCCTCTTGGCACTACTACAAAGACATAGGTTAAAGAGGGCAAGACGCTCCAAGCTGACTCAATAACAGTGCCAGCAACACTAGTCACAATGCTACAAAGACATAGGTTAAAGAGGGGCAAGATGCTCCAAGCTGAGTCAACAGTGCCAGAAAGACTAGTTACAAACTTATGCCAGGTTCAATAAAAGAACAAATGAGAAAATTCCGAAAATCAGCCACAATTTTCTTCCAAGTGTCCGTGTCCATACTTCCCAGTATCTCGTTCTCTCTGTGTCTCTCTTATGTCATCTCATTACTGTTTTTTTTAAATTGTTTCTTTATCAGTTTAAGTAATTATTTTCATGACGTTAGGGGGGTGAGGGGGGCATGATGCTGACATAGCCAAAAGACAATTCGCCTAATGCACCAAGTAATATGCGTCACGCAACAGTCAATGTGACGATATCGTAATCGCCTTTAGTTTAAAAAGTTATTCGCCCAGTGGCCAGGGCGATCTTCCTTTAAACTAGGCGGTCTATAATTGATCGTTGATAGTCTCAATGAAATGTTTTACTCTCATGTGCGTATGTATATATATATATATATATATATATATATATATATATATATATATATATATATATATATATATATATATATATATATATATATATATATATACTAGTATATATATATATATATATATATATATATATATATATATATATATATATATATATATATATATATATATATATATATATATATGTATGTATGTATATATAAATATATATATATATGTATATATATATATATATATATATATATATATATATATATATATATATATATATATATAAACATATATATGTATGTATGTATATATGTATGTATGTGTGTGTGCACATATGTGTGTGTGCATGTCTTGACGGTAAAACATCCACGTACCCAGCTACGTTGTAGTGCGTCAAACCTCACGCCCTCTTTATTCCCAGTAGTGTGATAAAAAAAGAGCTTGTTGACGTCAACATGCTGCTGGTTAATTGCTTGACCTTGAGTGTATGTTACATAGGATGACAGCCCAGGCGGGGGAGGGGGTGGGCCACCAAATTTACGAGATGTTCGGGTGAGTCTAATTTCCAGACTATGTTACTGGCGAAGTGGCGACCTTATCAATGGTGCTATTTCCGATTCACCGGGGCACGGGATTTAACTTGATTTTCTCATTTTAGTTTTTAAATGCAGCATACAAATGCCTTTTTTGCTGCTTTATAGCCTTGTCTGAATCCCTGGTAATCCTTTGGTTCTTCTCTTTGCAATTGGGGAAATTTGCAATTCAATTCTATTGATGCTGTGCACAACCAAGCATGAAGGGACATTTTAATTGAATACCCTGGTGTGGTAAGAGGGTAAACAGTACGGAAATTTAATTCGTGTAATATCAGTCGTCGACCGGACGCTTGCCAGTGCTCGGTTGTACAGACACCCATGGATAACTTGGCAAAATGAATAAAGGTCATCCATGCATCCATGCACAGGAAACTGGGTGGCAATCGGACATGTGGTCATGTATTTTGCCCAGGGATGCCCAGGCATTTAGTGCAGAAATTAAATATCGGCATTGTATGGGATGGAGGCCTCCACTCCACAACAAATGGCTGAGTGTAACAAGTTTCTGGTGAATACTAACAGTAATGCGAAATGAACATTTGACCAGAAGAGTATTTCAGTGGGCAGATATCCAAGCTCGAGGCAAGAGGGAAAATGGACTTTAAAGTGAGGAATTTATCTCTTAGCAAATGCAAAACTTTGCTAATGTTGAACAACTCCATATGGTGAAAAGGGGAATTTTGCAAATTTAGATAATAATCTGTTGGGGTATTGAGCGAGTTAAAGGGGAACTTGGGAAGAACAAATCATAGGTTTATATGTTAGTTCATGGACATAGCTCAACATCCGTCATATACAGGGAAGCCCTAGAGCTCCACACAAGGAGAAATCTAAAATTGCAATTAGTGAATAGCACCTCTTCTGAGTCATGGCCGCCGCCATTTTGAATCATTCTACAACTCCTGCTGCTGTGGTCAGTGTCATTGGGTGGCAAGCAGCTTAGTGGTGTATTAGATATGGCCAGTGTCTCTGTCTAGAAGGTAGATATTTCACTGCTCTGAATCACATTCAAGATGGTTAGGTATGCAATCCCTACGACTTTGAACCAATACTAAAGGAAATGAAGATGATTGCTGTTCCCAGTACTGATAGCGACTTCCTGTGTTTACTAATTTGTGTCTCATGGGGTCTAGATGTGTAATGCCAATTGGACAAGGTCAATTACCCTATGCATGTCCCTTTCCTTTACTTACTTTTGTTATTAACCAAGGGGCCTAGACATAAGACAAAACACCAGTTGTAAGACAACTAACAAAATCCTGAACAGTCTATTCTCAGTGGATAAATAGACCATGTTGAGGTACCTATGAAAATTGCCATAAAAAGATTTTGGATTAAAAGGCCATTCATCCTTAAAGTTAGCTGTTAGGGTTGCTAAAGTCTGTACATCAGATCAAAATAATGAAGAGTATGATTATTAAACATAAGTCATTAAGAGAAGGTTGGTAATGAGTAAATGAAAATATCATTGATTCTCTTAAATAAAAGAAAGGGTCACTTGCAATTTGAGATATTTTGATTTCAACCTTCCTCTATATTGCAGTATTGTTTAAAAATGTATTTCTTCTCAGTGAAAATAGGGTCATGACTGACTATAACCTTAGCTGTTTCAATTTTGTAAGATAGAGAATGATATTTACCCTTCTCATGCTGGCTTAATATTAAACATTTAATGCATATACCTGTGCTTATATTCGTAAAGCAACTGAATGAAGGTAAATCATGTTGAGACTAGTAAAGTTATACCAATAAAGTAAATAAATCCCGAAATTGATAAATTGCAAGAACACTTATGGTTAAAATAAGAGATTTATAAAAATTGGTTACCAGATATTATATACAACTGCATGCTACAGGACAGGTGGGTTTAAAAGTTTCA
The DNA here is from genome assembly GCA_963942565.1 of Maea johnstoni. NCBI lineage: Eukaryota > Metazoa > Annelida > Polychaeta > Spionida > Magelonidae > Maea > Maea johnstoni. The sequence continues at coordinate 17,644,882 of OZ012692.1, forward strand.
GGGATGCTAACCACTGTTTTTGTCTGACTTTACTACTAGGAAATCTATGAAAGCTTTTTCCACTACCGTGTCTTTTTTTACAGCCAATTGCTGCACATGATTTTACCATTTTCTTGTTTGATACACTTCTTTATGCAACTTGTGCAGAGAGCTCTTGTAAGGAGCACTGCTGTTTATGATACACTGCCCAGAGGTAGCTAGGGAACAGGATGTGATCTCTGCCACCCAATGAGTGACAGCTGATAGCACTTGAAAAACATGGCCGCAGCCAGTGGCTGCCAGGGTCTGCAAAAATCTCCCCTCATGGAATCACTGAGGGAAAAAGAAGGGCAGCATCCTGTTCTTGAAGTGTATTTCTTTCATATAAGCTGATATGTATGTGAGCCTTTAGGGCCCCTTTAAAGTTCCAACATTTAATTCCTGTGCTAAATGCACGGCGAGCCCAGGCATAATTTACGACCGCATCCCCGATTGCTATCCAGTTTCGTGGGCATGAACATATGCATGACCTAACAACTGAACGTTGCTTTGATTTGCAAGGTTCGTGGGTCAATGATGTCCTTGTTTAGACATGTAATCCATGGGTGTTTGTACATCCAGACACTGTCAGACGTCCGGCCGACTGGTGCAGGAATTAAATGTCTGTTCTGTAAGTGGCTCACTTATGTACATGTAAATCTGGAAAACACGCTTAACATGATGCAGGTAAAAACAAATTGAGGTCATGCAAAACCTTTACAACAAACTTACGTACTTCAGGCTGATCTAAATGTTAAAGATCATTTGCCCTGAGCACAAGATCGGGATCTAGTGCTATTCAGAGCTGAGTTTTCTCCGCCAGCGCCAGGATCTAAAAACAGGTCGCCAGCAGGATCTGGCAGTTAAGAAAAGATTCTAAGACCTTTGATAAAATATTGATGAATAAAAGCATGTGATTCTCTCCCATCTACTTTAAACAGATAGGGTGAATCTACATACTAGTATGACACTTAGAAGAAATTCGATTTTTTTAAGATTCAAAATAATACTGCGTGACAGCATACAATGTACATGTCAAACTGTACAGGATTTCTTCAGACTATTCTTGAGATAAGATGAATTGAATTGAGTAAACGACATCTGAACTGAACGTATTATACAAAGAGTAAAAATTGATTTTAATTCCTGTAACATCCCTTTGAGATGTGTTAATGAAATTTAATAAAGACTTTTATTACATAGATATGTACTCTGAACGTCTAAGATCCAAGCAAAACCTACTTACGTCTACTGATGTTAAACTTTAATTAATTAATTATTTCACCTACTTTTTGGATTGAGACTCCCCCATGAAATATCTCTACCGTGCACTGATATTCTATTCGTGTACTGTTAAGTCATGTTCCAATTCTTGCTTTTAAATACCGAAAGCTTACAAGCAGACAACTGTTTTTTACTGAATATCTTTGTGATGGAATTAATAGGAAAATAAAAATGCAGTTATCAAGATGCGATCACTTTTTTCAACAAAAATAGTTATGTTAGTTTAAAACTATGATCCGAATTTATCAAGGTAAAACACCAGAGGCTAATAAGTATGCCACTCAAGATTGCTCGGCCTCTCTGATAAAAAATCTGATTCTTCACCAAATGATAATCCAAGCAAATATCCTCAAACTTTGTATAAAACCTCTTGTAGTGATAGAATTTCTAAAAATATTGTAGTTCATCCACACGCCACTGCATGGCGCTTTGGATATATACAGTTATCTCAAGTCCCTAACTGGTCCATATACAGCTTTGGGATGCCGAGAGAAGACTGCTCTTGAGTATCTGATACTATATAACTGGTATTTTTATAGGCATTTAATTTTCGCGCTACACATGATAGCGAAAAAATAAAATTATTCATATCTATATTGTAATAAGTATATAGTTTAAGTTCTTTGATGCGCAAATATAAAGTAGCAATAATATTCTCCAGCAGGGCTGTAAAGCAAAGTATTCAGCACTCCAAATTAAAGCCGTATACAGTAGCACATTCATGCAGCTAACTACTGCATAAATTAATAAATCTTCCAACAGTGTTTAGTTCATCAAACTGCCACTATATGTCGCTTTGAATATCAACAAGTGTCTTTAGAAGCAGCTTCGCAGGAAGCTTTAGGTTTCAAAGAGGCGACTACCCTTGAGGATCTAATGGGAGCTAAGATGAAGAAAAGAATGGATTTGTAGCGAGAGACAAATTACCATATGCGCTATGGTGAAGGGCTGGACACGATAGGGTTTTTTGATATGGCATCAGGGTGAGGTCATGAGGTAACAAGGACCAATCAGGGCTCTTATATCATTTACATTACAGAAAAACCTGTGCGCCAGCTTCATCTGAGTAGCCCTGAGCACAACTTTTGTACTATTGGTTGAGGCTAGCCTGTCCAGGTTGGCCGGCTGGTTTCATATCCACTTGTTTTTATTTATCTAAGATAGGAGTAAGCAAAAATCAGCCAGCCAAGCGGAATATTGCAAG
>OZ012692.1:17648835-17696335 GCA_963942565.1 Maea johnstoni
CCTGTCATGTTGGTATTCATGCATAGGACAAATAGGCAATGAATTGTGAAAAAATAATCTAAACCCTGGCATGTTGGTATTCATTGGAAAGCTCTCGCCGAGTACTCTCGGATGAGTTCCCGAGTGCCAGGGTTTAAGTAATTTTTATGGTTTTCTGTATCATTTTGTATTGGCCAAATTATTCACCATCACCAAAAGGGTTAATAGTTCATTGAGTTCATTTACATGTATACAATACTGATACGTTAGTGGAACTCCCTGGAGGGACCATTTGAAAATAGTTTAGAACAGGAACGTACATACATTGTTTAAAAACTCATAACAACATACGCCATTAATCCTTTCGTGCTGTACACATTCCCCAGAAATTACGAATTTTATAGATGTTTACCCTATGGATAGGTTTAGAAGTATTGGAACACGATTCTGTACGTGTGTACCATCTTAGAGAAACGAGTTCCGAATTAATGACGTTGTTAAAATATATGATAATGCATTTTAAAATGCATTGATATATTTACTCAAATCATGGGTTCGTGAAGGCCATTTTTGTATCAATACTAAAAATGTATGGAATATTGACATGTTAAATATACTCAGACATATGGTTTAAACATTTTGGAGTTTTAACAAAACCAATCTCTCTCTCTCTCTCTCTCTCTGTATATATATATATATATATATATATATATATAATATATATATTATATATATATATATATATATATATATATATATATACATATGTATATATACACACACATATTCACATTAGATATTTTCACGTTTCAGTTTAGTTTTTCTAAGTTTTTCTACTTTGTTTCTCAGCAGTTAATATATTGTTTCAGACATAAATGAGCATGAACATCAAAATAATCAAAATCGTACATGATACCAATTGTAATACAAGACATGGAGAGCAATGCCTACCTGCAGCAGCTTGAGAAAATGTCCTCTTAATAGAACCCGGATATACGAGGAAAACCTTATCGAAGGCTTTGGTAAAGTCCAAAAAGACGAAATGTCCACTAAATATAAGATCGCCTTATCAAAGGGTTTGGTAAAGTCCAAAAAGAAGAAATGTCCACTAAACAAGATCGCCTCATCGAAGGGTTTGATAAAGTCCAAAAAGAAGAAGTGTCCACTAAGTATAAGATCGCCTTATCGAAAGCGTTGGTAAAGTCCCAAAAGAAGTAATGTCCACTAGATATAATATCGCCTTATCGAAGGGTTTGATTAAGTCCAAAAAGAAGAAAAGTCCACTAAATATACGATCGCCTTATCGAAGGGTTTGATAAAGTCCAAAAAGTATAATATCGCCTCATCGAAGGGTTTGGTAAAGTCCAAAAAGACGGAGTGATCCCGCTGGGTCGCTACGTTGTTTGTGATGGATGTGTGAGGTAGCGATGCTGCTGTCAGCGTGAATGCTCAGGAGAAAGCCACTCAACTGACGTGCTCCCAAACAACTCAGCCCAGAGGCCCAGGCAAGGTTTTAAATATAGCCGGCGAGCTGGACGTATCAGGGGAGCGGTAGGGATCACTGTTAAGGCGGCGGGTTAATGAACTGACAGTGCGCGTTGAATTCGCAGCACCATCGGCTCCGGCGCATCTTTCAACTGCAGACATACGCTAATTCCCCTACGTCGAATAGTCCGGTATAAACTTGGCTATTGTTTTAGCAAAGGCTGCAAAAAGCATGTGGCTTAGACTTATAGTATGTCTAGTACGGGGAAGAATATGTTTTGCGATTTTGGAATTTCAACTGCAGACATACGTTAATTCCCCTACGTCGAATAGTCCGGTATAACTTTGGCTATTGTTTAAGCAAAGGCTGTAGAACAAAAAGTCTGTGGCTTAGAGTATGTCTAGTACGGGGAAGATTTTGGAATTTGGAATTTCAATTTTTCGTCACTTTTTCTGCCATATTGTGCCTTAGTCGTGACAAGCCAGTTGTGACTGATGGAGGAAACCGGAGGACCTGGCGAAGACCACCGCCTTACCCCAAATCACTGGCACCATTCTCATTTGCCCCGGCCAGGATTCGAACCCAGGCAGTGGTGAGAGACAGCTCGCGGTCATGATTTCAGATTTTAAAAAGTTGGTCTGCATCACTTGTATTGCCCAAATTAGACACCAGCAGCATAAGGGTTAAAATGTTGAAAATTACTTCAGAAATGGCAATGGTTACTTGGGTTCATATTGGTGGTATTCCTCAAAAAATCAATACTAGCACGTCTTTATAATTATGGTCATGGCTATCTTGACTTATTCTTATGAAACTATATGTAGAGAATAAATACCGTTAGGCCAGCGAAAAAGATATCATGTTTTTTACTGTCATTATTCTCTTTTCTACAGTATGGTATCGGAACTACATATCAGGCCTAGAGGATATTCAGGAAGATATGACAGTGTGTGGCATGAGACTTGATATGATACACAGGATGAATATATAAGCATACATACATACATACATACATACATACATACATACATACATACATACATAAATACATACACACACACACACACACATCCTACATATGTGTAAACGTACGCAAGGGGAACCCATCAATAAGTCCTAAGGAACCAAGACCTTACTCACTAGTAATTGTGTTCAATGTTTAAGGACAAGAAAGGTTTTTGTTATAGTTTTGACCTTTTACACACTGAATATGATTTCAATTCATCTTAATCTTTTCACATCTTGAGGGTTCTTATGATCCGACACATATAGAGGAATGTTGGTAAAAAAGTAATATGTAGGGAAATATCTGATTGAAAATTGTTGTTTCCGTTGGTTTAAACAAACCCATGAATATAATTTGATGCTGAGTGAACTAACAGGAAAAAGTTTTACAGAGAATTAAATAGAATAATTCTCGACATCTTTATAAATAAATCCGTGTAATTACATATGCTAATTGTTTTAATAGAAACATAACTGTACTTATGGATGAGTCCCGAGAATGTACTGAAGCGGCCATTTCATAGGCAAATGCATTAAGTCGTTTATCTTGAAAAAATAATGTTATTGCGCAATGCTAGGATTTTATCCCCTCCTTTACATTTTTATAAGGTCAGTTAAAAGGTACAACACAATAAATAAGGTAATCAATCTGGAGAGTGAAACCTTATTCCATGTAGCTTCTTGTTCAAGATTTCATGGTTTGATGGTTATGTTATGTATTCTTCCTGAAAGCCACTTTGGGTATCCAGGGGACTTAAGGACATGTACTGACGCTGCTTTAAGCTAATAGAGACGACTTTAGTACAAAGCAATACTTCATGTCCAGTCCATATTGGTTTTATTGCCCCCAAAATCTAATACTGCCCTAATTTGAACCACCTGTGCCGGTCAATAAAGGGGCCGTTAAGGACTTTTATTTCCTGGAGGACAATAAAGAGGGTAGTCTTACGAGCTGTACATCATCGCTATTATGATCTCGAGGCTGCTCTTGGACATCTGGAAAGCACTCTGAGACACTTACCATCGGGATCTACATGTAGCAGATCCTCCTATGTATTAACCCATATGCTGCTGGTGGCTTAATTTGGCCAACACAAAATGGCGCACGAAATGTGAGAAATAACTGAAACCCTGGCACATTTGAAGTAATGTTCAATATTTTCAAACCTTACCAAAATGATGCAAAACCCATCAAAATGACTGAAACCCTGGCACATGGGTACCCATCTGAGAGTACTCAACGAGAGTTATCCAATGAATACCAGCATGACAGGGTTTTAATCGTTTTGAAAAACGCTGCGTCCTTGTGATTCCGATGAAAGTAGCCCCAGCATTGAAAGGGTTAACCTTTTAACTACCGGTGCCATTTCTTCGCCCAGATCGCCATAACTGTTTTAAACCTAACCACCCTGAACGGGATTTGAAAAGCTTTCTACCTCGGTAGTTCTGCGAAAGTCAGCATAAAGGTATCCGATTGATCAAGAATATGTTTTGGCTGTGGGAAGGGAAAATGAATTGAGCAACAAGGCTGGACTTGATTGCCGCATACTGTAAATTCGGAAAAATAATTCCTTCGTTTAATTTTTGCGTTTTTTAGCGTTTAGCCACGGACGCAAAATCAAAATTCGCAATGATTAGTGCTGCCACTTTAAGTGTATAGCTGGCATTCCATGTTGCGGCTAATTCGCGGCCAATAAGTTAAAAGACGTAAAAATTGATTTTCTGTAAATTCGCAAAATTTACTCTACTCAATCTTTTGTGAATCTACATTATGTATTCACGGGAATACAGTGATATAACATTAAGAGTACATGTAAATATGCTTCCTGTACGTAACCCATTAATTCTTGAGAAATTGTCGTCTGAATATAAATAGAGTTTTGACAGTAACTAAGAAATGCATGTTTATTTTACAAAATATTTGAAAGCGAATTATGAGTAGTGCTCTGATGAACAATTTTTCTTCAAATACTAGTATTTTCCCAACTTTGCTTTTGCCTGCAAAATTTTGCCAAAAATTGTCCGCGTGTTTTCGGTATATAGGTGTAAGTCCTAAAGGGTTAAAGGGTAAACATGTACATCTCTTCAGTAGCCCGGAAAGGTTTAAATCATTTCGGTGGTCTAACTCTGATCAAAGTATTCAGAAGACAAAATGATACAGCAATATGTATCAAGGTTAACAAAACTGACATCCTTCAAATATTCTGTTGATTTCTGCCTATTTAGCAAGTTATTTTGAAAAGTATCATGGCAACCAAACGACAATATCAGGGAAAATTCCAGGCATAGACGGGTTAAATTACTAACATGGTCTCGTGTCCTGCTAGGATGTATCATATTTGCTGACCTGAACTATACTCTTTTACACCGATTGAACTCGTATATATATATATATATATATATATATATATATATATATATATATATATATATATATATATATATATATATATATATATATATATATATATATATATATATATGTATATACTAAGTATATATATATATATATATATATATATATATATATATATATATATATATATATATATATATATATATATATATATATATATATATATATATATATATATATATATGTGTGTGTGTGTGAGTGTGTGTGTGTGTGTGTGTGTGTGTGTGTATGATGCTCATAAGGAGAGAATGGTGGTGACATGTGCGTTGCAAAAACATTAGCAAAGAAAATCATTTCAATATACTGTTACTCTTTTCGTAAGGACGTGCACATTTAATTACCTGCTGTGCGGCTTAGTGATGAAAGACATAAACCGACCCGAAGGCATCTTGAATCAATTCATAATTGTATTAGTGAAATCATACTCTGTCTGAAATCATACCTCCGATAATTGCCAATTCAATATATATATATATATATATATATATATATATATATATATATATATATATATATATATATATATATATATATATATATATATATATATATATATATATATATATATATATGTATATATATGTGTGTGTGTGTGTGTGAGTGTGTGTGTGTGTGTGTGTGTGTGTGTGTGTGTTTATATACCTTTTAGATTTTACGAAAAATATTTTGATGGAGGAAACGATGAGTCTGCTAGCCATATGTCTAGACCACGGCGAAAGGGTAATCCAACTAGCGCCATCTATCAGTAATGATTGATACTACACATGGTCAACTGCAGTAGGTCAATCTCCAGGGAAGGGTTTTACAAGGGATATAAAGACAAAGTTGGTACTGAGTACATGTTCTGACTGCACATTCTAAAAGTATAAATTTGTTAGGTTGTCCTGTACAGTACGGTGTTCAAATGTAGTGAAACAGTCGAGTGCTTATCCATTGGTTTACAGCATATGCAACATCGTAATCAAGCTTGAATCTTAACGGCAACATACTATTTTTATATCACTCACAAATACTAGCTCTTACTGCCAAAGAGACAGTATTGGGACGACTAAATGGTCTTTTCTAAAACAACTAGTAGTGGAAGGATCTTTCAGTAATTCTGAACAGTAACTTTGATATATGTGTATATGTTGTAAACATTAGTGGTTTACAACCTAGAGCTGACAACAGCCCTTCTTGTATGTATGTCTATGATGTGTTTAGTCATATAACATTTATTAATAAGTGTTTTTTTCTATATTTTGTAAGCAAAGGAAAACGTAAAGGAAAACGAGAATAGTACATTTATATTAGGAAACTCTTAGGAACTGCAACTCATTTCATATTATGGCCATCAATAAGGTTTGCACTTAAACCTACCCTGCACATGCGAGATATACATGTCCATTAGGTTTGCACTTAAACCTACCTTGTACATGCGAGATGTACATGTCCATAAGGCTTGCACCTAATGCTACCTTGTACATGCGCGATATACATATCCATAAGGTTTGCACTTAAACCTACCTTGTACATGCGAGATGTACATGTCCATACGGTTTGTACTTAAACCTACCCTGCACAAGCGAGATATACATTTATCACATGCTTTGCTGTAATTCTCTACGCTGATTGGTCAATAGGTGTTAGATCTGGAGCTTTTCACACTTTTTAGATTCAATATCGAACGGCAGAATTCAATATTACCACTCGGCCACCATCCTTGTTCTGACCCTAAAATTATTTTTAAAATTTTATGAGATGTATTTGTTATTTTTCTTAGCATAAAAGAGCAGGGAATAAATTCTTTACGCCCTGTTGAAAAGTGCAATCCGGCCTGCTATCCACCCTCATTCATCCAGATCGTACTCGGCTCTGCCTCTGGATGACTTCGGCTGGATATCAGGCCAGATTGCTCTATCCAACAGGGCGTAACTAATAGTCCATAAGGTTTCCACTTAAACCTACCTAGTACCCTCCTAGTCATACATGTCCAGTCTGTCAGGAACTGTACTTTGACAAGAGCACATCAAAAGATGTCCCTCTGATCTGCCTCCCTTATATGTACATCACACACACACACACACACACACACACATAGACACGATTTGTCATGTTCGTGCTATACGTGTGCACTAAATAAGAAGCGTCCCAGATTAGCTTTGTCAACCATAAAACACTGTTGCTAGCAAACACGACACCTTTGGTACCAGGAACGCGGGGAATAAGATAGACAATCAGGGGCGCATCCAGCCTCCAAATTTGACCCTTAAAAAATGCACCTATATGACAATATTAGACATACCACCATTTTTTCATTTTTGGAGGCTTTACTACATATTATAAATTTAAAAGATAAATCCTTTTTTTATTGCCGTCTATGGTATTTTACATAAATTTGATAATTTATGCGTGTGTTTTATTTTGTGTAAATTATAGTATTTACATGATATAAAGCAATATCATAACAAGGATGTTTAGGAACTCCAAAAATAATAGAAATGCGAATTCAAGTTATTAACTTTATACGGGGTTCCACCTTAATAATAAATGCGAAATGCATTCTTCATAGTAACCTGTAACAATACATTCTTAATGTTCCTAAATTGTATACATAAATATCCCCATTTTGATTAAGAATAACCTTGGTTAGAGGGCCATAAGAAAAAAACTTGCTACATATAACATCCATGATTGCAATAAATACTACTATCATCCTGCCCCTTTAATAAGTCATGGCAGGTTGGCCAGATTTTTATGCTTTATTTGATGTAATGATTGCTTTAATCTGAATTGAGAATAAACCATTTAGGGCTATTCTAGAAAGGGGGGGGCACCGACTTTCATACCCCCAAGCAAAGATTTTCAATTTCATGAAGACCCCCCCCCCCTTCAAATGATTTTCAATCAATCAATTATTAGACCCCCACCGAATGTCCTTTTTCATTAAGATACATAGTATGACAAAAGATGCAAGCAACACAGTTAAGTTGTAAACCAGTCTATATTAGTGGTACCAGAGATTTTGTCAGGAAGAGACTTGGTCGCCACGCAATTTAAAATTTAGCTGCCGGTTTTATTTCCATGGACTTGAAAGGCCGATTGGTCTATCTTTTCATTTATTTTCGTTAACAGATGAAATTCGTTTGAATTCCATTCAGTTGTAAACTAAGTGTACTTAATTTTCATGACATGAAGGTGACTTCTGAGATTTTTTACAGACCTCGTTAGGTGACAGAAGATCGGTCGATGGTATTAAAAAGGTAATATTAAACCCCTCAGATAAGTGCATATAAAATAAGTTTTATCAAGTTACCAATATTTCAACGATTCAAAATATTTCATGCAAAGTCATAAGATTATTCATGGATTTATAGGAGTTCAGTGTATTATGGCATGTAGACGAAATTGTGTGATGGCGTGACAAAGTCTCAAAGTCTTGACGAAATCTTTAGGAACCTATATTACTGTCTAATAAAAAAAGAAATCTATACACAATAAGAAAACTAGGGGTGCGTCCATGTCGACCCCTACACCCCTTCTTTATTATCAAGACAACACTGAGCTAACCCTACCCCCCCCCCCCCCCCCCCACCCACATGTTTACATTTGTTGAAACTTTTGGCTGGAATAGTCCTTATAAACAATATTCAAGATTGGCACAGCAAAACATATTTAGTTGTTGTTGATAAGTAGTTTATCGTCCAATCCAGATAGTCAATAGGCACCCTGTCGAAGTATACATTTATACATGAATATCTTGTTAAATTAGATAAATGTCTTTGTGATAACGTGCTAGAGTACACGTAAAATCAGAGAAACGTCTCGAAAGTGAAAGAATTTACTTTTCTAAATTAGAAAAATACGTATCACATTAAACATTGCTATTTCTTTTGAATATATGCTGTAGATTAAAGTTGAAATAAAAAGAATATAAAAAGATGAGCAATTTTTTAGTTGCCCGTCTCTCTCATGTAAAGCTCGATAAATTTCAAGTTTTTGGGAAAGTTCCTGGCGATGCCCTTTTTGCTGAGTTGACATCTAGAATATGACCACTTTCCCGAGAATGTGTGTGTGTGTGTGTGTGTGTGTGTGTGTGTGTGCGCGCGCCAAAGGGCCCTTACAATATCACTTTTTAGATGTGTTTCGAATCTCTATATGTCATAAGCTATCAGAAAAGGCTTCTTCAAAGACGCTTTCCTGGTAAACGAAGTAACCGGCGATTCGTCAGTACTGTGTATTATCTCCCAGGGTCGTGATGTGTTTGAAGCAGACAGTAAGGAACATCTCTAGGATATGCAATTTAGTGTATCGATCTCGCAAAAGAGGGCAGTAGTGTAACCATGACTTACAGACGAGGTTCTACGATTGCCGCTAGGTGCCACTACTTCAGCTGGTACACTAGATCCTTCCCTGCGATGATACAAATGTCTTAGACAAATGTGCTTGATAAAAAAAACTTATACTTTGAGTCATGGGGAGTTCATGTAAAGACGTGTTCTTTACCTTAATTTGATATCAAGTATTTCATAGTCAGACATGAAATATGTTCACATAACATTCACTAAACAGGCGCTCTCTAGAAAATGGTCATATAATAAGAAGTGCATATGGGACAGGGATTATACACACATACACACACACACACACACACACACACACACACACACACACACACACACACATATATATATATATATATATATATATATATATATATATATATATATATATATATATATATATATATATATATATATATATATATATACTAGAAAAGTACCCGTCCTGCGGACGGAAACCGTGAAATATCTTATAACGACAGACATATCAGAGCACCCAGATATCTCTGACACCACACATTTAGGGTCACCTAACCTATGTATCAATAATTCAAGAAGAAACAGATATACCATCGACAAATAAGATCAAGGTTTATCATACCAGCTGTAATAAAGAATATAGTGCTGTGTATGTTCATGATTATCACTGATATATCTAATTATAATCATTTCCACTCAAAACAATTTTCAAAGTGAAAGTATGGCGTAACATATGTCATTTGTACATCTATCTGTCTGTTTGTCCGAATGTCCCTCTCCCCCCTCTCGCTCTCATTGTATCTCTCTCTCTCTCTCTCTCGTTGTATCTCTCTCTCTCTCTCTGTATCTCTCCCTCCCCCCCGTATCTCTCTCGCGGTATCTCTCTCTCATTGTATCTCTCTCCCCCCTCTCTCGCTCGTAGCTCTCTCTCGTTGTATCTCTCTCTCTGTATCTCTCTCTCTCGCTCTCATTGTATCTCTCTCTCTCTCTGTATCTCTCTCCCTCCCCCGCTCTCTCTGTGTATCTCTCTCTCCCCCCCTTCTCTCTCGTTCTCTGTCTCTCCCTCCCCTCTCTCTCATTCTCTGTATCGCTATCTGTCTCTCCCTCGTCACACCTGAACACACGTTCCTTAGTCCTTCTACAGTATATGCACTGAGCGCTTGCTATTTTGAGTCTCAGGTGCCACCTCCCGGAGTGGCACACATCGCCTTTACAGCAGAAGGACTGAGAGATGGTTACAAAGTATCATCTATTTCACATTGATACTTGTTTTCGATCTATCGAGTTTCCTATTTTTTTATTGAAATACCTACATAAAAAGTTTTTTTTAACTTTTTAACAGCTGCAATTTAAAATGTTTATATCAAACTGACCTTTCATTTTCTTTAAACTGGGAAAGTGCAATGGTTAATACAAAATACTGTTTTAAATTACATGTAAACCCACCATATATTGAGGCAATATCACCTTATCATTTCACCATCTTCAATGAAATCCAAGTTATCCATCTATCCCCGAATATCCTGTTTTTATCTCATTCTCCTAAGATTCTCCTCTTCCTTATCAATGGCGAAGAGAACAGTCGAAGTTAAACTGCCGTCTGTATGCCCTAGACGTCATTCAAACCCTGTCCTGTTTGTTCCACTTAAGCCTTATGTTCTCGTTGCGTCGGGCTCGACCCCCTCGCAAATAAAACCGCAGGCACACCAGTGGGTACTGTGGTTAGGGCCTCATTGTTCGCAGCTATTTTGGGGTGGCTTGCCTATTAACTTCGTTTCAACCTGATCAGGTGCACATGTTCTCCTCACCGGACCTCCCGGGGAGATATGCAGTTCTAAAAATCATCATCAAGAGCACCTTTTTGTTTAACTTTTTGAAATTTGTTTACGTTAAAAACCATGTAGACACACTCGGATATCCGTAAGACCACACATTGAGGGCCACCTAACCCTAACCTATGTATCAATAATTCAAGAAACTTGGCATATAGATATACCATTTCATAAATAAGATCATGGGTTATTAAACCGGCTGTAATAAAAGATGGGACATTTATGATTTCACTGATACATATAATCTTAATCATTTCTACTCAAAACAATTTTCAAAGTTAGAGTATGGCGTAATATATCATTTCTCTATCTCTCTCTCTCTCTGTGTATACATATATATATATATATATTGTATATATATATATATATATATATATATATATATATATATATATATATATATATATATATATATATATATATATATATATATATATATATGTATATATGAATAGATACTTGTATTTGATCCATCGATTTTTATATAAATGTTTATCGAAGTTGCTATATAAAAAGGGCTTATAACATTTTAGTGGCTGAATTTAAGAACTTTTTTCAAACTGACCTTTCATTTTCCGAAAAGTGTGGTAACGGCTTGAGGTAGTTTTAAGTTTATAAAGACATTAAATATCGTCACAATTTTCAAGTTCTTTTCATAATGATCATTTTCAAATGGTTACTATTTGAGCCCGCGTAGCCTATATACTGGTTGTCTGAAAAACATTTTTTGAACTATAGAAAAGTCCAGATTTTTCTTAAGCCCAGATATGCATGTTACTCATGCGCCACCGTAGTATGCTGCACTGTCTGGGTTTGTTCGACGAATCTCTGTCGAAGCACTCTGCCCTTGTTTGTGTTTTGCCCCATGGGATTTGTCCCTAAGCGCCCATGCAGGCAATGTCCAGGGTCTCCATGGCGCCTCAACCCGTTCTGTACATGCTCTTGATTTAATCACCCGGGTAGGCTTAACGCTACTACAGTCAGCGCACTTCTGCCACCGTACAACGAACAAAGTTCGTGCAGTGTAACCCCACTGTGGAAGCAGAAGTTTGATATCGGTAGTACCATCTACGCCGGGTGGTCATACCAAACCCGGCCGCGCTCGAGATTGAGAAATCAGCATCAAAAGCACCTTTTTGTAAATCATTTTGAAATCTGTTTACGCTAAGAACCATCTAGATTCACTCGTCCACCAAACTGCCAACTCAGAATTAGGCAAACAGGCGCGGCAACGGAGATCATGCGTTGCAAAGGATTGGGCCTCCTCTCTTATAATATAGATATAGGCCTTATCGAGTCAACCACCCAACTTGGGTTGGAGATGATGGATCACAAGTATTACAGCACAGGTTCAGGGTAAGGGGTGTTTTGGGTTCTAAAGTAGTATGCAGATATTGGTGTTGTGTGAAAGATGTCTTTGGAATATATCTTAGACCGGTATTCTTACTGCAAAACTCATTAGCCTAAAAATGTAAATTCACAAAAGATTGTGTAGAGAAAATGTTGCGTATTTACGGAAAATCGATCTTTACGTTTTTTAACTTTGCGAATTGGCCGAAACATGGTGTGCCAGCTATACACTTAAAGTGGCAGCACTAATAAATGCGAATTTTAATTTTGCGTACGATGCAAAACGCAAAAAACGCAGAAATTAAACTAACGCATTATGTTCCGAAATTACAGTATATAAAAGGTACACTTTAGGTATGTCAATCCTTTCTCTCACAGCAAAGGGTTAATGCAAGTAGACCAATGTTCGGATTTCCCATTCAATATTCTTTACTTTTTTACCCTTCCAATGCTGAGGCCACTTTTGTCCAAAGCACAAGGATGCAAAGATTTCCAAAGAAACATATTTACCCCGTCATGTTGGTATTAATTGGATACCTCTTACTGTGTACTTTCAGATAAATATCCATCTGCCAGTTGTTTTTCAGGTTGTTTGCATTATTGGCCAAATTAGCTACCAGCAACATAAGGGTTAACAAATCATTCAATTGAAAACATCAACGGCATTGTCAAGTCATGTGCACTGACCAACTACCACAGGGCCCATTGTAAAGCTCTCGACACAACAAGTCTCCCCGAATCTCGTCCCAGTGTGACGTCATTAGGGGCTGGAGTTGAAACAACAGACGTTGCCTAGCAGGTCATAACTATACATAGCGCCTGTCTTCACAGCTGCGCATGCGCATAACGCATCTCTTGAGTGGTTCTCGTCAACACCTACGCTTAGAGTTGTGCCGAGGCCGTTGAGCGGGATATGCTGGTTGCGCATCCGGTGATCAACATTCATGTGCATATAGTTATGATTAACTTATAACCCATATTTTCAGAGTTCATCCCACAATTATGCCCACAACGCTCTTTTTTCAGTTTAATCCCATTGTAAATACGTGACTGGTGTAATATGATAGTCACCACGGGCCTTTGGTAAATAAGGGATGAGTAAATCAATATACAAAGTTATTGGGTCAGGTGAGGTGCACTTGAGGTTGTAAGAATAGTGCAAGTCACCTGTACTGTAGGATATGATAAGTAATTTCTCTAGTTTATCTTATAGTCAGGTGACCATCATAAGATTTCTTCAACGTGTAGGAGAGCCATCCATCGGGATACAGAATTTTCATTTTTTTGTGGATGATACCGGAAGACTCTAATACTCTGCTAAAGTTATGCTAAAGTGGTATAGATTAGTGTATAAAGATAATATGGTATCTATATGCCTCTCTGTGATATGAGTTCGCAGTGTAAGACCTAAGGGGTTCATCGAACTCTCGAACCAACCTAGACTTGCTACATGTACAAGTCTATGTTATCTGGCTCTTTCCTTAGTCTCACTGATCTAGCCTATGTTTATTTCACTCCAGGTTTAGTTCTGAATAAATCCTCAACGACGACACATTTCAGTTGTAGTCTGTCTTTCTAACTGCAACTTCTGAAAAATGTGCCGCCATCTATAGGTTGAGAGAGACATCACACCAACCCAGTAGTGTTTGTGGCATAACATTAAAGCTTAAGTCTTCCTGAGAACAAGGCTGGAACCAACCCTGCTCATCCTTCACACAGCTGGTGTCCATTCAGCAATATCTGGAGAGCGATAGATGTGATGCTCATGCTAAATGCAAAGTCAACCAGTACTACTGCATACCGAAACAGCAGACTTCTAGGAATATAATTATGTTAAGACGTTTTCGTTTTTTATATTTTGGAGACAAATGGTTATTGCAACTTAATCCGCCACTCTCTCTAAAAGTTTGTGTTATTTTAAGTTTCATTCCCTAATCATGTTTCAGGGGTGGACTTGGGATTCCTATGTAGGGCATTCGTACTAAATGGGGATACTCCGCTATGACAGTATGATAGATCCACCTGATTGATTTTCGGCAAAATTGAAGAAAATTAATTCCTATTAAGAAAATCAGAATTTTGAATTGTGACGTGGGTACGTCAAACCCATGCACCATCCTGAATTCGATGATTGGTTTAAAGAAATGTCCATCTGAAATACACCAACAGGAATTGAGTTAAACCACGAATAAAATTACGGTGTAACGTCCGCATGCAATGGGGAGAGACTTCCGTTTCTTTTGTATCTATATGAATACAGCAAATAAAAGTACTACTACTACGTACAAAAATAACCGTACCACAAACCTACATGCACATGTACATTCTTTCCTTATTAGCAATTGCCAATCATGCATGGTTACACATCGCCCATCATTATACGATCATGTCTATATATAGATGTTCACCCAAGTCCCGAGGTGGAGGAATGTGTGCTTTCCTCTAGCTTAGATGAGGAAATGAATGGATATGTAGCGAGAGACCAATTACTATACAAGAGATATAGTGAAGCTTTTTAAGGGCTAGACACGACAGGGCTTTCGGATCTGGCATCAGCGCGAGGACACGATAGAACACGGACCAATTAGGGCTCTCGTATCATCTACATTACTGAGGAACCAGTGCGCCAGCATTAACTGAGCATGTGCAGAGCACGACCTTTTGGCTATTGGTTGAGGCTAGCCTATTCACGTTGACCGGCTGGTTTCATATCCACTAGTTTTGATTAATCTAAGCCTGTACAGAAGATGACCAAAGTTTATTGAGTATAAACTTGACATTCTCCGGGCCACGAGAATGATCCAAGTCTTGGAGTTATTGGTTCAAAAGATTGTCACTAGGGGGGGGGCACTACCGTGTAAGCCGTCGTATCTATAATACATACAGTACCTAGATCAATCAATCGATATTCACCCGCTATACACACACTGTCTAAAAAAGTTTTGAACAAAATTCTGAAGGATGATTTTGAGTCATAGTTAAATATGTATAGCAAATTACTATTTTGTTATCAAGGTATGTCGATGTATTCGTCAGAAGAGTGTGCATACTACATGAAGGATGGGGTTGGAGAAGGATATTGCTATTTGTAATGCTCACATTCCTACAAATAAAGGTCACTTACCAATTACGTAAGTGCACGGCAAGGGAGATGTACTCTGACGCTATGTGTAGTATACACACACACATGTATGATAATGATGATAATGATGATGACGATGATGATAATAAAAATAATGATAATAATGATAATCATAATGATAATAATAATAATAATAATAATAATAATAATAATAATAACAATAATAATAATAATAATATCAATAACAATCATAATAATAATAATAATAATAATAATAATAATAATAATAATAATAATAATAATAATAATAATAATAATGATAATAATAATAATAATAATAATAATAATAATAATAATAATAATAATAATAATAATAATAATAATAATAATGATAATAATAATAATAATAATAATAATAATAAATTGAGTTAAAGTTTATGAAGTAAATGTGCATCAAGGGTAGTATTCGGGTGAGGGTGAAATATCTGGATTACATACATCAGATTACATATGACACTGCTCTTCACAAGGTTTCTCAGTGTAATTGGGCTCTAAGGATGTATCGTCTCGCACTAACTTAAAGCCCTAACCGCACGTTGACACCCTGTAGTGATAGTTAGACGTCCATGGGTTATCCAAGCCTCACCCAGTGGGCCAACTATTTCATAGGACATTTCCAACTAAGTCGGCGCTCCCAATCAAATAAAAAGAAAATAGTAAATGTATATATATATATACATGCTTTTAGTCGTCGTTAAATTTTACGACCCCTCCGATTTCTCCGGCAAATTTTCCCTACTAGTAAGAACATCTCTGGGTGTGTTCAGATTGTTACATTGGCGAACGTTTCACTTTTCCAGCCGCTACGCCCCTGCGGTTGAACATTGCGTCTAGTCCCAGGTACACAGGGAGAATATATTTTAGTAAGTGAGTTACATGTATAAGTCATTGTTGGTACATCACTATGTTTGGAATCTACTTTATCGACAATCATAGAATGGTGAAGTAAACACGTCGCTCCTCTAAATAACTGAGAGCCGAGGAGTAGGTAAACCATTGGGGTTGAACAAATAAGGGAGATCTTACTAAAAAAAGTATGTTAGTTTAACCTGAGAGTAGTAGGTTATGTATTTCTCTGGTTTAACCTTGGATGAAGAAAAGAATGGATATGTAGCGAGAGACCACTTACTATATGCCCTATAGTTAAGTGCTGTACTCATGCCAGGAGTACCAGATAAGGCATCAGCGCGATGTCACGGTGGAACAAGGACCAATCAGGGCTCTCGCATCAATTGCATTACTGAGAAACCTTATCTCCACCACCAGCTGGGGGTGCCCAGAGCACCAACTTTGGCCTATTAGCGGCTATTAGTTGACACTGGTTGGGTCTAGCATGTTCAGGTTGACCGGCTGGTTTCAAATCCACTTGTGTGTGGTCATCTAAAGTTTAACCCTTCACACGAGCTGAGGAACCTTGGATGAATATGTTTTGTCATCTAAGCAGGAACATACACATGGTCAGACAACCTTTAACAAATCTAAATAATTTCGGTATAACTTGAAAATCATTTAAAGAGGGATTATGGAATTGCATGTATCTAAGGTTAAATCAAACAAAAACAAGAACTTTCAGTCAAATACTTTTCAAAATACTACCTTTTAATTGTTTACATATATTTCACACCATTTGTACGCTCCAGATGTGAATGGATTAAGGTGATGGGTACCATTGCAAGCCAGTTAAAAGCCCTATCCCAAAACACACATTAAAGCAGCATAATCCTATAACTAGGTGTATCTCCAGGTTCCTGGGTGTTATCAGGTGGAGAATATCATCATTATTCAATCCAAATTCTATTTTATTTCAAAATTATAACACTTTTTTTTCAAATGACATATTCTCATTACCTACGCAGGTGATGGTTACTGCAGGTTCAGAGTTACTTTAGGGATATCATTGACTATGCCCAATAAGAAGTAATTTTTTTGATTTTTTACTCCTGAAGATTTTTACAGACCATAACATTGAAAATTCTAGTGAGAAATCTTGACCCCAAGTGCATTAAGGTCGTACAAATCGAAAGATTGTTTAACTATTTATAGCATGCCTGACACTAGGCATTGTTTGACTGTGACGCGCGACCACTGAGGCGTGTCTTTGTACAACTGTATTTTGTTCCTAGCCCACACGGGATCCTTGTGGGCGTCCTTGCTAAACCACCACTGAGTTTTAGGCTCCACACACGATATCTCACTAAAATATCCAAATGTTATGGCCCGTAAAAATCTTTAGCAGTAAAGAATCAAAAAAAATATTGGGCATAGTCAATGACATCCCTAAGGTATCTGTGAACCTGTAGCGACCATCACTTGCGTAAGTAATGAGATTATGTCATTTGAGTGAAAAGTTGTAAATATTGAAATTAAATAGAATATGGGTTGACTACAGACGGCTGACTATGACATTCTCTCCCTGATAACACTCAGGAATCTGGAGATACACCTTGCTATATGATTATGCTGCTGTGACTCGGAGGTGTGTTTTTGGATGGGCCTTTTATCTAGCCTGCAATGGTACCCATCACATTAACTACGTGCCCACTTGGATCAAGTTGAGATTTCTCTCACTCAACAGCTTTAAGAAAACCACGAGCATCGATCTACTGAATCGATGCGATCACATCGCGTATAAACATCATCGATCGCTATTTCACCTGCGCACGCCGCGACCTGTGTACTAGTGACCTACTTTACCTGAACTGTATCATTGCTTCATTCATCAGTTCCGTCTGTTCTGTATCGGTGAGAGGCTTGGAGGATGTGGAGGATGAAGAATGCACAAAGAGCCTGTACATTTCACATTTTCGGATAAAATATAACCGTGCTCGCGCTAAATACTATCTTAGACAAGAAGGCCACCTTAAAGGTAACTATCAAAGGCGATCTTCTTCTTCTTCTTCTTCTTGTGTGATATTATAATCCTCCTGTGTATGAGCTGTATTAACAATTTAAACACTTAAATTAAATATCTATATATATATAGGCTAGATTAAGAGCTAATACGGTTAAGGCTAGTTAAATACAAATATAGATGTCGTACATATTTACAATCACATACAATTACAAGGCAGGTGTTAGTGCTTTAGTTGAGGTCTGCATTTTTTACTCTTTTTACTCTCAGACCTGAGAGTAGGGTACAAATTCATTCAACAGTTCTCAGTAGCCTGTCTATATCGGTGAGAGGCTTGGAGGATGGGGAGGACCAAGAATGCACATATAGCGCGTACATTTCACATTGATGGATAAGATTTAACCGTGGCGATCAGATATGTGAGTAGGCGGGGGAGTAGGCTACAAATTCATTCAACAGTTCGCAGTGGTCTGTAACGGTGAGAGCTAGGGTGGTAGCAGACACAGGGGCTTGTGGTAGCAATATAGCCTGTACATTTCACATTGATGGATAAAATATAACCGTGCTCGCGCTGACCGTGACTGCTACCTAAGACAAGAAGACCACCTAAAAGGTAAATATCAGAGGCGATCAGATCTGGGAGTACGATACAATTTCATTCAACAGTTCGCAGTGTTCTGTATCGGTGAGAGGGTGGGGAGGGTGGAAGGATGGGGAGGATGAAGAATGCACATAGAGCCTGTACATTTCACATTGATGGATAAGATTTAACCGTGATCGCGCTAACTACTATCTAAGACAAGAAGGCCGCCTTTATAGGTAACTATCAGAGGCGATTAGACCTGGGAATAGGATACACATTCATTCAACAGTTGGTGTGCGTTATATCATGTTGATCTTTGGAAGGTATCTTAGCGCTGGGAGGTATTTGTAGATATCTTAGCAATTAGCAGTAGTACTGACTTGGCCAGACGGCCGTGCTGCAGTAGAAGAAAACATATACGGAAAGTCTGGTGTGTTGCGTCCCAGCCGTCCCTGTCAACTCTTCAGACTCGACCAGTACCTTCCTGATATCAGACCCCAAGTTAGCTGTTTCCTGATGGGACACCTGCTATAATTATAGTATTGTCCAGATGCACTCCTGGTATGCAGGGGCTTAGCCATCTATGCGTCCAGCGTGTCATTTGGACACCCAGAACATTATTTTTTGACAGTTTGGACACCCAAAAGTTTAGGTCAGGATTTGCTGATGATGACTATTCCTAGAAGAAAGTGCATGAGGTGTCACTCCTACAGTACAAACAAAGCAATTACTGGCCTAAAAAGTGAAATATGTAGATATAAAGGGTTTATTTCATCAGTAGTGTAAACTTAGTACCACACTATGGACACCCACAAGTCTATGAAACCTCTGTTTAGACACCCTGTTTCCAAATCCTGGCTAAGAATATGCTGGTATGCTGATTTAATGCTGATTTAATGAAATTCCTGACTGACCATTTTACAGGATATAGGTCACTATGCTATCAATTCTTCCAAGTTGCTCTACGTGTAGATAAATTGACTCACCTCGACCCCCCTCGACAGATAAAGCCGTAATTTATTTATTTAGTTATTCCACCAGCCAGGTTTTGTTCCATGGGATAGATGCTGGGGTGCAGACAGGACATATGTGCCCTCGACATGTTTTCACATCTCCAGAAGCGTCTGCTACATTGGCTGAAAAGGCATTAATCACCATCTCAGATTTTCCAAAATAGTTAGCCAACAGGGGGGGGGGGGGGGATCTTTGAAGACGTCGAAAGAAAATCACACCCTATTTCCATACAAGAATGCTAGTTAAAAGTTATTCTCTTTGCGTAATTGTTTACAAAAAAAGGTACATGTGTAAATCATACGGCCTAATCCTGGCTTAACCCTTATGCTGCTGGTGGCTAATTTGGCCAAAACAAAATGATGCAAAAAACTTGAAAGATTATTGAAACCATGGCAAATGGGTACTCATCTGAGAGTTCTCTGCGAGAGCTATCCTATGCATACCAACATGACAGGGTTTGGATGGTTTTCAAACATCTTTGCGTCCTTTGGACCAAAGTACCCTCAGCAATTGTTGGAAGAAAACATACCCCGTGGTGGTCAAGAAAGAAACTAAGGAAATGCCACAAAAATACCCGAACAAATATATTGGGGGAGGGGGGAGGATCTCTTGATATTGGATGGATGAATGTCAACAAGTATGGTGTTGTGGTCCTAAAACCACTGGGGTCATTAAGTAGGACTGTGTTCACTGTCCAAGGGACATGTTGTCACGCACTGTTGAAGACATACCCTGAGACGAACCTTCTCATTACCGACTTTTGCTGTGTAATTTCTTACAGTAGAATACTATCTCTATCAACACTTTTAAGGCCAATTTAAAGGTCATTTATTTACGATTTTGTTACCTACATACTCGATTATATTCATCTAAGACTCAAATTCAGTATCAGTCACGGTAGTAATCTAGCCAGGGTGTTTGTTGGTGTGCATCTCATTAAACTTCACAAGCGCATATACGCCATAGACCTCCGCGGCTGGAATGTAAGTTGGCCATAAATAAATGATCATCTAATTTCGAACTCATAAATAAGTTAAAATATCCGAGTTGATCTCGGCTGGGAGTAGTAGGCATCCATCTCTCTGATCTCGGTCACACGCACAACCCAAAAATGCCAATCAGCCCAAAATAGAATACAATGCTGGAACACAATGAGTAGTCCGGGTCTGGCATGTCAGCTTGTAGAGGTACGAGATAAAGAAAACAATTGTGTCAGGTATAGAATCAAATGTAATTGGTCTAAGCAAAAGTCCTTATTCCTGATTCCCCAAACGGTCGCTGTCTGATAAAGTAGCTCCGTCTAGCGTTTCCATCTCATTTGGTAGCGTTCCTAATCACCTTATTACACCAAATACGGTATATATATATATATATATATATATATATATATATATATATATATATATATATATATATATATATATATATATATATATATATATATATATATATATATGTATATATACATATATATATACATGTAGCCGCCGATGTAGGTAGCATAGTTCTAACGCATTTGGTCTGTATGTATAAAGGTAAAGGTATTCGGTCTATAGTCTTGTATCCACCGAAGTGCTCACACGACCTTCCTATGTATGTATGCATATGCTATGTATGTATGTCTGCATACATGTATGTCTAGATGTATGTAAATGCCAGTCCTGTCATACTAGATGTATCGATGCCTATTCTTCTATTCTGGGGATTATCTACTGCCGACCTATTGTATTGTACTGTGATGCATTGCATTGGATTTTACATTTATTGACTGTTCGTGCCAGAGCAAGATCAATTTATATATCGATGCCTAAAACCAATAGACTCTCTGATCCCCTTTAGTATTCTCTCTCTCTCTCTCTCTCTCTCTCTCTCTCTCTCTCTCTCTCTCTCTCTCTCTCTCTCTCTCTCTCTCTCTCTCTCTCTCTCTATATATATATATATATATATATATATATATATATATATATATATATATATATATATATATATATACGTGTTGAAATAGTCAAAAAATAAGTGAAATGTAAAATAAGTGAGTGAATGATTAATATGATCACAAACAGTCAGCCAGAAGGGTAAACGTATACCAAGGTAACTGGAGAATTTCAGTCGCAGGGTCACTCAGTTACTCCTAGATCACAATATGGTGTATGTACTCCTCGTGTTCAGGAGGATAGCATAATATCACGTTCAAAAAGCGGGAATACCGTATGCTGTGAAAACATCACCCGTACCTTTCGTTCTGCATGTCATTCACTTTCAAAGGTTTACCTTGAACGAATGACACATGCTGTCTAGCCTGATTGGCGGGGCCATCAGGCCCGCCTTTACTGGGAAGGTGTTTTGAGATGTACATGGGCAGACGTCACGTGATCTAAATCCAGAGGCCGGACTGAATATAATTCTCTATTCTGATTGGTTATAATATAAAGGTTTATCCAACAAAAGTATTATATTAGAACAGTTATCAACCATTTAGTAGATAGATAAAAATAGTAAACCACTAACTAACTTCAAAGTGTTTTTATATGGTGGCATGCGCAAAGTAATTTTTTTTCGAAAATGTGACCCAATCACGGTCGACGGATGACAAATGCGGAACTGTGGTCTATTAATACACATGAGCGGCGATAAAACAAGATCCAAAGACGCCCATGAGGTGTAAAAGGTACCTAATTCCGCAATGTGCCAAAATAAAGAATATTTCTTTCAATAGAAATATTGTAAACTATCTATGAAGTCGATAAAGTTAAAGTTGAACAGTATTATTCAATCAAATAACTTACAAAAGTCAATTTTGGTTAACTACTCTAAGCATATTACTGTACTCCGTCTCTAGCTATAGGTAGCATCATTGGCGCGTGTTAGGCGAGCACAATTAATAATTGTTGCGCTTCCCCTCTCACTCTGTATCTGTAGTCAGGTCGGGAGCTCGAGGGGTATGCTAAATTTAAACGAGGGGATCTGCCCCAATACCCTCTGCACGCTGAGACCACGTCCTATGTGGCCTGCCCGAGATCTGCGGCGTTGCCAATGATTGCCAGCTGTCTTTCGTCACGGCCTGGATTTAAATTCTTGCAGGGGCATGAAATATTGATGTATAGACTTGGAATCAAGCCTCCGATTGATTTCCCCGCTGGCCACACCTACCTACATTCCCCCTAGTAGCAACTTGGCAGAAAAACTGACAAAAAACGAAAATTCCAAATTCTAGTCTTTACGTGCTCCTGCGCGGCAGCATAGGCAGGGCCTACCAACTGCAAGATCGCATTAGCATGCCATACCTTCACTACCTTAACCCAAAGAATACTCGTAGCATTAAGACATTACGAACAAATAAGTAAATTCAACTGAATGACCAAAGTTTGTGGAGAATAACTAGGACGACAGCAAATGACATGCGCTTCAGTCGGTTAAACATCTCACGTATCAATTTCATATCTGTTAGCCAAGCTTTCTGAACTTTTGGTACATAGGTTAGGTAGCCCTAAGTGTGAGGTCGCAGAGATATCTGTGTGTTCTGATATTTTTTCATAAAAATAATTGCCTAAACGAAAAATAAGGATTTCTCTAATTCCTCCACCTGTTTCAACTGCCTAAATACGCCATAGCCACAATTTGGCAGAAAAACTGACAAAAAATGAAAATTCCATATTCTGGTCTCAATGTGTTCCAGAGCGGCAGTGCAGGCAGGGTCTACCAACTGCAAGATTGCACTTTGTGTAGAATGCGATACCTTAAAGGGCAAATGCACCATCATAATGATTTAGGTTCAAAATGTGCCTATACGTGTCACCTTTCTAATAAGACCACCCGCAAGTCTGTCCTCCTCAGCACTCCTCAGATATGGCTTATGAAAGTTAGTAAAAAACTAGCCTGAGTCTGGGCATGGAGGCTGACATTGCAGGCCAATTAAGCCCAATTAAGCACAATCAGTGGTATGAAGTGACTGCCAGTGCTGCTTCTGATTGGTTGAGAGATATCAGTGGCTGGAAGTGACTGCCACTGATATCTCTCAACCAATCAGAAGCAGCGCTGGCAGTCACTTCATAAGCACCACTTCTGATAATGGCAGCCTCTATACCCAGACTCAGGCTAGTTTTTTACTAACTTTCATAAGCCATATCTGAGGACTGCTGAGGAGGACAGACTTGCGGGTGGTCTTATTTGAAAGGTGACACAAATAGGCACATTTTGAACCTAAATCATCATGATGGTGCATTTGCCCTTTAAGTACCCTACCCTCGAGAATACTCGTAGCATTATGAAATTACGAACAAATATGTAAATTTTACTGAATGACCAAAGTTTGTGGAGAATAACTAAGACAACTGCAAATGACATGTGCTCCAGCCGGTTTTCCACCTCACTTATCAATTTCATATCTGTTAGCCGAGCATTCTGAACATTTGGTACATAGGTTAGGTAGCCCTAAGTGTGAGGTCGCAGTGATATCTGTGTGTTCTGATATTTTTTCATTAAAATAATTGCCCAAACGATAAATAAGGATTTATCTAATTCCTACACCTGTTTCAACTGCCGAAATACGCCATAGCCGCAATTTGGCAGAAAAACTGACAAAAAATGAAAATTCTATATTCTGGTCTCAACGTGTTCCCAAGCGGCAGTGCAGGCAGGGTCTACCAACTGCAAGATTGCAGTTTGTGTAGAATGCGATGCCTTAATTACCCTACCCTCGAGAATACTCGTAGCATTATGAAATTACGAACAAATATGTAAATTTTACTGAATGACCAAAGTTTTCGGAGAATAACTAGGACGAGTGCAAATGACATGTGTAACAGCCAGTTTGATTTCTGATATTTCTTTTCCATTAAAAGAATTGTCAAACTAAAAATAAGGGTTGAGAAGATAGAACTAGAATTAATCATGAGTGATGTTGCAATCAGATATTTAGGTGCTCTGACCTTTTTGCCAATTTGAAAATTTTCTCCTGGGGGGCATTCAGGTACAGAGGGGGCGCATAAGCTCGTTTTTTTCAAAATTAAAAAATACCCCTATAGCACTGATTTCTGGCCAAAAAAGCCCCCCTATCTTAATAAAAACGCTGAAATTTTCCAGGAAATAAACACCCCTTCTTTTATCAAAACACTGACATTGGATGAACAAGAACACGTCTTTCCTCTGCCTGTTTAGCGGCAGCAAGTGGCGGCAGCAGGTAGCGGCAGCAAACTCGCAGGCTCTTTCACTTGGGAGTCACTCGGCGTCAGAGTCGTGTATACTTCGTGGATTGCAAGGGGAATTTCACCCCCCCCCCTCCCCCGCATACTTCGTACCTGGATACAAAAAGTACCATTCTTTTACAAAATCGCGGACATGCGGAGGTCTAAAAAAAACCCCTTCTTCCGTGAAATACGTATTAACGCGGGTGCGCCCCCCTCTGTACCTCAATGCTCCCACCCAGGAATCTTTCATGGTTACTATCTGCATGGCGGGTACTTTCCAGTTAAGTACACATTCATAAATCAATAGTTGTTGTTTTGTTTTTATTGAGATACTAGTCGTGTAGCAATCCAACCGGAAGACGGTATCGTCGTCCTGGCAGAGTGCTATATAGTAAGCTAATGCGAGATGTCCGTAGTCCGGCCGTCCATGTTTGAAATTCTGAGGCCGGACTGAATATAATTCTCTATTTTTTACTCTCATTTGCCCTCAATTAAATCTCACATTACCATTATGCTCACTTCGTGAGGTCATTCTTGCTTGCTGTAAACATTAAATTTTTAATTGAGGAAAAAAAATTATGAATATTGAAAAATATGCTTGATTGTTCATTATTCATAATTCAGTTTTCAATTTTTATTAATCACCTTATAAATATAAAAAAAATATTTTTCCACAATGTAGTTAAATTGTTTTTGATATTTTCAATTTATTTCTGGATATCGAAAATTTTTGGGATGCTTAATTGGCGGGGCCCTCAGTCCACGCCTATATGGGAAGCTGATTTGAAATGTTCATAGTCCGGACGGCCATGTTGGAAATCCTGAGGCTGGACTGAATAAAATTATCTATTCTGATTGGTTTTAATATAAATGTTGGCCCGGTACATTACCTTTGCCACGGAAAATTGTGCCTTCATTATTTTAATTTAGCATGAATTTTTCAAATATATAACATATTTTAAGCGGACATTAAGTATATTTTTCGGTATAGGAAGGAAAATTACTAAAGAAAAAAATACCATGTGTATAGAATGAAATCAGGAGATTTCGTAACCAAACTGGTTCGTAACCAAACTGATGCGTAACCAAGAAGCTTCGCACCCAAGAGATTTCGAAGTCTCCAGCTTGCGCCTAGAATTCCGATATTTGTTTCAATTCTACAAAAAATGATACAAATCTAGTCATTATGAATTATTTTCCTCTATAATGTTAATGTTCTTTATACATCCGGTTCCCTCACTAGTTCATAAATAACTTGGCCCCGCCTTTTGACTATTGATGCTTTGCATCAACAACCGTACTTGTTTAAGTACTGGGCTGAGCGGTCCAGTGCACCGAGCACAGGAGGAGGAGGGGGGGGGGGGGGGGCAGGGGCTTAGCCACCTATGCATCCAGCGTGTCATTTGGACACGCAGAACACTGTTTTTTGACAGTTTGGACACCCAAAAGTTTACGTCAGAATATGCTGATGATGACTTTTCTTAGAAGATAGAAGATGTATAAGCTGTAGTATCACTTTTATAAGACACACAAAGCAGTATCTGGCCTAAAAAAGCAAAATCTGTAAATGTATAGGGTTTATTTTATTGGTAGTATGTACTTTGTTCCACACTTTGGACACGCAAAATTCTATGAAACCTCTATTTGGACACCCTGTTTCCTAATATCGGCTAAGACCCTGGGAGGGGTGTGACCCGTCGTGTCTCATCACTGCCCACGGTCCTAGGTAGCACCACCAGCACTGTGCTTGAGTTAGTGCTTACATGAAGATTAAGTGGATATGAAACCAGTCGGTCAACCTGAACAGGCTGGCTGCTGGGAATAGCTCTAAAGTCGTGTTATGCGCATGCTGCAGGGCAGCTTTCTCGCTAATTTAAACGATACGAGAGCCCTCATTGGTCTTTATCTCCTAGTGACGTCACACTGGGACGAGATTCGAGACCCCTGGGATAGCCAGCTTTTCGCTTTAGCACATATGGTAATTGGCCTCTCGCTACCTATCCATTGTTTTGATGATCATGAAATATCAAAGGTCTAATCATGAACTAATGAATTAAGGTACGTCGGTGGTTTCCCCGTGTTTCCTCTACCACTGAAGGAAGCAAGAAATTGTTTTTACGTCACTCTCAACAGGGCAGCTCATATCTTGAGGAAATAGCAACCCGGAACCGTGTAAAAAATTCTTCTTCCCATCATTGATATATTAGCCTAGGACAGGGGCTTAGCCGCCTATGCGTCCAGCGTGTCATCTGGACACGCAGAACACTGTTTTTTGACAGTTTTGACACCCAAAAGTTTATGTCAGAATTTGCTGAAGATGACTTTTCTTAGAAGATAGAAGATGAAGAAGCTGTAGTGTCACTTTTGTAAGACACATAAAGCAGTATCTGGCCTAAAAAAGCAAAATCTGTAAAGGTCTAGGGTCTATCTTATTAGTAGTATGTATTTTGTACCACACTTTGGACACGCAAAAGTCTATATATGTTTATTGACTGTAATGATGAATTACAAAGAACACATACTCCTGTATGGGTATAGAAATATAAAAAATACAAATAGTGAAAATAAAACCTCTATTTGGACACCCTGTTTCCAAATATCGGCTAAGACCCTGGCCTTTGATAATATAGAGTGACGATAAACAATTATCATTTTATCCCATTTCATCCCGAGATACTCCTTCGAGAAGGCTTCTCCCAATATCCACCGAGCTTTGGATATTTAGAGCAGGGTCTTAGCCAGGATTTTAAAAGTGCCTGTCCAAAACAGCAGTTCCAAAATATCTGCCTGTCCAGATTTAGCAACTAATCTACTCCAAATCCTTCTACCTACTACATTTGATAGTCTATTGTGTCAACACAGCCAATTTACACTTCAGCTATGTCCTGAAAGATGGATTGTTAGGAAAATAATGTATAAAGGGTAATGTTAACGTGTGCTTAATCTTCCCGAATTTACCGAATGGGTTTGAGACGGGAACAATAAAAACGTCATCTTTATTAATCATTTTTGTTGGTATGGTGGGGCAGACGATGCACGTATTCAGATTGAGAAGTAAAGCCGTATATTTAAGTTATTCCCTTTCCCAGCAGATGGCGCCCTATGTAATCTGAATAGTGGCGTTTTTAATGCTCAAAAGTTAACAAACAACGATAGAAATTAAAACATATTTATTTGGCTAAAACAGTTATGACAGTAAGTGATACTGGCCTGGGCAGGTTTGGGGATTGTGCCTCGTTTAACCAGCGATACATGTTTGCAGTACTCACAAAGTTTCTCAACCTGCCCACGAACCGGTCCGACTTGGTGTAGTGCTGCTCTAAGTGCTATTAATGCGCAGAACAATAGAGTCAGCCATGTCAGCTCAATTGAGCTGGTATGGCTTTGTTTTTCTGCACGTACACCATGGCACATTCAGTGCACAAAACATTCGTCTGCACTGACAGATTCAAAAGCGAAAACACTCGGTAGCATTATCGGGAAATTTAATATCAGTGCAGCCATGTGCAGGACGGAAATTTAAAAACGGGAAAAAGTCAAAATCATCAATTTTCGGGAAATAAAAGTCCCGGGAAATATACCCATTATACAGTATTTGGTTATTACCCCCCAACATTACCCCCCAACAAATAGAAAGTTGTGCCTGTCCAAATGTTTTCAGGAAACTACCTGTAAAAAAGACGGGCTGGACTAAATCCCTGAATTTTAGAGTCTAAACTGCAAGGAAATTTAACGATGACTCTTATGACACAAATTTGAAGTCTGTACTTATTCAGACGACATCTTTTGCATGTGAATAGGCTCTCCGAAGCTCACTGAAGCAACCCATTATCAGTTCACAACAGTTCTCCACTGCACGAAAAATGGAATTTACTTTAAAATTAAACCTAAGTTTACTTGGGGTTTAAAATATACTTTGTCTTTACTGTTAAATAAATACTAAGTTTACTTACTAAAGTAAACCTCAAATTTAATTGAGTTTATCATGCATTTATTGTTAAGTAAATGTTAATATATACTCATTCATTAAACCTGAAGTAGACCTGAAATTTAATTGAATTTACTTTTAAAGGTAAACCTAAGTTTACATGGGGTTTAAAATTTTCTTTGTCTTTACTGTTAAATACATACCAAGTTTACTTACTAAAGTAAACCCCATATTCAATTGAGTTTATCATGCATTTACTTTTGTGCAAATGTTGATATAAACTAATTCATTAAACCGGAAGTAAACCTCAAATTTAATGGAATATACTTTAAAAGTAAACTTTAAAAGTAAACCTAAGTTTACATGGGGTTTAACATTTACTTTGTCTTTACTGTTAGATAAATACCAAGTTTACTTACTAAAGTAAACTTCATATTTATTTGAGTTTTTCTTGCATTTATTTTTGTGTAGATGTTAATATAAACTCATTCATTAAACCTGAAGTAAACCTTAAATTTAATGTAAACTCATTCATTAAACCTGAAG
The DNA here is from genome assembly GCA_963942565.1 of Maea johnstoni. Classification (NCBI taxonomy): domain Eukaryota; kingdom Metazoa; phylum Annelida; class Polychaeta; order Spionida; family Magelonidae; genus Maea; species Maea johnstoni. Next base: position 17,678,455 of record OZ012692.1, read on the forward strand.
TAAACAAAAAGCTTAAAATTAGAATGAAGATTAGAATGTGTTTATTATTGTGTAAATGTGAATGTACGTTCATTAATCAAACCCTAAGTATAGTTCATAATATGTTCCAATGTGTTCAGTAGTAGAAGTAGATCAGGATCGTCCATGCCCTCTGCCATGTTTACAAGTAGCCTAAGGGCCCCAGGTTTACAATATCTCGGACAATTGTAATCAAGGTGTCCTTAGGCAGGGGACATTGAGCTCTTGAATATATCTTTTTTTTAATTTTGAAGGTAGAGTTACTCATTAAGCTGACAGACAATATACACCTTGAATGTTACTGTCAGTGCAAGAAACTTAACAAGTAATTTTATACAAGCCAAATTTTTGGAACTAAAATTGAGATTACTCTGAATTGAATGTGTTGTATCATTTCAAGTAATTTTTGGGGTAGAGTAGCTTTTATGTACAGAGATGAGTACAGCACTTCTATCGAAATGCATGGTGAGTTGTAGTTGTTGCTGCTACTGGGAACTGGAATCTCAATATGAGTCCTCATGTCTGTACATGCAGAATATGTGCAGGTCTGATTGTCAGACCAAATACTATGTATGTCGCCACATGTGCTTCGTGATCACTCCTATTCCTACACAGGTGGCCACTCTTATCCTCAATTACTTTACTATTGTGTACTGAGATAGATAGCATCCTGTTGTAGTTACATAATATACTTCAGGTCCTGTGACTCATTTGTTTATTGTAGAGTATGAATCCAACTTTTGCAAGTCCACTTGTATTCACAAAATATAAATGCATGTTTTAGTTGACTTGAAAAAATCATTACCCTTTACCATACAATTAAGTTGTGAAGGGTAGGTTGTTGTTGCTATCACAGTTATTCAGATTGTTAAAATGCATATATATTGTATCAGGGAGCTTTTATGGAAGCTCCCTGATTGTATTAAGCAATGAGATGTGGTCTATCTTTAAAATTTAAAGAATATCGTCATACATGTATTTCTTATTTTAACAAGGGCAAAAGAGACAGAATTCTTCATCCAGTAACTTTCTTAAAACTAAACAAAAAAACATATCCAGCTGAGCTCGTTTTCTCGGTAGATTGAGACACAAATATATTCAACACAGATCTTAATACTGACTTTCCTCTACTCAAATTTACTGGTTTCCCCATCCGTACTGGAATACTAAGTCCAAATAAACTGCAGACACCCAGATTTGAATTGATAATTGATTTCTCTTAATCAACTAACTATTTTTTCGACGAGAGAATTTCCTTCAAACTTTCCAATATTACACTGACAAACTTGAACTTTCGAAAATTAAAAAGAAAGACACCCCAATTCAGCTTGTTTTCTCTGTAGATTGAGACACAAATATATTCAACACAGATTATAGTACTGACTTTCCCCCCACTCAAATCTACTGGTTTCAGCACTCATACTGGAATACTAAGTCCAAATATACTGCAGAACCCCAGATTTGATTGAGTTCCCTTGATAAAATAGCTATTTTTCCGAAAAGGGAATTTCCTTCAAACTTTCCCATATTACACTGACAAACTTGAACTTACGAAATAAAAAAAACAAGATACCCAAATTGAGCTTGTTTTCTCGTCAGAAGGAGACACAAATCTGTTCAACACAGCTAGATCTTAATACTGACTTTCCCCCACTAAAATCTACTGGTTTCAGCACCCGTACTGGAATACTCAGTCCAAATAAACTGCAGAACCCCAGATTTGATTGAGTTCCCAAAAAAGAATAACTATTTTTCCGACAAGAGAATTTCCTTCAAACTTTCCAATATAACACTGACAAACTTAAACTTTTGAAATATTAAAAAAAAGATACCCCAATTGAGCTCGTTTTCTCAGTAGATTGAGACACAAATATTTTCAACACAGATCTTAATACTGACTTCCCTCCACTCAAAACTACTGGTTTCCGCATCCGTACTAGAATACTCAATCCAAATATACTGCAGAACTCCAGATTTGATTGAGTTCCCTTGATAGAATAACTATTTTTCCTACGAGAGAATTTCCTTCAAACTTTCCCATATTACACTGACTAATTTGAACTTTCGAAAATTAAAAAATATATATACCCCAATTCAGCTTGTTTTCTCGGTAGATTGAGACAAATATCTGTTCAACACGGATCTTAATACTGACTTTCCCCACTCAAATCTACCGATTTAAGCACCCGTACTGGAATAATAAGTCCAAATATACTGCAGAACCCCAGATTTGATTGAGTTCCCTTGATAGAATAACTATTTTTCCAACAAGAGAATTTCTTTCAAACTTTCCCATATTACACTGACAAACTTGAATTTTCAAAAATAAAATTTAAAAGACACCCCAATTGACCTTGTTTTCTCGTTAGATTGAGACACAAATATGTTCAACACAGATCTTAATACTGACTTTCCCCCTCTCAACTATTTTTCCGACGAGAGAATTTTCTTCAAACTTTCCAATATTACACTGACAAACTTGAACTTTCTAAAAAACTAAAAAAAAGATACCCCAATTGAGCTAGTTTTCTTAGTAGATTGAGACACAAATGAATTCAACACTGATCTTAGTACTGACTCTCCCCCACTCAAATCTACTGTGTTCAGCACCCATAATGGAATACTAAGTCCAAATATACTGCAGAACTCCAGATTTGATTGAGTTCCCTTGATATAATAACTATTTTTCCGACGAGAGAATTTCCTTCAAACTTTCCCATATAACACTGACAAACTTGAACTTCAGAAAATTAAAAAAAAAGATACCCCAATTGAGCTCGTTTTCTCAGTAAAATGAGACACAAATGAATTCAACACTGATCTTAGTACTGACTCTCCCCCACTCAAATCTACTGTGTTCAGCACCCATAATGGAATACTAAGTCCAAATATACTGCAGAACTCCAGATTTGATTGAGTTCCCTTGATAGAATAACTATTTTTCCGACGAGAGAATTTCCTTCAAACTTTCCCATATAACACTGACAAACTTGAACTTCAGAAAATTAAAAAAAAAAGATACCCCAATTGAGCTCGTTTTCTCAGTAAAATGAGACACAAATATATTCAACACAGATCTTAGTACTGACTTTCCCCCACTCAAATCTACTGGTTTCAGCACCCTTACTGGAATACTAAGTCCAAATATACTGCAGAACCCCAGATTTGATTGAGTTCCCTTGATAGAATAACTATTTTTCCGATGAGAGAATTTCCTTCAAACTTTCCCAAATTACACTGACAAACTTGAACTTTAGAAAATTAAAAAAAAACAATACCCCAATTGAGCTCGATTCCTCCGTAGATTGAGACACAAATATATTCAACACAGATCTTAATACTGACTTCCCCTAACTCAAAACTACTGGTTTCCGCATCCGTACTAGAATACTTAGTCCAAATAAACTGCAGACCCCAAGACTTTAATGACTTCCCTTGATAGAATAACTATTTTTCCGACGAGAGAATTTCCTTCAAACTTTCTAATAATACACTGGCATACCTGAACATTCGAAAAATTAAAAAAAAAGATACCCCAATTGAGATTGTTTTCTCAGTAGATTGAGACACAAATATATTCAACATAGATCTTAGTACTGACTTTCTCCCACTCAAATCTACTGGTTTCAGCACCCATACTGGAATACTAAGTCCAAACATACTAAAGAACCCCATATTTGATTGAGTTCCCTTGATAGAATAACTATTTTTCCAACAAGAGAATTTCCTTCAAACTTTCCCATATTACACTGACAAAATTTGAACTTTCGAAAAAAAAAAAAAAGATACCCCAATTGAGGTCGTTTTCTCAGTAGATTGAGACACAAATATATTCAACACAGATCTTAATACTGACTTTCCCCCACTAAAATCTACTGGTTTCAGCACCCGTACTGGAATACTCAGTCCAAATAAACTGCAGAACCCCAGATTTAATTGAGTTCCCAAAATAGAATAACTATTTTTCCGACGAGAGAATTTCCTTCAAACTTTCCAATATAACACTGACAAACTTGAACTTTTGAAATATTAAAAAAAACGATACCCCAATTGAGCTCGTTTTCTCGGTAGATTGAGACACAAATATTTTCAACACAGATCTTAATACTGACTTCCCCCCACTCAAAACTACTGGTTTCCGCATCTGTACTAGAATACTCAATCCAAATAAACTGCAGAACCCCAGATTTGATTGAGTTCCCTTGATAGAATAACTATTTTTCCGACGAGAGAATTTCCTTCAAACTTTCCCATATTACACTGACAAACTTTAACTTTAGAAAATTAAAAAAAAAAGATACCCCAATTGAGCTCGTTTTCTCAGTAGATTGAGACACAAATATATTCAACACAGATCTTAGTACTGACTTTCCCTTACTCAAATCTACTGGTTTCAGCACCCATACTGGAATACTAAGTCCAAATATACTGTAGAACCCCAGATTTGAATGAGTTCCCTTGATAGAATAACTATTTTTCCAATGAGAGAATTTCCTTCAAACTTTCCCATATTACACTGACAAACTTGAACTTTAGAAAATTTAAATAAAACGATACCCCAATTGAGCTCGATTTCTATTTAGATTGAGACACAAATATATTCAACACAGATCTTATACTGACTTCCCCCAACTCAAAACTACTGATTTCCGCATCCGTACTAGAATACTCAGTCCAAATAAACTGCAGACCCCAAGATTTTAATGAGTTCCCTTGATAGAATACTAGTAACTATTTTTCCGATGAGAGAATTTCCTTCAAACTTTCTAATATTACACTGGCATACCTGAACATTCGAAAAATTAAAAAAAAATATACCCCAATTGAGCTTGTTTTCTCAGTAGATTGAGACACAAATATATTGAACACAGATCTTCGTACTGACTTTCCCCCACTCAAATCTTCTGGTTTCAGCACCCATACTGGAATACTAAGTCCAAATATACTGTAGAACCCCAGATTTGATTGAGTTCCCTTGATAGAATAACTATTTTTCCGACAAGAGAATTTCCTTCAAACTTTCCCATATTACACTGACAAAATTTGAGCTTTCGAAAATTTAAAAAAAAAGATACCCCAATTGAGGTCGTTTTCTCAGTAGATTGAGACACAAATATATTCAACACAGATCTTAATACTGACTTTCCCCCACTAAAATCTACTGGTTTCAGCACCCGTACTGGAATACTCAGTCCAAATAAACTGCAGAACCCCAGATTTGATTGAGTTTCCAAAATAGAATAACTATTTTTCCGATGAGAGAATTTCCTTCAAACTTTCCAATATTACACTGACAAACTTGAACTTTTGAAATTAAAAAAAAAAAGATAGCCCAATTGAGCTCGTTTTCTCAGTAGATTGAGACACAAATATTTTCAACACAGATCTTAATACTGACTTCCCCCCACTCAAAACTACTGGTTTCCGCATCCGTACTAGAATACTCAATCCAAATATACTGCAGAACCCCAGATTTGATTGAGTTCCCTTGATAGAATAACTATTTTTCAGACGAGAGAATTTCCTTCAAACTTTCCCATATTACACTGACAAACTTGAACTTTAGAAAATTTAAAAAAAAAGATACCCCAATTGAGCTCGATTTCTTGGTAGATTGAGACACAAATATATTCAACACAGATCTTATACTGACTTCCCCCAACTTAAAACTACTGGTTTCCGCATCCGTACTAGAATACTCAGTCCAAATAAACTGCAGAACCCCACGATTTTAATGACTTCCCTTGATAGAATAACTATTTTTCCGACGAGAGAATTTCCTTCAAACTTTCCAATATAACACTGACAAACTTGAACTTTTGAAATATTAAAAAAAAAGATACCCCAATTGAGCTCGTTTTTTTTGGTAGATTGAGACACAAATATTTTCAGCACAGATCTTAGTACTGACTTTCCCCCACTCAAATCTACTGGTTTCAGCACCCATACTGGAATACTAAGTCCAAATATTCTGTAGAACCCCAGATTTGATTGAGTTCCCTTGATAGAATAACTATTTTTCCAATGAGAGAATTTCCTTCAAACTTTCCCATATTACACTGACAAACTTGAACTTTAGAAAATTTAAATAAAACGATACCCCAATTGAGCTCGATTTCTTGGTAGATTGAGACACAAATATATTCAACACAGATCTTATACTGACTTCCCCCAACTCAAAACTACTGGTTTCCGCATCCGTACTAGAATACTCAGTCCAAATAAACTGCAGACCCCAAAATTTTAATGACTTCCCTTGATTGAATAACTATTTTTCTGACGAGAGAATTTCCTTTGAACTTTCTAATATTACACTGGCATACCTGAACATTCGAAAAGTTAAAAAAAAATATACCCCAATTGAGCTTGTTTTCTCAGTAGATTGAGACACAAATATATTGAACACAGATCTTAGTACTGACTTTCCCCCACTCAAATCTACTGGTTTCAGCACCCATACTGGAATACTAAGTCCAAATATACTGCAGAACCCCAGATTTGATTGAGTTCCCAAAATAGAATAACTATTTTCCGACAAGAGAATTTCCTTCAAACTTTCCCATATTACACTGACAAAATTTGAACTTTCGAAAATTAAAAATAAAAGATACCCCAATTGAGCTAGTTTTCTCAGTAGATTGAGACACAAATATGTTCAACACAGATGTTAATACTGACTTCCCCCCACTCAAAACTACTAGTTTTAGCACCCGTACTAGAATACTAAGTCCAAATAAACTGCAGACCCCCAGCTTTTAATGACTTTCCTTGATAAAATAACTATTTTTCCAATGAGAGAATTTCCTTCAAACTTTCCAATATTACACTGACCATCTTGAACGTTCGAAATTAAAAAAAAAGATACCCCAATTGAGCTCCTTTTCTTGGTAGATTGAGACAAATATATGTTCAACACAGATCTTAATACAGACTTTCCCCCACTCATTTCTACTGGTTTCAGCACCCGTGCACACATACTGACACTAACATTTGACTGAGTTCCCTTGATAAGATAGATTTTTTTTCCCCATGAGAGAATTTCTTTCAAACATTTCTATACTACATCATCACACTTGAACTTTCTAAAATTAAAAGAAAGGATTCCCCAACTGAGCTTGTTTTCTCGGTAAATTGAGACACAAACATGTTTTACACACATCTTAATACTTGTTGAGACAAATGCATTTAACCAACATTTTAAATCTTACTTGCCTTGAATCAGTTTAATTTCAACAAAGAACAGTTCAGATTTATACAGTCAATTTTGTTGTGCACATGAGTCTGGAATTCATACACATATCTTTATTGATAAACCTAAATCTGGTCTGGAAAATTATTTTCAATTGAGTTAATTTCTAGGACCTGGCGATGGACGTGGACACTCCTCTGCATTCTAGCCATCTTTTCAGATAGACTTCTCTGTTAGTCCTTCTAGATCTAGACACCTAGAAGCCTAGCCTGGTTCTCAGGCTGAGGTAGATACTGCAAACAGGTGTCCCCAATTATCCTTAAACTTCCTGTATCTCGGTACGAGTGGGGTCAAGATGCCATCAAACTTCATTCACCATTGACTGAAGATAACAATGTTTATCTGCATGTGTGAATAAGCCTTGTTTATAGCATATTTGGGGCTTGAATAACTGCCTCACTATACACTGCTTAGAGTGATTTTCTGAGTTACAGGACATTCTGTGGTCTGTACCACAAGGATCAGTGTTAGGAACATTGATGTTTCTGATCTACCACCTACCTCTTGGGAAACTCATCACAAAGCATGGTTTAGAGCTTCACATATATGCAGATGACACACAGCTTTATCTGTCAATAAAACCCATCACTCAACAAGGAGTTGCTAGGCTGGAAGGCTGCCTCACTGACATATATACATGGATGTCACAGAACAAGCTGAAACTAAATGCAGACAAAACGGAAGTCTTAGTGCTGTGCACCCCTAAGCAGCAAGCCAAACTATCTGTGCCTACCATTTCCGTAAATGGTGAGATTGTCAAGATTCTCGATATACATATCTGACATCTGGGCTCTGTTTTCGATACAAGGATGAATATGGCAGCACATGTGTCAAAGGCTGTCAAATCTGCAAACTATCACCTTTGAAACATCAGAAGGATCAGAAAATACTTGACTGCAGAATCAAGTAAGAGTGCAGTCTTACCCCTTGTAAATTAAAATTTAGACTACTGCAATGGACTTCTCTATGGAATACCTGAAGAGCTTATATGTAAGCTCCAGAGAGTGCAAAATAACGCTGCCAGGGTGATCATTCTCACAGAGAAACATGACCATACAACACCAATACTAAAGGAACAGCACTGGCTACCAGTCAGAAATAGAATTGAATTCAAGATTTTGCTACTGGCATACAAGTGTCTGCATGGAATTGCACCTTTTCTGAGGGAATTGCTGAGAGAGTATGTCCCACCACGGACACTGAGATCAACGTCCAAGAACTTACTCTGCAAGCCGAATACCAACATGAAACCCTATGGTGATAAATTGTTTAGTGCCTGTGCCCCAAATCTATGAAATCAGCTCCCAAATAATATTCGGGCAGCTTGGAGTGTGGCAAATTTCAAACGACAACTGAAAACATATTTGTTCAAAGATGTATATATCATTTAACTATGTGGATATCAACATCTCTCCTTTGACAATGGAATGGAATGCGTCTTTGGGCATGTTTATATGGAAAGGGCGCAATATGAAATGACAATATTATTATTATTATTAATATTATAATTATTATTATTGACAGTGGACTGCCTACATGGCACAGGAAGGTGATGTCATTTTGTGTGACATTACAAACCTGAATTATATATACAGGCAATTGAGTATAGTATACCCTAGGACACTTTTGGACCAAAGATTTATTATTTTTGTGTTGTAAGTGAAAGACACTGCCAATCTAATTTCTATCAAATATACATCTAACTGATCCAGGAGAAAATAAAATATTGAAATATATATACAATTGTATGTTGTTTGATGACCGAAGTATAGCATTGCTTACTTGCAAAGTAAACTGTGATTAAACGTAATGTTAACTCCTAGTTTATCTACAGTTTATTGACAGTAATACCTAGATAAACATGGCAACTGATTGCTTTTTTACAGTTTATTTAGCAGGTAAGCAGTTAACTGTAGCCTTATTGACAAGTGAACCCTCAAACCTATTTTAGTTTATTGACAAGAAAATGCAAATAAACATGAACTTTATTCACAGTTTATTTTGAAATTAAACTGTTAACTGAAACATCAACGACAGGTATATCCCAAGTTTATTACTTGTTTATTGACAAGAATATTTGATGTTTATTCGTAGTTTACTTTGCTAATAAACTTTTAACTGAAGTATATGCATGCATCATTGAAACGTAAACCTCAAGTATAGTTCTAGTTTATTAACAAGAATATGTAAAATAAACTTGATGTTCATTAGTTTATTCACAGTTTATTTTGACAGTAAATTGCTAACTAAAGCCTCATTCACAGGTATATGCAAGTAAACATAATGTTTATCTATGGTTTATTTTGCACATAAACCAAAGATTCCATGTTTACTAAGCCGAGTTTACATGATGTTTAATATAGTTTATTTTTTCAGTTTATTTTAAACATCAAGTTTAATCTGTGCAATAAACATAAAGTAAATCTTGCTCTTTACACGCCACGTAAACTATATGTAAACATAAAGTAAACTTTAAGTTTACTTTATGTTTACTAGAAGGTAAATGAAAATAAACATGAAGTTTAATAATGTTTAAGTATAGTTTACTTTACAAATAAACTCAACTTTTCGTGCAGTGCTCTGCTAGCCGGTTTCACCCTGCATTATACTTGAACACTCTACCAAAGGTTGCTGAACTGTCGCGTACTAATTGACATAGACGGATTAGAATGCTCAGGGCATGTTTACGTTTGATTGATTGATTGATTGATTGATTGATTTATTGTATTGACCTCAAAACAAACTCAGTACAGAGTTATAAGTCATTGATATACAACCTGACAAATATGAATACAATCATAACGATCTTGAAACATGTATGCAGTATTCTTGAATGCTCTAGCAAGGAGTACTGAACAACTGCGTGCATTGATATAGACGCAAAAGAATACTAAGGGTATGTTTATTTCTTTGAGAGTATGTTGGTAAAATATGCTTTTAAAATCAAATATCACCCAGCTGATACTTAAGTATGCTTAGGTTTTTTGAAATCACAGATCTGCTGTGGATGAAGGAGTGGACTTGCTGGAATTTGCCTAATCTGAAGTATTCTGAACACTGAAAGAGTAACCTTTCACTGGCCGGTGTTCAATTTTGTAGATTTACTCGTGTACGAGACGCATTTATGTTTAGGAAGTGTTTAGGAGGTGTTTAGGAAATTATGGATATATACCCGTATTCTAAGTGGCATGTGTAATTACTTGGGAGATATCCTTCTGAGAAAAGCGATTGGTCAGAATTAGAGGTAGATTTTTGAACACTGTACTATCTGAACTGTGGTGTCATCGCATGAGGAAAAATAGCTTAGAAAAGGAGCATTGAATTATTTTCGTGGATAGGTTTATTTTCGTATAGCTATTATAGGGGTAAGTGGGCGAGGAGAATGGCTTTCTGACCACTTTGAACCTTAGGTGAACACATAGTCTGACACCTATACTAGTTGTTATGATGTTTGAGGATTGTTTAACCCAAAAAGGTCTGCAACGAAAGAGTACGAAAGAGAATACGTGATAAGCAGAATTTTTTTACCAACAATTCTTTTTCGAAAACGTCCTAAAAATAGTTTTTTATGCCTGTCGCGTATGCTCTTCCGCACAACTGCCAGTTAATTATTTAACGGCAATATGACGTTTTCATAGAGATACACACGTATCACATATGCGTACGATCTAGAGGTAGAAGGGCCGTCTGGTGTGACTGGATACTCAATGGGTGATGGTTGATGTGAGCCACCAACATTAAGACCTTTCATATACAGGCAACTCTGCTTAATCCGGACTGATGTGGACCCTAAATTTCTGTCCGGATTAGACAAAATCCGGATTATGCGTATTGGAATTATATGCATAGGAAGGGACTGGGACCTTCCAATCCGTCCGATTTAGACGAAAATCCGGATTATACATGTCCGGATTAAGCAGAGTTGCCTGTTGGAAGATGTGTCAATAATTCTGCTTAGAACCAGGCCCATGCACATGGCGCTGGGTCTGCCCTGTTGGCCGAGTGTCTAAGGCGTTGCCACTAACCTCTAGCTGTCTCACACCACTGCCCGGATTCGAATCCAGGTCAGGGCATGTGAGACATTTATCAGTGACCTGGGGTTATGTACGTGTTGTTTTTCGCTAGCTACTCCCATTTCCTCCACTACTTACGATTGGTGTAATAGAGTAAAAGTCAAAATGGCCTGCATTTACTTTACTATAGAATAAATATAGCCTTTTAATATGAGCTGAATATATGAAATATCTGGTCACGTGTTTGTGAACCCTTCGAGATTTCTGTTGTGTCTACAACAGCAGGGTGATCAGGGTTAAGAACTTAGGCAGTCAAAAGTAGGTGATTTGCCTCTAATATAGTACAGGCAACTCTGCGTAATCCGGACATTTGTTATCCGGATTTTCGTCTAAACCTGACAGATTGGAAGGTCCCAGTCCCTTCCTATACATATAATTCCTAAACGCATAATCCGGATTTTGCCTAATCCGAACAGAAATTTAGGGTACACATCAGTCCGGATTAAGCAAAGTTGCCTGTAGGTGTTTGTGATGCTTTGGAGCTAGGTCCAATATTTTGCCCATGAACCTTTCTCTCACGTCCGCCCGAGAAGTACACATCAAGATAAAGTGTATTCTGTATTCTGTAGCTCGATTGCATAATGGGCAAATGTCAGATTTGGTCAGTTTTAACCCCGATGGCTAAACCTTTAAGAGGATATGATTTCAACGAAATAAGTGCCTTTATATTGGCCTTTATTACTTTTGTTAGTCACGCAGTACGCTGAGTGCAATTTAGTCTTCTCGTAAGCTCACGATACTTGTGAATATTGAAAGTCCGCTTCGCTCACCTTCGTCTTAGTTCTGCCAATGCAAACATGAAATAGATGCGCTTTCCTACACACCGCATTGACACCTATAAATAAGAATATTTTCAAAAATCCCACCAAAATTGTTGTGGTCAAAACACTCAATTCACAGAACGCTTAGAGTTCGGTTTACAAATCAGCCTAGTGGTTGTTATAACGCTGGTGCATACAGATAGCTGTATCACAGGACAATTGCTACCCTTATTACTAGTCAAACATTTATTTGCACGTACATGTTCATGTTTACATGTTGTAGATATGTCAATATGGTGGTATTTTGAAATCCTCGGGAATTCAAAACATTCCAATATCATTCAAATGCCACGCACTCGCCAAAGTAGGACGCCGCTAGAAAATGCCGCTAACTTCGTGAAAAGCAATTCGAAAATGGGCAACTTTTAGGAATTGAGTTCCCTATAAAACCAACATACACGCAAACTATAATTCACTACTTTTTCATTTTTTTTTATAATTACAGAGTTGCTACGAATGACTCCAGGATGTCTTTTTGGAATGATTTTTTCGACAACCTTCCTACGAACTTTACCGTCCTGGACTTCACGTCACGTTGGTCATATTTCAATAGCAGTTTGCCTGGCTTTAGTTCACTCAACAACGTTACCCAGTCACTAGCTGCCTCGACCTACAAGCCAGAGGATAAGGCAGTTGTTTTGGAGTATATAGAGTATGCAGCAAAGAATGGTTTCAACGCTACAGTGTCCTGGGTATTCAGCACTATCTGGTAAGTGACACTAATACCTCTTTGGTGCTATCATAAGTGCAAGTGAAAACTGAATGTAGATAATAACGAATAGTTCTGTGTGCTGTAGCGAAGTCTTGCCTCGAACACAATAGAAACAATGCTTTAGATTGATGATAATATCAATAATCATGTCAGTCTGCACAGTTGGCTTTGAGAAATCACTAGGTTCAGAGCCCTGGAATCTCATAGAATATAAACGCACACTGGCCGGTTTTTCAGGTTAGTGCCCAGACTACCTTAAGGCATCTCTTTTCTGCGATACTATCTCGTAATATATAAATATATGTATGTATATATATATATATATATATATATATATATATATATATATATATATATATATATATATATATATATATATATATATATATATATATATATAGTGTTGTATTGTTAGTGTCTGCTGAGCTCACGTACTGTTCAACCTTTTATTTTTCATGATTTGTAATCATCCCATTTCTTACTTTTAGGGACGTTCCAGTAGCGACTACCGTCGCCCCGAATAACCCATGTACCCCAGAAAATATAGCTGCTGACAACTTTGGTTCACTTCTATTGCCAGGCGTACGTATAATGAGATTTATCCTCTTAACCATTTGGACTCTCTACTTGTAGTTCTCTGATATCATCATCTTTTGGAATCCGTCCATAAAGTAGAGATCTACATCATATCCGGGTCATTTTCGAAAAGTGAATACTAGATCCATTATCTGAAAACTAAATCAACAGAAGACAACAGCAGTTATACCATTGTATATGTTACATCGCATGCTTTACGAATAATCAAGAATTTATCACTAAGGGGGCATTTTGATATGATATGCCACCGCTTAGATACAATATCTGCATTTGCATGTTTTACAAAAATGTCAAGACTCGCTATTTCTCATGTGATCATTCACGTGTTTGGTAAGTTCCAAAGTTCTACCTTCAAAATTTTTAGGGAACCTGCACGATGAGTATTTCTGGCTGCAGGCTAAATGACACTCAAACCTAGCCTTCACCATAGGTTTTATATTGCGTTGGAGTGAAATGATATAGGTGTCAAACTGTGCCTCACAACTTTGACATGGATGATCGGATTTGGTGAAAATAATAACAGTTTATCTCTAAGATATCATTGTTCTACCATTATTAGGTTGAAATACCCATTGAAGAAATTCCATTCCCAATGGTCATTTGGAATCATTTTATGACCATATTTGGTAAAGATTGCCATATATGGAAAAATGCGCTACTTTCGTTGCTTAGCAATGTGTGACGTGTGCATGGCCTAGAAAGTATATAAGTCGTGCGTGCTGAGATTGCCATTTTTGGTGTAGTTAAGCTTGTTTGAGGAAATAATGGGAAAAGGGCAGGATTGCATTTTTGGAACACCCTGTAGAAGTATACACACCATCAACTATTTGCTTTTTGTTTTGCAGGTGGCCATATGCTGTGTGGTGGGCTTCATACAAAGGAGGACACGTATAAAACCAGGATGTTGTTGCGGACGGCCATCTATTGCATAGTAAGTGAGACCCTTTTCAGATATATACAAACCACATACTCCTAGAAGACATCATATATCATGTCACAGTTGTTTATATACTGACTCATTTAATACTTCTATATTGTATTACTGCTAGGCAGACATCATACAGTAAAGACTTTTAATTCCTGCACCAGTCGACCAAGTGCCTGGCAGTGCCTGGTTGCACAAACACCCATGGCTAACATGTCAAAAAGATAAGCCAAACACATAAATGACCCATGTAGCTTGCAAATCAAAGCTACGTTCGGTTGTGAGGTCATCCATGCCTCCATGTCTAGAACACTGGGTGGTTATGGGGCGTGCGGTCGTGTAATATGCTCGGGCTGCCCATGCATTTTGTGCAGGAATTAAATGTCGGCACTGTATATCATGTCACAATTAAATATATAAATATAGTGACTCAGCTAATGCTTTCATGTTGTATAATAATACAATGACAGTCTGTATGGTTAGAAAAGAGATCCAAATTGATGATAACCTTGGTGATTTTTAACGCGAATTTGGCGATGTTGTGCAGATACTGACAGACGCACATGTAATTACTTTATCGAGTCCCTATTAACAGTGATAAACTGGTCATATTATGTGCCCGTATCGCATCCCTGATATGCATATCATCCTATTCTAAGAAATAGATATATTTTTTTCATGTTTATGATGTAACTCCTGGTAGATAGACGTTTTGTTTAACGCTCATTCTTGAAAAGATATTGATATATACAACTTTGCAATATTGGATACGTGTGTCTATTCGTTTTTTTCCAGCCCAGTTAATTTCATCGATGAAGGAAAACGTCGCGTGGGTTTTGCAGTGGCCTATATGCTGATCGCTTACTTTCTGTTGGAGGTATTATTTGGCGAGCTGTTCCTCGATTTTGCTATATACTACACCGATCCTGTCTTTAAAAAGAATTTTGGCTGGACCCGAAGTAAGTTTATCTATATCGCTGTACGCACACAAACGCATATATCTATCTATATCTATATCTATATCTATATCTATATCTATATCTATATATATATATACAGGTGAACTTGGATATGACGGACTCAATGGGACCTGGGAAATTGGTCCGTCATATGCAAAATCCGTCGAATACGTATGACGAATACTTGATATGCAACGGACTGGGACCAAGCATATCGTCCGTCATATGCAAAAATCTGTCATACAGTGGTCCGTCATATCCAAGTTCACCTGTATATATATATATATATATATATATATATATATATATATATATGTATATATATATATATATATATATATATATATATATATATATATATATATATATATATATATATATATATATTTATATATATACATATATATATATATATATAAATATCTATATGCATATACATATATATATATGTATATATATATATATATATATATATATATATATATATATATATATATATATATATATATATATGTGTGTATACATATATATATATATATATATATATATATATATATATATATATATATATATATATATGATATCACCTCAATGCATGTTACATACATGTACATACATACATACATTTATACGTATAAATATATATATATATATATATATATATATATATATATATATATATATATATATATATATATATATATATATATATATACATTCATATACATATATAAAATAGAAATATAGATAGATTAGAATGTTTATAGATTTAAATAGATTGCATGATAAGTATATGCTGTCCTTCACCCTACCACGTTCCAGGTGATGTTTATATACTTAAGAAAACTACCGCATAGCCTACCCATATAGACAATCTGCTTACGTATGTGACACTTGTCTCTTTCCCAGCATTCCTGGTCCTGGCCAACGTGATCCTGGTAGGAATTGTCGGATATCCTTGGTTCGTATGCCTGACACTGAGACGTTACATAGTTGCCAACATCCTTGGTATACTAGGCATCATCCCTGCGTAAGTTTTTACCGGTGTTTTGTACCATTTTTATAGAGATTGTACGGTGTCTTTAACCCTTCCAATGCTGAGGCTTAACTTTTGTCCAAAGCACAAAAATGCAAAGATTTTCGATACCCATCCAAACTCTGTCATGTTGGTATTCATTGGATAGCTCTCACTGAGTACTCTCATATGAGTACCCATTTGCCTGGGTTTCAGTCAGTTTTCAGGTATTTTGCATCATTTTGTATTGGCCAAATTTGACACCAGCAGCGTAAGGGTTAAGGAGTTGCTTATTTCTAATACAGACGTGCAAGTGTTTCAGTATTATTACAGGAACTGAAACAATTTTCCTTTTTTCCATTGATGTAAACCAAATCGTTTGATATGCCATTTTTCTACTAAACATTTTTTACGTGAATTTTTTTTATTGGATATTTAATGCAGGTATTAAACGCATACAATTTGATATTTCAAAACGTGGTTTAATGAAACCATATTGCATTACTGGAATTCATATGGTTTATCTGTTTTAAGTCAGTTGACAGATCTTTGCTACTTGATATAAGTACAAGCTGCTAATAAGTGTTTGTTGTACAACCAAATAGCTCTTTCTTTAAATTTCGATGCAAATAGCAAGGAGAGGGGCAGCGTTGGAGCGAGGAAGTGGAAGGAAAGAGGTAGCAGTGGGACAGGGAGGTGGAAGGAGAGGGGTGCAGTGGGACAGGGAGGTGGAAGGAGAGGGGTGCAGTGGGACAGGGAGGTAGAAGGAGAGGGGTAGCAGTGGGACAGGGAGATAGAAGGAGAGGGGTAGCAGTGGGACGAGGAGGTGGAAGGAGAGGGGTAGCAGTGGGACAGGGAGGTGGAAGAAGAGGGGTAGCAGTGGGACGAGGAGGTGGAAGAAGAGGGGTAGCAGTGGGACGAGGAGGTGGAAGGAGAGGGCTAGCAGTGGGACAGGGAGGTGGAAGAAGAGGGGTAGCAGTGGGACGAGGAGGTGGAAGGAGAGGGCTAGCAGTGGGACAGGGAGGTGGAAGAAGAGGGGTAGCAGTGGGACAGGGAGATAGAAGGAGAGGGGTAGCAGTGGGACGAGGAGGTGGAAGGAGAGGGCTAGCAGTGGGACAGGGAGGTGGAAGAAGAGGGGTAGCGGCGGGATGAGGAGGTGGAAGGAGAGGGCTAGCAGTGGGACGAGGAGGTGGAAGGAGAGGGGTAGCAGTGGGACGAGGAGGTGGAAGGAGAGGAGTGGCAGTGGATTTAGGAGGTATTGTGGTGAGGCGAGGAGAGGAAAACAAAGAAAGTGGGTTAGGATTAGGGAAGGAATAAGATAAAAATAGACCATTGCTAAAAAAAACTACTTTAGGAGCTATATTAATTTGCCCCTCCTCAAACCACACAGTGAGATGGTGCAATGGAACCACTTAGTGGGTAATTTAAAACCCGTGGAACCCTCACGTGTGGGAGAAGAAGCCCGACATTCAGGAAATTTGGACCCTTTTTATATCATTTAGGCACATCAAT
>OZ012692.1:17701335-17703835 GCA_963942565.1 Maea johnstoni
TATTGTATTAACTGCGTGGTAAAGAGGTTCAGTACACATATTTGACTTACAGGATTGTGTTGTATGCTGAATGAAAGTACTTTTATGGCAAAAAATCATATCGATTATATGAAATAAAATCAAAAGACTAACTAAAACATAACCAATATTGAGGTGAGGTACAAAAAGGAATAAAGAATTTTTAGTGTGAATATGTTACATAAATCTGCTTAACGGAATTGCAATCTCTTTAACTAAGCTTGTATTGCTCTCAATGAGTCACACTTGTGCTGTAAATGACATTTTACTGGTTCATGTAGGTATTATTATTTCTATTCTTTCTGATACATTTCAGCTAGGTGTGGCTATGGGTATTGGTTTAGATGTCGTTTTCCCGGTAGTCAAACATCATATCCTTCCCCTAATCAAACCATTGCTCAAGGCGCAGAATCAGACCCATGTCTATCCTGTGTTGCTGCAAGCAGTGGATGTGATCAGATGTGAGTATTCACGTATTTCACATAATATTCACATATTTCCATTAAAAAAACCTTCGAATTTAGAATTTTGATTATCGTCACTTTTTCTGCCATATTTAGGCTAAATCTTGACCAGCCTGTTTATCTTAAGATATTTCTAAAAGTTATTATTCAACAAGATGCGAGTAGCAGCAACAGCCATTCCATAGCAAAAAACCTCCTAATTTTGAATTATGATTATCGTCACTTTTTCTGCCTCATTTAGGCTAAATCTTGACCAGCCAGTTGTAAGTTGTTGTTTTTTAAGATATTTAACAATTTCATTATTCGACAAGATGTGAGAAGCAGCAACAGCCATTCCATAGCAAAAAAACACCAAATTTAGAATTTTTATTATCTTCTCTTTTTCTGCCTCATTTAGGCTAAATCTTGACCAGCCTGTTGTAAGTTTTTTTTTATTTTAAGATATTTTTAAAATTTATCATTCAACAAGATGTGAGTACCAGCAACGGCCATACCCTAGCAAAAAATCTGCAATTCTAGAATTTTGATTATTGTCACTTTTTCTGCCATATGTGTGCTGAATCTTGACCAGCCAGTTGTAAATCTTTTTATTTTCAAATATTATTTTTTATCTATTTTTCAACAACTTGTCAACTTAAAATGTACAGTTCCAGAGTCGTATAAAGAGGTTGTGTAGTCAGGACAGCCAGTTGTAAATGGCGCAGGAGTCTGGAGTACCCACCATTAACCATCGCATTTTCCTTAAAGGACAATTCCACCATGAATAAAACAGAGGCGGTGGCTTTAGCTGGGCACTCTGGTTTCCTCCGCCAGTTACGACTGGCTAGTCACGAATTAGCTGGAATATGGCAGAAAAAGTGATGAAAAATCGAAATTTGAAATCCCGACTGTGATTCGAACCTCAGTGGGGAGAGACAGCGAGCAGTCAGTGGCAACTCCCTAGACCACTTGGCCTTCAGGGCAGACAAAACCTTTGAAATGATCAAGATCACAAACTGGAATAAAATAGTTCTACTCTTAGGATTAGATGATTAAAGTATTACATTTATATTTTAGCAATTCGGATAATGTGCTATTCATATAAAAATTTGTAATATGTAACCTTTTTTGTAGACAAAAACGCAGAGGATATATATATATATTTTTTATATATATATATATATATATATATATATATTATATATATATATATATATATATATATATATATATATATTATGTATATATACATATATATGTATATATATATATATATACATATATATATATATAATATGTATATATATATATATATAAATATAAATATGTATATATATATATATATATATATATATATATATATATATATATATATATATATATATATATATATATATATGTATATATATATATATACTTTATGAGTTAAATGGATTGCAAGTTTCTTTGTTTATAACTCGACATAACCTTTGTCACTTTAGATTCCTTCATGGTTGGCAACATCCTGTCTTTGGTTCTGCACTTCGTATTCACGATAGTCATTGTTGTCACATTCAGGTAAGTACAGTACTCCATTTGTATAGTTTGAAAGGTAGGGGTTAATGTTCCTCTTATACCCAGAGAAAACAAGTCAATGGAAACAATCAGTATTTGGGGTATTACAGGTCTTATCACCTGTAAGTGTTTGTTGGGAATAATAATAATAATAATAATATTGTCATAAATTGATATTGCGCCCTTTCCATATAAACATGCTCAAAGGCGCATTACATTCCATTGTCAAGGGATAGATGTTGATATCCACATAGTTAATTGATATATACATCTATGAACAGATGTGTTTTCAATTGTCGTTTGAAGATTGCCACACTCCCAGCTGCCCGAATATTATCTGGGAGCTGATTCCATAGTTTTGGGGCACAGGCACTAAAAGATCTGTCACCGTAGGTTTTCATGTTGTTTCTCGGATCGCAGAGTAAGTTCTTGGATGTTGATCTCAGTGTCCGTGGTGGGACATACTCTTTCAGCAATTCCCTCAG
>OZ012692.1:17708835-17743835 GCA_963942565.1 Maea johnstoni
CAGGCTTCGTTTAAAAACTCTAAGAGACCACCAGACTTAAGGTTTTCAAATCGTCATAGCCTGACCCAAGATCTCATAGCCCTACACTTTCTAAATGCTGCAGTCCCACTGCAGTCCTTCCCTAAAAGAATTTTAATTTTGAAGGCGTATCCTAGCTCTTTTCACTGTTTTATTGTACCAAAGGACAGATGATGTGTCAAATGGTTTTTTTTCAACTGATTTTATGATGGATATTGCTTTGAGCATGATTTAAAATTTCACTTTTCTTATAGCCAGCCGGGCTACAAAGGCAAATATTATGACAGTCCAACACAATTTTCTGTAGCCATTGGCCATGGGTCTAGTGGCTAGCTGGACCCCTGTTATGCGGCTGGTGGCTAATTTGACCAATACAAAATGATGATCAAATCAGAAGGCCAGAAAATAATGTCCACTGGCTTGCCCCTTCCGATTTTTTTCAGCAAAAAAGGGGGATCCACTCATTATGGGTCTGTGGGGTTAAAGGAGATACCGTATTCGCCCGATTAAGCACACGGTCCCGAATAAGCGCAACCCCCCCCCCTATTTTTCATGGTTAGAGGGGGAATGGCCAATGCAACTGTCATGAAAAACTTGTAAAACTTCCCCCCAGAAGAAGTCAGAAAAGAGAAATCACATACCTTTCCTCTTGCCGTGTCAGCAAACCAGCGCTGAATTCTGCCATTTCAGCAGTTCCTTCAATCTCTCACTGTTGATATTCGCTGCATGATTGTACTATTGACCAATTAACGATCTTATTACTTGCGGGATTGTAGCGGCAAATGTCTAAGGAAGCTGAACAGCCTCAACCTCTACCCGCACAGTGCTGTTAATCAGAGAAAACGGTAATAGAAACAATGCTATTGAGAAAGAATTGACCCTTATGCTGCTGGTGGCTAATTTGGCCAATACAAAATGATGATCAAATCAGAAGGCCAGAAAATAATGTCCACTGGCTTGCCCCTTCCAAATTTTTTCAGCAAAAAAGGGGGATCCGCTCATTTGGTGTCTGTGAGGTTAAATGGAGATTTATGGTTATAATGCAAAAAGGTACCGTTAACAGTACCATTTCATTGGTACCGATACCGAACCGTACCATTTTATGTTAGAGGTATATCCATCCCCATTCCTAAATCTGTGCCCTTGTAATTTCAGGCTTCAGTGCATACCTTGGTATGCTGGATGTTGATGTCACCCACAACCACCCCATAGTAAAGACGTTTGTGGCGCTGTCCTGGCAGACCCTGTATGAGAACTACCCCTCTAAGGAGGGCTGTGACAACCCTGCTCTGGAGGTGGACGTAGAGAACGAGAAGAGTAAGATGCAAAAACATGCAAAATGCATTCTTATAATGATGATACTAATAATAATGATAATAATGATAATAATAATGATAATAATATTAATAATAATGATAATAATGATGATAATAATAATAATAATAATAATTATAATAATGATAATGATATAAATGATAATAATAATAATAATAATAATAATAATAATAATAATAATAATAATAATAATAACAATTATAATAATGATAATAATGATAATAATAATAGTAATAATAATAATAGTAATAGTTTGCCTTAAATAGTTTGCACCAGATGGGAAATAGCTTGAAAATAAAGAAACTTATGAATATTTGCAAGAGGTGTGTAGGTTGTAATTAATAATTCTCCTCTATACCATCCATTTCTGTGCCCCCTGAAAATATTGCCTATTTTGCTGTTACCCCAGTATCTAGCTTCCATACAAGAGCATGATTGGGATATTCACATTCAAAGGAAATACATTTATGATGATCAGATCACTACCACCAACATTCCCTCAAACCTTTTGTGAATCCATGCTTTATTCCAAAACTGCTCCGAAGCTAGGTCTCAAAGATCAGGACAATACTACTCAAGAACTCTAGCCAGGAATTGGTTAATACTTTCCAAAACTTACCTTATTAGGACGATATTTTCAAAATAGTCAATAACATTAGACTCTAAAATCAAACCTATGGAATATATAAACATCTCACTCATTGCATGTTATAATTATTTTGTTAAACCTGTCTTAACTCTTATGTTGGTCAAAAGTGGCTAATTTTGCCATTACAAAATGACGCGAAAAACCTAATAATCACTGAAACCCTGGCAAATGGGTACTCATTTGAGAGTACTCCGTGAGAGCTTTCCAATGAATACCAACACGACAGGGTTTAGATGGTTTTCGAAAATCTTTGCGTCATATGCTTAGGACGAATGTAGCCTCAGCATTGGATGGGTTAAAATAAAATGTCTTTGTTGTTATTGCAGGTGATGTTGAGCTGAAAAGACCAATGAAGAAGTTGTGGCCTCGGAACAAGTGGCGTCTTTCCATGACCCTGATCAACAACCCTCACATCCTGGCAGACAGGTGGAAGACACAGATTCTAGAGGAGAGGAAGAAAGCAAAAGAAGAAAACACAAAGGTAGGGACTATGAACATGTAAACTGGATTAAACCGTATGCTGCTGGTAGCTAATTTAGTCATTTCAAAAAAAAAACTGAAAAATTGCTAAAACCCTGGTACTTGGGTTCTCAGCTGAGAGTATTCAGCTAGAGCTATCCAATGAATACCAGCATGACAGGGTTTACATATTTGTGCTTTGGACGAAAGTAGCCTCAGCATTGGAAGGGTTACGAGGTACTGGTATTGGTACCAGTATCATTTCAAAAAGTACCGCACCGTATTGTGCCGTTTCATTACTTCAAATAGAGATACTCTTCATGATTTTAACCACTGTAAAGTTATCATTTAGTAGGGATTGTCCTGAACATGACCGTTCACAACAAAATTTATAAGGTAATAAAACAAATTAGTTCTTTTAACAATATATACCGTTAAAATACCATACCGTTTCAATGGTACCAATAACGTACCGTACTGTTTCGTTAATTTAGGTATCCAACCCTATTTAAGAAATTATGAAATTAAGGAAGTGCTCACTCTTGTAAATTAACTAGATCACTATCCCCTAAGGGAAAAGATCCATGCCTGACTATTTTGGTGATCTCTCATTAATGAAAGCAATTTTCAGAAAATATTGGAAGAAGAAATCTTGACTATAATCCAAGCCAAGAACTCTCCTTCAAATATTCTATGAATTTCTGACTTATTCCAAAGTTACTTTCAAAAGTACTCTAGGAGCACTTCTAATGGAGAACTCCAGGCTTGCATGGGTTAACTGGTATTAAGGCTGCTTTGGAGTAGCTTCATTTCACTGTATAGGAACAGCTCTAGTAGTACCTTAAATTCTTGGAGATTTAGACCACCCTAGGAATTTTGGCCACTTTGATTATTTTGCAAAATATTTAATGGGAAAGCTGGGCCACCTGCGATGTATCACCAGTTGCCTTTTCACAAAATATGGATCTGGCTGTAAATATTGCTGATACAAATGCAACATATTTTCAGAAAAAATGGGCCACCCTCAATCCATAAAAATTGTTATTATCAAAAAGTGTCCAAAATTACTGAGAATTTACAGTATTAATACAAAGATACTGTAAAGCTAATTTGTATGTATAAATGCTGCTCTATTAACACTTCTCGAGTAGAAGCATGATTAAATGAATGATGAAATAATTTTAAACTTAAATGCAGGTTGTCCCAATTATTCATTATGTTAACTTAGAAGTTCATACCAGAAATATATCCCACTTATATTGTAATTCTGGCTTGAATGTACTAATTGCTAGTCCTGGAACACTGGTTCACTTTGAAATGAAGGACAAATGCACATCCTGCATTTTATAGAAAATGCCTATAAAATTTGCTCTACTCCTTGTATGTGCAAAACCATCAACATATGTATTTGTTATATTGCAACAAACGCTACAAGAAAGACTTGGAAATTAGAAAATATGGTTTTATGGTTGCTTTTAGTGCATGTGACCTACAGCTTACACAAAAAGAAATTAGGAAGTATGATTTTATGATTTCTTTTAAGTGCATGGGACCTACGTAGCTTCTACACAAAAATAGCTGGACAAATCATTCTTGATTTGCTCATTCATGCAGCACTGAACTTAATATCATCTCTATTAACTTAACATCTAATTCATTACTGTTTGCAGAGAAAAATGGTAAGATAATTCATTGAATGCATCCCATTTCTTTGATAAGCTGCTTTAATGCACAATTGCTAGGAAAGAAATTATACAAATTATACATTTATCATCATGATCAATTTTAGCATGTAGGTGCACTATTTTAAAGAACTAGTACAACTTAGTTATCTGATTAATGATTATCTGAATGCTACACTGGAGCAGCACAAGAGCATCTTGTACTTATTGTTGCTTTGTTCACCAGAGTTTGTGCACTTTATGATACATATATGTGAGAGTTTTGTGCAGATTATTTGCCACACTAGTTTGCCTCAGGCCCTACCCTGATGGCCGTGTGGTCTAAGGCGTTGCCACTGACTGCTCGCTGTCTCTCACCACTGTCCGGGTTCGAATCCCACCAGAGGCATGTGGGAGAGTTGCCAGTGACTTGAGGGCTACACAGTGGTTTTTGCCGGGTCTACCTACAACTGGCTAGTCATGGTTTAGCCGCAATAATTATCAGAAAATGTGACGAAAAACCGAAATTCCAAATCCAATTCCACACTAGTTTGCTTAAATCTGATGATAATTGACTCAAAGGTCTAACACACAGCTACTAAGTTAGTGAAATGTGTGAGTTCTATACAATAGAGAGTATTCATCATCTGTATGTATGTGTGTGTGTGTATATATATATATATATATATATATATATATATATATATATATATATATATATATATATATATATATATATATATATATATATAGTGATTTACTGTATAATCAATTGTATGAAAACCTCCTACAAGTTTTACAAAATGTTTGAGAATGAACCTACTAAGGTTTTTTTTTGGCTACTAGAGTGCCCAATCGATAATGTAAGCAATGACAAAGCAACGACATTTCGCTACATTGCAGGTAAATGGATCTATGCAATTTACCGTAAAACACTAAAAAATCGTAGTTCAATAATAATGAACCTTACTATATGCAACAATATTTCATTCCAATGTTCCGTGTTGCACATGTAAACCCCAATATACAATATCAGAAATCAGTAAAAAGGGTGCTAGGGTTTCGGTACTGAACTAGCTAGCCGTATGCCTTTAACGATCATGACCTATACGGTAATACATTTTGTTCACTGAATCATACAGTCATTATTTAATTTCTAAATAGATTTGCATATTAGTTCGTTCATCTATCTCTGTTTGGCGAGCACTTGTAAATCTTATCTTCTGTGTTTCCTATAAGTTTGTAGTTTTCGTCTCATGTTATTCAGTTTATCTTTTGCAGTTTAATTTCTTGTTTCTTTTGTTATTCTTTGTGTTTTTGATGTAAATGTATATTTTATATACCATCACATGGTCTATGAATATACTACTAATGTGTCTACTACTACTACTACTACTACTACTACTACTGCTTTAGCTGCACCACTGCGATATTTGCACTCACTTTAAGAATGCTCTTGAGTCTGTATTGGCTGTAGTCACTAGAAACTAGATTTGAAATTTCATTAATTGTCACTTTTTTCTGCCATTTCGGAGGTGAAATCAGGCTAGCTTATTGTAAATAATGAAGAAAACTGCATACTCAGGGAAAACCTATTCGCCTGACCCCCAAGTCACTGGCAACTTTCACACCTGCCAGTTTTGAAAAATATTCAAATGGGATGGTTACTTCATTCATTCGTGTTACACTTAGAAAGAATTAATGTTCTGAAAGCAGTGAATATACGTTAAGTAATTGAGTTACTTTTGAAATAGTTGAAGAGGGCCATTGAATTCTCAACATATTGCTTATTAACTCTTATAATGCTGAGGCTACTTTTGTCCAAAGCTCAAGGACGCAAAGATTTCCGAAAAAAATCTGAACTCTGTAATGCTGGTATTCATCTGATAGCTCTTGCTGAGTACTCTCAGATGAGTACCCATGTGCCAGGGTTTCAGTCATTTTCAGGTTTCTTGCATCATTTTGTATTGCCCAAATTATAGCCACCAGCAGCATAAGGGTTAATCAAGAGATTTTCATCTATGGCAGACCGAGTGTGAGCTTAACATGTGAATGGGTTACTATAAATTCTCAGTAATTTGGGACACTTTTCAATAATTATGATTTTTATGGGTTCAGGGTGGCCCATGTTTCCTGAAAATACCTTGATGTTGTATCAGCAAGATTTACAGCTAGGTCCATATTTTGTGAAATGGCAACCGGCGAAAGATTGAGGGTTGCCGAGATTTCTGAATAATTATTTTGAAAAATGATTATACTGGCCCAAATTCATAGGGTGATCTAAATTTCCAATGATTTAGGATAATATCATAAATTATAAGAAATCTAGACCAGCCTAGGAATTTGGGCCACTGTAACTATTTTGCAAAATAATAAATGGGAAATCTGGGCCACCCTCGATTTATCGCCAGTCGCCATTTCACAAAATATGGACCAGTTGTTCAGAAAAATGGGCCATACTGAACCCCCCCCCAAAACCTACTTATTAGAGTGTTCCAAATTACTGAGAATTTACGGTAGAAGGTTATTACAACATTGCCCTACTATAGATGGGAACACTGGAAAAATTCATCTATAAGCAAATTTGCAAATCATCTGGACATTGCTGGATGTGATGATAATTTGAATGGTTTATGAAATGAGTAATCATCAAAAGAATATCTTGCTTAAAGTTTGTATTAAATATGCTTTAAAAGAATTTATGCGTTGTGAACCATATCAAAACAGTTTCAAGTAGTATTGCTATACACTTTATCATACTCCCTTCATGGTAAATAATTCAATTGTGCATTCTTTATTTGTTATTTGGTTGTTAAAAGATATTTCCCCTTGATGGTAAGGGGAAGAGTTAAGTAGAATTAATTATACCTTGAAATAAGCAAATTTGGGATAACTTTCCAACTGTTCCAAATGCATACTTAAGTTACTGTATAACTGGTATTTTTTACAGGCATTTAATTTTCGCTATTTTTTCGCACTCCCCATGATAGTGCCAATATAACTTCCTTCAAATAAATATCTTGCTACTGTATGGTTTAGTTTGAGTGCTTGAATGCACAAATTTAAAATAGCACCAATACCATATCCAGCAGGGCTGTAAAGCCAAATTTTTAGCACTCCAAATTAAAGCTGTCATACAGTAGAAAATAATTTGCATAAATTGATCTTGATTTTTACACAGATAGATGCATCTGAGATATTTGCCTTGGCTGGGCTGGCAGTTCTCCTTTCCAATAGTCCAGATATGGGTATTGCTGAGAACAGTGGTCAGATTATCTCTGAGGTTTAAAGCCATAAAGGAGAGGTACCTTACTTTGAGGGTTAGGGTTCATTTTGGTGGAAGGGTGTTTTTCGTCAACGAACCGGAAAATTTGTTGTTCTTAAACGCATTCTTATTTGTAGAAGTCCTCCATCTACTTACCAGTCACAAGGAAAAATTGTGACAAGGTTTTGTGGATAATGCTTCATATTGAAATACCCTAGATTGATTATTTTCAATTCTTTTGGTGAAGGTTCAGGGAATTATAATTATTCAATTCTATAAGATTAATTCTTAAAAAGTGAAATAAACATGGATACTTTAATCGTGTTCAATGTGTAAATTTTACTTAAAAGTAGCAATATCCCACTTCCAATCTTTTCCGGGTTTTGGGGTCTGAGTTCTGAATTTCACTGTAGTAATGGGAGAAAGAGGCAAGTTTTTTTTCTTTTAAATTTTGCACATACCATTTGTAAATAAGCACCTACAACAATCAGGTGGCATTATACACTCACCACCCCCTCCCACACACTATATACTAGTATCAGGCATGGGCTATATGTATTCTTATTGAAAGATTCAAGTAAGTTGCCAAATTCCAATGCTCATTGTGAAATATTCAAAAATGATAAAATGATAAGGAGTTAGCATAATATATTTTCCTAGGAAAATAATTTTACCTTGCCAAAGGTGAAAGGTGACTTCATACAAATACATATGTACATGCCTTTTACGAGGATTTCCAGTTCCCAGAGGGGACAAAACCGTAAATACTAGGTATATCAATGAATATTTATTTATCTAATGCATCTCTTAGTGTATCTTTACATGTGTGATTCGATATGTGTATCTATGTTAGTAATTACCTATGCATGCATGTGTGTATGCATGTCTGAGAGTGTGAATATTGTATGTATGTATATGTGTATGTATAATAAATATATGTATGTATGTATGAACTTGAGCATGTATGTGTTTCTATGTAATGCATAAATGGACATATATGTAGGCATGCTTATATACATGCATGTATAATGCATGAAAGTATTTATGTATGCATTTATTCATGAATATATGTATTAATGTAAATACATCAGAATACACTGAGCATAAAAGAGTAGCAATCCTAATTTTTTGAAGAAGTATTTTTAATATGATACATAGGCTGGTAGATATTCTCTAGCGGATGATGTTGATATCTATCCTTTTTTCTTGTAGGAAAAGCTGATTTTTGAAGCGATTGACACAACCGCCAATGTGGCGACGGGCATGGTTGCCGTGGCAGGCCTGGCTGCATATGAAGCCGCAACCAGTATGGACGAGCTCTAGCTGAAGACAATGACACAACGACTATTGTCTGCAAACGCTTACAGGCATCAACACAAGTACTTGCCCGCTAAAATTGGGGGAGGGTGGGGGGGGGGGGGGCGGGGGGGGGGGGGGGGGGGGGGGGGGGGGGGGGGAGGGGATGGGTCACTATCTCAAATTGCCCAAGGGTACGTGAATTTTGAAAAAGGGCCTTCGGGTAAGTGCATTCAAGTTTTCGCTTGCCCGAATGGGCATGGTGATTTTCTGAACAGTAGTACTAAACATATTTTATTTATTTTTTAGTAAATGGCCCAAATACTCAAAAATATGCAAACAATGCAACAAAACTGAAAAGAAAATAGTTTTCAAATCATTAAATCCATGATAAACAATACATGCCTTTCTAGCGTGTTATAATTATTTTGGGCAAGTCAAAAGTTAACTACTTGCTAGGCATGGTGAGTTTATTCTGAAAATTATGTTGATGCCTGACTTACACAGACTGATATCTATCTGTTTAATGCAATAATTTAAGCCAATCAGCCAATGTGTGTGGACCCCTAATCTTTTGATGTAAGGATCACAGTATAGTCTTCCACCTAAGATATTGTTATTTAACCCTTATGCTGCTGGTGGCTAATTTGGCCAATACACAATCATGCAAAAATAATGAAATGACTGAAACCCTGGCATATGGGTACTCATCTGAGAATACTCAGCATGACAGGGTTTAGATGGTATACAAAAATCTTTGCATCCTTGCGCTTTGGACAAAAGTAGCCTTATAGCATTGGAAGGGTTAACAATTTTCATTTCCCCATTGTTTTGGATCTGAATGTATCAATTTATGTGGAACAGAGAGGTACTGCATTTCATGTAAAAACTTTTGAAACATAGTACTTCGAGGCACTTAATAATACTCTATGTCTGGCAATTGCAACAGTTTTATTTTCATACTCATAAATACAATGCTAAAATCAAATGTATAATTTTATAATCTGCAAGATCGAATGCTAGGGTAGGTATTATAAAGCTGTGCAAATACTCATATGTTCTTTTGAAAATATATATGCATTCAAAAGCAGTGAACTGTACATATTTTACATATCCTTCCAAGAAGACAGAAAAGACAGAAAGGCTAAAGCACATTAACCACCTACCTCTTAAGAGACCTCGACTTATGCCCAATTAAAAGATGCCTATATTTGTATGAATTTCAGTTACAGGGTGTCGTTTGGTAAAAAGTAGAAATGTAGGGAAGTGGAAATGAGATTATATGGAGATGACTGAAATTGATAAAATCAATGGAAGATGCAAATTTAGGATGGTATAATTGTTCTAGTAAAAGAAATGAAATTGGGAACAAGACAGCTTGTGATCTTTCGTGGTCTTTGATGCCCAACTCTTGGTTAATTTGTTTGAAAGGGTTTGTATCTTGAATCTCAGATAATGATACTAGATATTTGTTGTACTGTTATACTTGTATACTTATGTCAAATTTAATATTATAAGACATTTCAATAATATAGACTATAAAATACTCATACTATTGTTAAATGTAGGGGTTTCAGGTATAGCTTGTTTGAATGATTCGTTAAGTTTTGAATGTAGCATCCAGACAATGATTTGAGGACTATTTTATAAGCATACTTGGGTTAAAATCAATTCCCATGTAGGTGTTCTGCATAATCACTGACAAGTAATGCATAATAGTTAACATTGCATTTATTCGGAAGTGTGAATATAACTATAGCTTTGTACATAACACAGGACAGTTGAGGTCCATTCTTACTTTGAGTTTCTAACTTTTAATACAAATGTATACATATCAACATTTTTATTGCGATGACTTGCCCTAATTTCACAATGTACAGGTATATGTAAATAGGGATATGTTTTACTGCTGACACTGAACTCCCACTTTGTAATACATATATATATATATATATATATATATATATATATATATATATATATATATATATATATATATATATATATATATATATATATATATATATAATTTCCATGTGATTATTGTTCCAGGTTCTAGAGAAAAGGTCATTATTACCCTGTACTGGGACATTATATTACAATCATATACACATGAGCCGCATAATGGTGTGTTAAATTGTTCCAATTTTAATGGTCAGCTAAGTACAGGGTATTGTATGAAAAAAGAAAAAAAATCACTCCTACCTCTTGAACTATGACTTTGTACAGTAATACAACAGGTATATACATATCAACTGTCTATATTGTGATGTGTAAACGTTCCCAGTTTACCAGAGTAATTATATAAGGTTTCTGTAAGGTTTCATTATTTGCACTTTAACATTCAAAAAGCTACATATCAACAGTTTATAATGTCACACTTTTCTATGTAATTCATTTTCCTCATTATAAACAGATTTGACAAGATTCTGTAGTGGATGATCTTTTATCAATTGTAATGCATATCTAAAGAGAGAGCCGATACTATGAAGTCATAATAATAACTCGCTACAAGGATTATTTCCTGACAGTGAGGGAGACCTATATATATACATATACATATATGTGTGCCTACCTGCCCTTATAAATCAGGTAAAAACTAATGCAGGGTAGGTAAATAAATATTTACCTACCCTGTATTAGTTATACCAATATTGCTAAAAGGAAGGTATTACTTGCCCTCAGGGCTGGTATACATTTAAAACATTATAATGGGGCTTGTGAGAATCTAATTGTATTGTTTATTTGCTGCAATACAAACTAAATTAATGCATTCTCTGGCTGATCATTTTTGTACTAACTGACTATATTTTGATGAATTGTTTCACCATTTATTTTGCTTTTGAAGCAATACAATAAAATACTCACTGCATTTTCAATCTTGAAGTTTTGTTCTGTTAATAGATTCCCATTCAATTCATGAATGCAAGTTCACATTCAAAGAAAGATTAAGGTATGATTAAGGTTGGTCACTCGGTCAATCTTTTCATCTTATTTTTCATGGTTCTGTGGTAAGTGTGGTCCTTTCTCTCTTGGTACTTCAGCTTATCCACTGAAAGAATCCAAAAATGTCTTCACAAATACAGGATAAAGCATAATTGAATTCACTGCTTTTGAACACAATCACATGAAGAAACATATTGTAAATTGGATGTGTGTGCATCTAGAATGTCTTGCGATATATAAATATACGAGCATGTCTTGCAACTTTCCCATTAATTTATTCAGTGGTTTGTCCGCAATTACATTTTGCAGATGAACAGTAATATCTTATTCAACCACACACACACACACACACACACATATATATATATATATATATATATATATATATATATATATATATATATATATATATATATATATACATATATATATATATATATATATATATATATATATATATACATATATATATATATATATATATATATATATATATACATATACATACATACATATATATATATATATATATATGTATATATATATATATATATATATATATATATATATACATACATACATACATACATACATATATATTTAACCCTACCTTGCATCTTTAAAATAGCTGTCTTCATTTTCAATGCTTCTAGTTGACAGTTTTTCACTCCCGGATTTTTCAACTGACTGACTGCAATAAAAGAAAATAAACCATAAATCCCAAATAATTTTTGGGGATATTTTAAAATGATTATGTATAAATCTTACAATATTCTGATTTGATATTTTCATCAATAATAAACTTAACAGTCTTGTCCATTTCTTATTTTGCTGAGTTATGAATGATAAAAACAAGGTGTTCAGAAATATAATAAATTGGCTTCGGTCTGAAATAATACTAGTTGTGGGGAGATCATCCATATAAGATGTAGAAGCATAAAACAGTGTTTCCCTATTTACAATAATTGTGTACATCCCAAATTTCCTAAAAGCATTTATCACCCAAAATCTAGACTTTAAATCAGACTTAGAAAGATAGGCACACACAATGAAAGGGCACCCACGTACCCATAAGATTTGTGTATTTAAGTTTCAGTTTGTTTAGCTGCATTTGATGTTTGGCATTCCAGAGTCTATCCATGAGAGCTTCTTCACTATTGGTGTCCTTCCACGAAGGAGAGAGTCTGTCTGAAAATAGAGGAAATAAGACCTTGTTTAGCACATTCAAGTCTGAAGCACAGACATGTCCTGATGTATTTACATGTATAAATGGAAGTCTCTTAATAACACAGCAGTATTTTAAGAAAAGACTAAAAGTTATTCCTTCAGTGGATTGATAATCCCTCTTTAATTTATATGTGAAGAGTTAATTATTTTCGACTAGAGTTTAAAGCCAACAGTACCATATGAAGTAAGCCTACAATTACCTGTTACACGTGAGATTGCTACCTCATCATCATCCAGTAGTAGACCATCAAGTAGTACAGGTGAGGAGATGAGAGATAAACTGTAATTAAGGTGTGTCCTGGGCAAACCTGCTCCACTCTGGTCACATCTGATCGATGAAAAGAGAAGAATTAATATATATCATAATTTTTTTTAGGAAAATAACTGTGGAACTGGAAGTCTCAAATTATATTTCACTATCCATGTTTTGCCTGTCACAAATGACAGAGTGCATGAGCAGATTTATAAACATAAAAAGTAAACTAATGGTACAAAAATTCTTTCTTGAATAAAAGCATATATTTATGACTAATGAGAGTTTCTGCTTAAAGTAAATTCAATTAGGATAGTATTGTATTCTGGTACAATCTGAACTAGGATTGTTCTAAACAAATATGGTTATTTTTAAATATTTGTGTGATGATGAACTTTCGGATACAATTGCTACTTTCCTATTGCATCCCTACACAAATACCGTTCAAATAGGACAATTATCTACACTTACATGCTGTCATCTATTTCATCAGGTGAGATCTGTGGGTGTTCTTGACTTGTAGCCAAGTCAGCCTGTTCAGAAATTTGGGTGCCAAACCCTGGATCTGCCTCTGCCTTTGGTCCTATTGTGGATGATGGTAAATGCTTTGGAGGACTAGCAACTGAAGCAAGATCTGAAAAAAGGCAATTAATTTGATAATTGCAGATTAGCATGAAACCACATATTTTACTTCCGAGGGATTCATAAAGTGTATTGCAAAAGTATTTCTCTGGAGTCAATTTAGTCAATGATAAAGGGTCCATCTATGTATGACAAACCAGTAGTATACAATTCTGTAGAGTTCTTAAATTTGTCTGCACTTTGTCCTGGACATGGTTTTGCTTAAATATCTATAATTAAGAAAGAGTGATCTAATGACACCTGATTGGACTGTAAGAGAAGAAAGGTTTTAGGAAATGCTTGTATGCCTTTTGGAAAATACAAATACAAACATCTTTCACAGTCACAAATATTTACTTTTTTGAGATGAGTATGCAATGATACGTGCAAAGAAGATCTAAATGACTCTAGTGATCGAGGTAACAACAATAAAGGAAATAACCAAAAGTGAGGTGAATGCATGAGCAATAAAAATAGTACAAGGTAACAATGACATAAATTTGGCAAATTTTGGACACAATATGCAATGGATTGAATGGTTGCAATTGGCTAATATAGAATGAATGCAACTAGTATTACAGGACAACTGAAAAGTGGATTATGATGCACTGTAACTTCAAAGAAACAAGGATGAGCAAAGATATCTATAGGCCTCAACACTAATTGCACATCCTGTCACCACATGTTTGTCTGCCCGCCTGATGTTTATATCTACCCAAAGAAAAATTAAGCTGGGCTTTCAATGGAATATGCAATATTAAACCAATTTTTAGTTGCCATAAATTTTCTAAATTGCAAAGTTGAAAGGTATATTTTAATAATGTAAGGCATGCAAGAAATTGCTCTTTTGGCAAACATGAAGGAAAATTTAAACATGCCATACTGGGACAGGTTATGTAATACTCACTTGCCTGATAATTCATTCTCAAAGTTTTAACTTAATATAACCAACAGCAGATGGCCAATGTTATTCTTGAGCCCTGAGATGATTATAGTCAGAAATGTTACGATTTGTTGAAAGTACCCTAAATTGGCACAGCGTTCACAGTGGATTTTTAAATAAATACTGCCATTTCCATAAAAATAAGAGAAAGAGAGTTGTGAGTTGGTATTTGATTTCAACATTCCAATTGAGAAGGCCTAGAAATAAAAATAAAAAATAGGGTAGGTAGGTCGGTAATCTCTTTTTTTTGATTATTTTTTTGGTCAAAAATGTGTGTTTTGTGTGTTTTATGCATGTTTTACGTTGATTGGGAGTTGGGAATGCGGAAAAAACTTGAGGGTAGGGATTTTTTTGAACAAAAACTTGTTAGGGTAGGGTTACAGGAAACAAACCCCTTTTTTTATAGGCCAAATGTGCAGACCAGAATGAAGGATATCCCGAAATTAGGTACGCCTTTTTGGGCGGTTGCAGGCATGAAGGAATCATGTATTACTCCAAGTTGTAGAAAATTAGAAATGCCACATTTAAGATATGATATTGGATCAAGCAGTACTTCTTTATAATCTGAATAGGAAAAATACCATTATCATTCACATACCTGTAAAATTTCCAGTATTGAACACCTCTTCACTCACAGACTGGACATGAACAATCTGCAACATCGGAGATTCCTGACTGTTACCAAAGTCATCTTCTTCTACAACTTCCATGCGTTCTGGGTCTGTATCCTCTCTAGTTCCACAGACACAATCATTGCCAGCGGAGGACTTCACATTTCCACAGCCATGACACCTTGGGTCCTGAAAAGGGGACAGCATTGGACTTCCCATCTTATCAGAGGCGTTGCTTTTAGTTGAAGATCCATTCAGAACTTCTCCGTTTGGCAACGCTGGCATATCATCATCAGAAGGCTGCACACTGAATCCTTTTCCATGACCCCCAGAAGTGTTGTGTTCTAGGTTGGATACTGAATGAGCCCCAGAACTGTTAAGTTCTAGTTTGGGTACCGAGTGAGCCTTTTGGGGGCTTGTGATATCGGCATGCCTGGTTTCAGTAAAGGTAGGACAATCATGACTTTGTCCATGTTGCATCATCTCACTATTATCTTGTAATGGGATGCCAGTTCCTCTTGGAGAACCCATTTCTGTGTACTGGTTTGACTGGCCAAGAGGCAGTAGTGGTGAGGTATAATGGTTTTGTTGTAAACTAGTACTATCACACCTTTCTACAGGATCCTTCCATGTACATTGTGACACACCGAATCTTTCAGTTTGGACACAAGTGTCATTTGCGATGATCAGATCCTTAAAGCAAGATGGCTTGAAATGTTTCATAGGCTGTGAGGCTTTTCTCCTGCTGGTAGACTTTCTTTTGTTCTGTACAGCACAGTCTACTGTACTGAACTGACTGGGAGGAAGATCTTGACTTGGTTCTCTAGTTAGAATTTCCTCATCCTTTTCTTGCTTTATCCATGCGCAGCAAGCAGTGTCCTGAGACTGATTGGGAAGATCCTGTCTGTTTTCACTAGTTAGAATATCCCCCTCCTGTTTTATCCATGTACGGCAGGCAGTGTCTTGGGGCTGACTAGGATAATCTGGTTTGGTTTTGCTCGTTAGAACATCCCCTTCTTCCTGGGACTTCATCCATGTGTTGCAAGCATTGTCCTGCGGCTTACTGGGCTGATCTTGTCTGGTTTCTCTCATTGAAACATCCCCTTCCTCTTTTATCCATGTACAACAGACAGTGTCTTGAGACCGACTGGGAAGATCTTGTTTAGTTTCCATTGCTAGAACATCCCCTCCCTCCTCTTGACTCTTCCATGCGTCGCAGGTGCTGCTTTGAGAATGTCCTCTCTTCGAGTACAATTCATCTTCTTTATGTTGTCTTGCTTTTTGGTTTGCCACGACTCTTTGTTTGATTAGTTTCACTATTTCTCTGAAAGACATTTTCTCTTGACTATACGTGTCCTCATTTTGTGCTGCTGAGGATGCACTAGCTGTTTTTGAACTGCACATATCAGGTTTGACAGGAGAGAAAGGCTCAGGAAAAACATCCGCCCTTTCTGGTACAGCGAAGTCATCTGATTTTGCCACCCCTCTCAGACCTGAGATAAGATGCCTTCTTGGAGCTTCTGCTTGCAGGGGCAGCTGATTGTTCCCAATACATGCCCCTCTATCTCTAGTGATCGTTAAAAAGCCTGGACGCTGGTGATCAGTTTTCTTCTTAAAGCTTTCTGATTGTGTGGTTAAGAGATGCGGTACAGACTCTTGATGCAGTGAAGTGGATCTTGAGGGATCTCTTTCTCCATCTCGTTCTTTGGTGGAAGGATGGTTTCCTGGAGAGTATGCATCGTCTGTCCCGTCACATGGTTTCCGAACATCTATTCTTGGATAAGAATCTTCATGCATATTTCCTTCATCAGCTATGGAGTTGCCTCTTCCATCTGAAGGCACTGCTTCACAAATACTGCAAGGAATGTGTTGCGAGTTTTCAGGATCTATCACGTCCCATCCTCTACCTAATACTCTGGTTATGTCTGCCATGGGAGTACCTAGCTCTATATCTTCGCTGGCTGCCATCTTGCCCGCATCCTCAACTTTCGAGCTGATGATCAAGTGATTGGTATTGGACCCATTCGAAACACGCAATTCTCTGATGTCATACTTTCTGAACAATTCTAGGGGATCTTGAAACATCTCGAATGGAGTGAGCAGCCTATCGTTCTGCACTAGGAGGTCCTTATGAAGGTGCACGAATATCAACACAGGACTTGTCTGTTTCTGCGTTTTCCTCTTGAGAACGGCCATATGCAGCATACTGATGTCCTGGTAGGGTTTTAGAGAGATCGCGAGATATCTACACATTTGCAGTAATTGGCTATCCTTAATTGCGGTGAATGGTTTGACGTATGAACCAATCGACTCCAACCAGCGACACACATTCCAGGATGGGTAGAGGATAGTTTGGTTGATGCCTAGTCTGCGCATCGAGCTGTAGAAATAGTTCCGTCCACGGAGATTGAGAATTACGATCAGTGCGTCGTAAAGATGATCCGTCGAGAAGTACCGATCGTTGCCGGCAACCAGAAAGGGCAGAATGACCCTACCGATTAGTGCTAGCCCACCATAGATTCCGCAGGAGAAAATCTTTTCCACAACTGTAGGTATGCTACTCATCAAATCTTCCCTAGATATGGGGTCAATAATAACGCTTTTCTCCGTATATATTTCACCTGATGCTTTTCTCACACGGACATCCCTTTTGACTTTATCAAAAGCAACCTCTTCCCGACTCTCACTATTTTTTGTATTTCTCGTGGGTATTTTATCCTTGCGTTTGGATTTCTTTCGAGCTTTGCTATGGGAGTCGCCACTGGATTGTCCATGACCACTCGCTTTCCTTTTAAATGAATGAGATCCACTACCACAATCAGTTTCCTGTTTGTCCAATGGTGAAGAATCTTCTCTCTTTTCATCACCATTTTTCTCTACCTTGTTTTCAAGTCTCTTAGTATCTTTCAACTGCATCTCTTCTTTCTTGTGACTACCATTTTTTGCTGCCTTATTTTCTAGTCTCTTAGTGTCTTTCAACTGAATCTCTGCTTTCTTTTGAATATCATTTTTTGCTGCCTTATTTTCCTGTCTTTTGGGATGGGTAAGGTTCTCTGCAGCTGCGGAAGAGCTTGGTTCTTTAGAACCTCTCCGAATTACAATTGTAACTTTTGGTTTATTGTGCACATCATACTTCTCCTTACTATGAAGAGCTGGATCACATACCTGCAAATTTTCATGAGTAACAGATTCCTTACTCTTTTCTTGTGTATCCATCATCCTGGTTAGTGAAACACAAGAGCTCTTAGATTCTGAATGTATAGTGCGGCTTGATCCAGCAGTTTTAGGGACCAAAGTTTTTTTGGAGTCCATGGGAACTCTGTCACTAGGAGCAGAGCTAGGTGGCACCACCGTAGGATAGGTCTTATGGTCATCAGTAGGGGGCGCACTGGCAGCACAATCACCATTTAGATTTTCTTTTGCTTTCTCTTTTTCTTTTACCACTGGGAGATAGGTCTTGGAATTATCAGTAGGGACCACACTCCTGGCACAATGATCTTTGAGATTAACATCAGCTTTCTCTTTCTTGTGAGATGTGTGATGTTTTGTAATTGTGGAAGAGGTTTTAGACGAATCTTCTTTGTACCAAGTTCCATTTTTCTTCACAAGCTTGATTTTAGATTGCGCGGAACCTGGTTCTGAAGTATCCTGCATTGATTTTTTCTCAGTAAGAACAATACTGAAAGGCTGTTTGTGTTGACTTCCATTTCCAGATTTATATAGAAAACTGCAGTTCATTTCCCTATTTCTCATGACATTGGATTTAGGAGAATATGAGGATAATTTGGTACTATTTCTACATGGTACAGGTTCTTTGATAGATTTCATAGTCTTTGTGTTGGCTGCTTTTCTCTCATAGAAACCATACATCGATTCAGCATCCTTCACACTGATCAGGTCGCATTTCTGCGATACAAATTTCTTGGACCCGTATTTACCTAAATACCTATTTACACAACTTGCTATCTGCGGAGTCATTTTCTTCGCCTTGATCTTCAAAATAAAAGCTTTCACAAAATAGAAGTCTTTCTTTTCAATCTGGCTCAAGCACTTTTTGCGAAGTTGGTTGAGGAAAAGAAACTGTCCCTCACTCAAGAGATTTACACCCAAAAGTTTCTTTCCATGAAAGTCAACTGTATTGATATGTACAGAATGCTTTACTACCACTGGAGGATTATTACTTGGATTAGTAGACTCTTTGTTCTCATCTCCAGATGAAGTGAGAGCTCTACTCTTCATGCCTGTGGACTTGTGTTTCTTCATCCTAAATACCTACTGTGTATATACCAGGATGACTCTGACTGATTCAGACATTGGCTATAATGATTCCCAGATAATGTATGCTTTTATTGTTACCATTTCAAAATTTCACAAAGTTTTTAAGCATCAAGTAGATTTATATGTCATATAGTCTATAGTGTAGGCTTTCGTTGCACTTGACTTGAAAATTCTGGTCTTCTCAATATTTTTGTTGAATTTTAGTTGTTATGTCCCTCCTGCCTTGGCTACAGAACCGGCCTCCACATTGCTGGTATCTTGGGATGCCTGAAATGAGAATTGAATAAAGGTAAAAAAAACATTTATAAATATAATTGCTATTCTAGAGTTCATACATTGCTAAAGGACAAGAATATTACACCCAATCAAACCCTGCATTAAACATTTATAAAAACATGTTAATTCAAAGTTGTCTTTTCATATTGAGAGACGAGTGAGCAAATGCCAAAGGAACTATAGATAGCTTGTCAGATTTTACAAATCAATTAACAATTGCCAACAGCCTAGCCCTATAATATGGAGGTGACAAATCCATTAACCTTTAGAAGTAATTAAGAACACATATTATAAATGATTTGCAAGATACATAATAAATATAATAAAGAAAAAATTCTGATAAGCGGCTATAGCCTGTCTGACTCGAATTTCGGAAGCGCTTTTTCCACTTTTTTGTGACAAAACGTGTCTGTCTGTTGCAAACAATACAAACACGTGAGATTGTATTGTCGGCAATGGGCATATTTTACAATGGGACCTAATGAGCAAAATCAACATTTTGTGGACTTGAGATGAGAATTATGTTTATACTTACACATACTAGTGCTCCAAAGAGGTTTGCCAATTTTGGATGACAAACTCAAACATTTTGTCACAAAAAAGTGGAAAAAGCACTTGCCAAACTCAAGTCAGACAGACTATAGACCAGATGAATGATATGTAGATTATTTAATACTGTAATGCAATATTACTTTATCAACATACCTGGCATTACTACATTGTATTAAAATTACAAATAGCCAAATTATCTGGCAGATAGCCAAAAAAGGAAAATATCATATATAGATAAACAAATCATTTTTTTCCTTCTAATAAGAGCCTAAATGAGAATCATCCATTATTCCCAAAGTCAGGAAAATTATCAATGAAAATAAAATGCCTATTTCATTTCTTTGAATTAAACCACAAAATTGGTAAGTTATCTGGTTATTATTTTGTTTACATTTTTTCCGCCAGCACTTCAGTCCACTGTTCTTATCTTATAATCTTGACACATTCAACATTTTACCGAATTCCTGCAAAATGACATGTTTATCAAGAAAAAGAAAAGTTATCACAAGAAAAAAATGAATGATAAGTACGACCTTCATTGACTTTTGGTGGTTTTAATTCAAGAAATCCATTCTCTGCCACTTGCGTCTTAGATTCTAGGAGCCTTTCTCCGCTTGGATTGTTGAAAGCTTGGCGCGAGCGCGCACTGCCTGTTGGTGCCTGTGCTCACTTCCGTTTGCTATCGCTGAGATGTTCATAGTTTGCCACAATTTCACGCGAAGAAGTGAGACAGGTTCGTCAGCGTTTCTCTGAGTGACGTCATCAAGATGGCAGCGCCCAGTGGTACGATGCTTGTTTCATAAGCTTGTTTATTTCATTGTTTTGACCGTTTTCTTTCAATCATTCGAGTTCACTTTTTGCGTTAAGTAACGCAGCATGATAGTTTCCATACGTATTTTACTAGATCATGGACATCTTTAAATGTGAAATCAGCAATTAAATGAATCTGGTCTGTCCTCGGCTTTCTATTTAGAGCTAAGGAAGTTACTAAGGCTAAGCATCCGGACATGTCACATTAGATTTTGAGTGTAAACACTATCACTAAAACAGACTAGGCCTGAATGGGTATGGTCTTACAGATTTCAGTTATGTCAGTTGTTATGATCAAGTCACACTTGGGTTGTAATCTTGACGGCTATGATATAGGGATTAAGTTAGCGGTGGAGAGCCGGGTGGCGAATTAAGCTGAGGACCTGCTGACAACCCGTCCGAGGGGTTGCAGGAGATTTCGTAACCAAACATCTTCGTACCCAAACATCTTCGTACCCAACAGATTTCGTCACCACATTTTCGTACCCAAAGGAAATTGATTGAATTAGATAATGGCAAATAAATCACGTATTTTATAATTGAAGTCAGGTATAGACAGGTGGAAAATAAGGAATTTGTTGGGGAAAATTGTGTTGTTTACTTCTTGACAATCTTGTGTACGAAGTTAGCGGTCGATTTTCCATCTAACTTTCGTTTCAATTGACAAGTAATATTGTAAGCATTGAAAGAAATGTTTAAATATGCGAAGTATCCTATTTGATTTTAGGCTATAAACGAACATTTCTAGTGCCCCTATATCTGCCTTAGATGAGCAACCACTATCCAAATGTCTGCCAAAACACGCTGGTCGGGAAACCGGAAGTAGCGCCATTTTGAAGGTATAGACTTTTTGAAAGTATAACAATTCAATGCGTAATTGGCGTGCGGCATCAAGAATAAACAAGTTAACAACATATAAGGTAGGCAAGTTCCTTTATTAGTATCTAAAGGAGAGGAATGTCAACGCAGGTAGGTGGACAATATGGGTTTTGTGGGGGGAAATTGTGTTCTTGTGTGCGAAGTTAGCGATCGATCTTCCAGCCTTTCCATCTAGCTTTCATTTCAATTGATAATATCGGCGAATTTCAGCCACGGTGTGTGAGCTTTGATCGCTATTTTCGGCAACCATCAGCCAACGAAAATCGTAATTAATAAAAAGTGTCCGATATTTGCGAGACTAGATGGTTTTATTAGGCAATGGTAACGAAATCTCTTGGGTGCGAAGCTGCTTGGGTACGAACCAGTTTGGGTACGAACCAGTTTGGGTACGAACCAGTTTGGGTACGAAGTCTCCTGATTTCGTCCGAGGCGCTTGCGCCGAGGACGGGTTGTCAGCAGGTCCTCAGCTTAAGGCTGTGATGCTGGTGACACACTCAAAATAAGACAACTCCTAGTTTAGCACTCCTGTACCCTTTCTAACAAGAGTTATCCAATCCCTGAGGTCTTGGTGTTTCAAATATAAGTTTTCTTTAACTTACCTGCTTGACATGACCTCAATATAAGTACAGTTTCAATTTTACAGTGTTTTACCTCAAATGAGGTTTTCTTGATCAATAAAGATTCATTTGATTTATAAATACCATATATGTCTGCTGAATATACTAAGCTAGGGCAACTGAAAGGCAAATTTGGAGTTCCTGCAAGAGAATACCTTACAGCATGCGATTTTGGTGGAAACTTTTACTTGAGAAAGTAGGTCACTATGGTCAGACATGTTGACACAATGGTCAGACATGTTGACCTACTTTCGTAAGTAAAATTTCCACCAAAATCGCATGCTGTAAGGTATTCTCTTGCAGGAACTCCAAATTTGCCTTTCAGTTGCCCTAGCTTAGTACATTTAGCAGACATATATGGTATTTATAAATCAAATGAATCTTTATTGATCAAGAAAACCTCATTTGAGGTAAAACACTGTAAATTTGAAACTGTACTTATATTGAGGTCATGTCAAGCAGGTAAGTTAAAGAAAACTTATATTTGAAACACCAAGACCTCAGGGATTGGATAACTCTTGTTAGAAAGGGTACAGGAGTGCTAAACTAGGAGTTGTCTTATTTTGAGTGTGTCACCAGCATCACAGCCCTTAGCTTTTGGGTTTACATACTGGGCCTACACCATAACTCCATACCCTGATCGTGGCTGTTTTCA
Organism: Maea johnstoni; assembly: GCA_963942565.1. Classification (NCBI taxonomy): domain Eukaryota; kingdom Metazoa; phylum Annelida; class Polychaeta; order Spionida; family Magelonidae; genus Maea; species Maea johnstoni. The sequence goes on from OZ012692.1 coordinate 17,732,187, forward strand.
CTGACTTTGCTCAGCCATTTTCTTTAAACAGCAATGGCACATGCCAAAGCACCGAACTCTGTCATTATTTCTAAAATGCGTCTATTACGGCATGTTAGTTCTGAGATCCCATTCATGATGCCATCGCCAAAATATACATTGTACCTAAAGATGGAAACTCTCCAAGAGTCATAAATTAGACTGAGTTCCAGAAGCAAGCTAATTATTATTCAGGAATCGACCCTAACATTTTTGGCAGGACTAGATTTGGCTCCCTGGATTGGAAATCTAGCAGCAAATAAATCCCAGTACATGCAGCTCATCGACAGCAGTGTGCCAGGAAGTTTGGAAAATATATGTGTTGGATAAGCTGTTGTTATTACAATGTGACTGAATGTGTGCAGTGCACCATAGCTGCAAATTGGTAAACAAGTGTTATGTGATTTGTGATAACCAAATATAATCACCCAGAAATTAAAAAGAATGCCATGTATTATATGCCATAATTCTCTCCTTTCATCTTTAAGAAAAACTGCAATTGAGTCCTAGCCAAAAGGCCCGCATAGAAAGGAATAGAGAAAAGGCTTTACAGCTGAAGAAGGCTCGTCTAGCAAGCAGACCTTACCCAGAAAAGAAACCAGATAGGTAATTATGGACATTCTAGTTTTTAGAAACCATTCATAATTAGTAGAAACTTTAGGAATATTTTTAAGCAACTTTCAGTTAAAAATAGGTTCACATTAAGGTTAAATACAGGTGATACTACACTTGTTATTGCTGTACATAGTTCTTGGTTATGTTTATAGATCTGAGATTTATTCCTGAGAATTTCCAACAATTCTTAGTACTATCTCCTTTGTCCAATTTTTGCATAATTGGCTATGTAGCCATAATCAGTGAAATAGATTAAATATTGCACAGTACCTCCTTTTGAAATAATCCAATCATGACTGCTATCATCAGTGCTATGCTCTAGAGATAAACTCTTTTGGTAATATTTCTCTCACCAAAGCATTTTAGTAGAAAAATATTTGATGAAAAAGAAAAATTAACCAGAACCCAACCAACCAACATTTTTTCTTGAAATATTTTTGTGAATTCTTGCTTTGTTCTAATATCAATATGATGTATCATAGATCCAGGGACCTTTGTCAAAGCAACACCAAGCATGTACGGCTTGACGTATAATATATTCTACTGTTCTCTCCTTTCAGTGAAGTGAAGAAAGTCAAGGGTCCAAAGAGAGTAATTGATACCGGTGCTGGGTTCCTCATAGATGAAGAGGATGAGGAGGAGGTGAAGACTTTGACACAGGAGCCCAAGGTTGTCCACGCTCCAGGTAGATCTTATGTTTAGCCCTAATATGCTGGTGGTGGCTAATTTCGCCAATACAAAATGATGCAAAAACCTGAAAAATAACTGAAACCCTGGCAGTGCTGGCACATGTTTAATCATCTGATAGTACTCAGTGAAAGTTTGCCAATGAATACCAACATGACTGGACAGGTTTTAGATGGTTTTCAAAAATCTTTGGATCATTACATGCTTTACGTAGCCTTAGCATTGGAAGGCCAGTAAGAGATTAGTGATAAAAAGTTGTTCCTAAGTCTAAATTTATCTAGAGGTTTTGTCTTTAATTTTTTTCCAGATAAAACAATGGATCAAAAATTCCTATTTTAGACAGGTGAATTATTACTCAGTCAAAGGTTGCCACAGTAATGCAAATTTGTCAAAATCGTTTTCTATGGCAACAGTCCTATTGATAAGAGTAATTTTGTATAGAATTTGTTTTGGGATGAAGTTATTTAATATGCATATGATATTATAGATATTCACATAAGTATTACCCTGCCCTGTATGGTATAGTTTTAATTCCTGCCTGGCAATACCATGAAATTAATCTTTTGTTGTGTTTCCTTTGTCTTTAGGCCCAATTCTGGGACCAGATACCCTGAACTGTGAGGAATGCAGTAAAGAGTTCCTGGACTCCTATCTGAACAGTACATTTGATGCCCTTGTCTGTGACTCATGCAGGTGAGTCCAATATGGAACTTTCTAACACTACAGGTGAACTTGGATATGACAGACTCAATGGGACCAGGAAAATTGGTCCGTCATATGCAAAATCCGTCGTATACATATTACGAATACTTGATAAGCATCGGACTGGGACCAAGCATATCGTCCGTCATATGCAAAAATCTGTCGTACAGTGGTCCGTCATATCCAAGTTCACCTGTAGTACCTTACCCAACTTATGCATACCGTAGTTTCGCATGTATAAGACACACTTTTTTACACAAATTTCTCCACTCAAATCGGGGATGGGTCTTGTACACAAAGCTAGAAATCTAGGATGTTTTACATTGAGTCCCCAGGCCACACAGAGATCCGGTGGATTACCTTGATTCAACTCTACCTTGATTGGGCAGGTTATTTTGCCAAATTACAATTATAATTCATGTCACACTTCACACATTTCGATATGTGTTTTACCGGTTTTCTAGCGTTATTTGTAAGGAGTTCATCTGCCACAATGTTTCCGAAAAGGGGGTGCGCACTATACTCAAAGCTAGGGTCTATACATCATTTTAAAGGCCTGAAAAGGGGTGCGTCTTATATAAGGGTGCGTCTTATACACACAAAATGACGGTACCTAGGTAATCTTATTAGTGCTGTCATTCATTGATAATGAGAAGAGATGTCCTAAAAAAACATCAGAAATGTACAAAAGTGGTTTATACATCATACAAAATACTCAATACTGGGTCACAAAAAATTAGAGGCTTGGTAGACCTCTATGACTAGACCTCTGGTAAACAAACTGCCACCATTTTCAAGTCATCTTAAGTCACATTCATGAACGTGATTTCGGATAGTTTCAAAATGGTGGTGGTATAGAATAATCTCTCAGAGTGGTATGAAGGTAGGTTCCTCGCTGCTTCCACAAAATCCTTTGGTTTTGATCTCAAGCACTGACTCATCTACTTGTCTAAGTTCCTCTATGTACCATTTTCTTATTTATTAGCTACATTTTTGTAAGACTTTCTGTATTTGTTGAGTCCAAGGAAATATTTCATAAGTTTCACTGATACAAGACAATAGGCACATTAAATGATGTAAAGGAGCAAACTTTGTCTTGCTATGTCAATATACAGGTTAAAAACAGGGTTGTAAACTATTGTTGTAAATTGGGTACCTGATTTTGGACCCCCAAAATTTCATTTCAGTTTTGACCCCGTTCCCAATACCCTGCTGTCATTTATTTTTATTTTATGTGTAGATAATGTAATTTACATCTATATCTTATTGTTTTCAGGGACAATGAAGGAAAACATAAACTCATCACCAAAACAGATGCAAAAAATAAATACCTCTTAAAAGACTGTGACTTTGACATGAGGGAGCCAGCTTTAAAATTTATCCTGAAGAAAAACCCTCACAACCCTCGCTGGGGAGAAATGAAACTCTTCCTGACGAGTCAGGTGGAAAAACGAGCTATGGACGTGTGGGGCAGTCAGGAGAAAATAGACGAAGCTCTGGAGGAAAAGGAAGAAAACAGACAAATGGCCAAACAAAGGAGATACGATAAGAAAGTTAAAGGTATGTATAGTGAGACCTCTTGTTACGAAAACCTTAAAGATGTGAACACAATTTTCCAGCACTATTTGTTCTTAGAATAGACCTCCTGAGATGGGAACAAGTTAAAGGTATGTATAGTGTAACACCTGAGTAGTGAACATCTTGGGCCAATGCAAAAAGTGTTCACATTAGGGGCTGTTCACATCTCTGAGGTCTTTTTATAATGTAAAAGATACAAATGGAACTGGGAAATTGTGTTCACATTAGGTGGTGTTCACATTTCTGGGGTGTTCACAATGAGAGGTTTCTCTGTGTAGTGGAACCTCTTATGATGAAAACTTTAAAGATGCGAACACCTATTGTGGACACAATTTTCCAGTATTATTTGTATCTTTTACTTTTAGATAAGACCTGAGATGTGAACACCTAATATGAATGATTTTGCCCTGGTCTCAAGGTGTGCGCACCTGTGGTTTCACTAGATTTTATGACAGGTTTTCACTGATACTCTCACTGTTATGTGCAGCATTGTGAAGGGCTGTCTATTGTGCCTTTGCAAATGAAAGACCCCTTCAAACTATTCAAAAAGAGAAGGAAATTTCTCCTGGTTCTGGATTCTCTAACACAGTGGTATAAATTAGGCTGTTACAGCAACATCCTAAACAGACTAACCAAAACATTGCCCATTTGTTTTGTTTTTCATATGATAAGGGCTAGGGATCGTCCGATTAATCGGACATACCGATTAATCGCTCATTCAACCTCTGATTTTGATGATCGATTGCAATTTTATAAGATCGATTATTTTAAATGTTTTTTGAAAAAATAAATTGTACCTAGAAACAGCCTTTTGTTCAAGTGAGAGACACCACTTAAGCCTGCACAATCTTAATTAATACCAAGCAGTACTGTAACAAGTAAAACTAAGGGGTTCAAGGGTATTTAAAGAGAGTTAGTTTAAGCTCCTTTACAAAAATGGAGCCAAGAACCCTTGAACAAGCCAAGACTACCAAAGGAAAACTGACCATAAACAACTTTGATTATTAATCGATCATCGGTCGTTCAGATGGACCGATGATCGATCTTGAAAATTGTGACCGATTCCGAACACTAATAAGGGCTAAGTCTCTATGAAGCTAAACTGACACAAAAGTACATGGAAATATAAGATTGATACCTTATGAATTTAAAAACATCACAACTAAGACTAGCTTGCAGTAATGCTCGATATGTATTTCCATTCAAAACCATCTTCATGTAACAATTTCATAGAACTCATTAGATCATTCTTTATTACTACAAATTGAGGAGGATGATAGTTATCTTAGCTAATCACAATATTCTGACCTAAGTATTGCATTATGTTCTGGAATCAAATATTTAACATCTGATGAGTTGTGTTCAAATTTACCAGACTATGTGTACATTTCAGAGAGAATTAAAAATAAATATGTACATTTCAAATGCAAATTGGTTAAATGCATATTTTGATATATCTTTTCAGATTTACGGAATGCAGTGCGCAGTAGTTTGTGGACCAAAGATATCAGCGTCCATGAACATGAGTTCGGAGAGGAAACATACGATGAGGACGAAGACGAATATAGTAAAACATGCAAGACATGTGGACATACAATGACTTATGAGAAGATGTGATCTATCTGAAAGTAAAGAGACACATGGTCTTAGCCAGCAGGGCGTCTGGGTGTCTTTTTGGACACCCAAACCCTTAAAAAGCACCTCTCAGGACACCCAAATATTTTTGTGAGGAATTTCTTAAAATGTCAATCTCAAGCATATAATTTGACTTTTTTCATCTCCATGTAATTCCCATGACATTCTATAAGGATATCATGCCTTATTTTGATATATTATACATGTTTATGGTTGAAATCTGAGAATATTGTGGTCCCCCTTAAAATTTGGACGCCCAAAAATTTAACAATTGCCAATTTTAGGCACCCTGTTTCTAAATCCTGGCTAAGTCCCTGAAGAGACATCTATGATATTCAAGATTTTGTAAATAGAAAATACTCGACACATGAGAGAATGGTCAGACATGCCCAATGATGAATTATGAAAAAAAATATATATAAATCGGAGTACTTACAGAGTCTGGCATAACATGCCCAATGATGAATTATGAAAAAAAAATTAATAGGAATATTTCAAGTGAAAATAATGCTTGTGAATGCCTCCATATGTTGAAGGCAGGTTTTAATCATTTAGAATAAATTAGAGTCCTGGCAAAAGTTACCGCGGAGATGAAACCCACCTTGTACATGATCATGCAGAAATGACCTTTGACCTCGCACCCACGTTTAGTAGGAAACTAACTGACTCCTATTTACCCATTCACACATGTTTCTCTTAAATATTTCTGCCCCCCGCCCCCTCCCCCCAACTCAGGTTTTGATACTTTCCAAAATGAATTAGGGTAAAGCAAGCATAGATAAGTAAAATTATTCAAGGTATGTGCGGAATGAAGATTCGCTTAACATTTCTTTTAACAGTATCCAATTTCAAAAGTTGTTCCTTAAGAACATCTCATGATAGGTGATGTTAGGCCTTTTTTCAGCTGCTACTAGTGTGAATGGGTTTCCAGTCATTTATGATGAATTGTTTGTATAAAGTGATTGATTTATACAGTTTTCCTAGTATCCCATTCAGAATGCAACTAGTATATATTTATGTGTCTGTGTTTATCTTTTTTAAATAAATCATATTTTTACATAAAGTTTTCAGCCTTCTTGTTTTCTTATGGTTATGCAAAATACTTTTTGAAATGCTATCTCTAGTTCTATATTGTACTGGTGCTGGAATTCACATCTATAAAATGCCCTTAAAAACCTACAAATAAATTATAATTTTTGATATCTATTTATTGATGTAATTATCACAACACTTGGATAACTTTCCACTCAATGGCCCTTTTCTAGGAAGCATCTAGTAGTATATAGCAGAGCCCATTTTATTAATTAGTTTCATTTCCTAATAATAGATGGCAGATATGTAGCATCTGATGATCAAACCCCTGTCTTCTCTCGAATGTCTTAGGAATATCTTTTCGCACCCCACTCTTACAAACATTGACAGGAATTAAAATAAGAAGAATAACTATGATGCATTTGTAGCATTGAAATTTGAAAAAAACACACCATTATTGATATAATGATATAAGCAACACACAAAATACAATCTCCACACACATAAACTTTGACTTAGCCCCCCTAATGCTGAGGCTACTTCCGTTCAAAGCACATAGACGCGAAGATTTTTTGAAAAACGTCACTTTTCACGTTTTTTGCATAATTTTCTATCGGCCAAATTAGCCACCAGCGGCATAAGCGATACTTACATTTCGGTTGTTGCATTCCACATCGAAAACCCACCCTTGTTTTAATTATTCCAGCAGTTAAGCTTCTTAAGGTCATATACTACCTACATTTGCCTCACAAAAGTAAATATATAGTCTAAGACATAGGGAGAAGAAAATATTCCCCATAATTTTTCAAAACCACACTCATTATAAGCAACCTGCCTTATTGCTTATTGCAATAATTTCACACCTAAAATCCACCCTCATTTGAATTACATGTATGTTATCAGTTAAGCCTTTTAAGGTCACCTCCATCCTATATTTGCCACACAAAACTTAAATCTAGGACACTGTTCATGGTGAACAATTTCTTTCATTGCAAAGTACTAATGGAAATGCTTTCAAAGTACATTTCCTTTTGAATCGAACATTTTTTTCTTTGCTCCTATAGATACCAGATTATCAGGTAATATGTCGCAGATTTTATCTCATGCAGTTTTAACAACACTTGCACTCCAGTTCCAGTTCTTTCTCAATCTCCACAGAGAGAGAGAGAGAGTTACTCACCCAAGCATGCCAAGCATTAATACGTATATATATATATATATATATATATATATATATATATATATATATATATATATATATATATATATATATATATATATATATATATATATATATATATATATATATACAATTCATTGTTCCAGGATGGTCACCTGTAATAGCCATGATTTCCCTTTCCTTCAGTTCGTTTTCATGTTTTAAATAGTCAGCTGAAATGACTAAAAAATGAAAAGATGACTACAGAGCAAATAGGTGAACATGCCAAGCCCACAAGCAGGCAAAAGTGCGGTTCCTTAATTTCTGTCGACTTTCTAACTCTAGTCACAGCCCTCTAGGTATGAATATGTAATTGCTTGGTCGAGGACAGTATTGCCATATATGTATTGTATTGGAAGTTTATTGACCAAAAACATATGTTTTGAAAGTCCAGATATAATATATAATAACTGAGAAAAACAAAGACTAAAGACCAACATACAACGTAGAACATAGAAAAGTTTAACATATATCTTAGATGAAGAGAACATCGACTTTGGTGCATACATGATGTATCATGCATCTGAAGCAGAATGCCTCACCAGTGTGGTTTTCGCATCCACCACCAGATGTCGCCTCTGTCTGTACACTACTGGCCCTGTGCTTTATGGCCCCGTGATGCGACCATCACACGCACCAACCCCGCCACAGGCAGCTTGGCACAGGACGTCACGGTAGAGAAAACCATATCGCATCAACTCCTCATCACCTCTCCTAAGAGGAGCAAGTCTTAACGAATTCTACTGATCAACGCAAGATCATCCTACGCGAGTCACAGACAGTCACCGGAGGTAGGTCCATTTTTTACTAGTAGTGTAGGAACACCAACTCGCATGCACTCTTTAGTTTGGTTACACTATAACTTTCAGCATAACAGGTTTCTTCCTTACCAGACAGTCTAATAGTTATAGTTATAGTTGGACAGCTTTTGACTGGCCTAAGTTGTTCATGAAAATGCAGACAGAAGTCCATGTTGCGTCCATTAAACATATTTTCACCATCAGATACATCTGCATGATATGGCTGGAAGCGAATCGCACACTTTGGGAAGAGAGGGGAAAGGGGTTAAGAGACTATGTATTGACTTTACAAAAGCCTTCAAATGACAGTTTCTCTGAGACATCTGCTACTCTGATATAAATATATATATATATATATATATATATATATATATATATATATATATATATATATATATATATATATATATATATATATATATATATATATATATATATATATATATATATATATATTATATACATACATACATACATACATATATACATACATACATACATACATACATGTATGTATGTATGGATGGATGGATGGATGGATGGATGTATGGAGGTGTGTATGACTGCGTGTATAATAATGCCAATACATCAAATATCAATAGCATGCTGCAGGGTGGATGTGAAATTAATTAAAACATTGGGTTGAAAGTTCCTTAACATTAAAATGTGACATTTTAATTAAGAAAACTTTCTAATTGATATCATTTGCTTGATCGTCAAAAACCCTCGAACCCCCTTCTTGTGTTGGCAGCTGGAAAATCATAAGATAGATCACCGCATGCAAAACACACTCGAGTTATTTACATGTTCATATTCATAATTAGTACATGGCACGCCATTTTATTCAGTCATCTCTCAACAGAATTCAGCTGCAGCTATGTACTACCCAAAGGCTATATATAGATTAGCATTGTTTGGATTTGCGTAATCAATAATTAGAAAAATAACATGTGTGACGATTGGCGTTTTAAACATTTTTATGCGCTATATCATATTCCTCGGCGTTTCCTACATAGAACACCAGGGAATGTCATATGTGTTCAATATAATCATATGTTCAAATAGTAAACACCATTACATGAAGTCAATACATTTTTCAATGCCAACAACGTGTGAAGGAATTCTAGGTATGGACATACCTGGTGGTATATAGTTGGATTTTTAAGAATAATACAGTTGCCACATGATCAGATAGAATTTCCTGCTAACCCAATATTATCTTACATTAAGCGGAACCGGATGGTATTGTTTCGACCATTCATAACAATAGACTCTTTGTTCTTTTCTATGCTCTTCATTAGAGCATCATTTCTATCATTCATAACAACAGACTATTGTTCTTTTCCATGCTCTTCATTAGAGCATCATTTCTATCATTCATAACAATAGACTATTGTTCTTTTCCATGCTCTTCATTAGTGCATCATTTCTATGCTCTTCCCACTCTAGATAGTACGATCTATGGTAACATATGTTAATAAGTCTTGTCTTTCGTTTGTGTTAGAAATTTCTTTCTTCTTCTTTTGTTATCTGTTACTTTAACTATTCCAATGCTGAGGCTACTTTCGTCCAAAGCGCAAGGAGGCAAAGATCTGTGAAGACCATCTAAACCCTGTCGTGTTGGTATTCATTGGATAGCTCTCGCTGAGTACTCTCAGATGTGCCAGGGTTTCAGTCACTTTACAGGTGTTTTCCACCATTTTCCATTGGCTAAATTAGCCACCAGCAGCATGAGGTTTAATAAGAAAAAAGTTCGCCACCCTTTTTAACCCATTCACACTCGAAGTTCCTTTAGAAAGTATCGTCTGCTACTCTCACATTTTTAAGAATAACTTGGCAATAAAGCAAAAGTGCACAAACTATTTGAAGTAGAGTTGTTGTTAGGCTTATGATCAACATTTCTCCTTCAAATGTTTTCCAGAAAATACCTTTGTAAGTAAAATATTTCCAAAATTGCCAGGCCTGTTTTGGCCGCCCTGAGTGTGAATGGGTTAAGGATGGCTAGGAGTGGATTTTGTATATATACAGACGACGCAGATAGCGCGAACGATGATACGGAATGTATAAGAAATGTCTCATAATAATCTCTCCATTTAATTGGGCAATGAAGAATAGGGAATGAACGTTTTCGGGGATTGCTCCAGTCTATAAAGGAATCGAGTGTCTACCAGTCCCAGAAAAGTAAAATAAATGACAAACCCAATCCTTCCAATGCATGCTAAGGCTACTTTCGTCCAAAGCACAATAACACAACGATTTTTGAAAAAACATTCAAACCCTGTCATGTTGGTATTCATTGTATAGCACTTGCAGAACACTCTCAGATGAGTACCCGTTTGCCAGTGTTTCAGTCATTTTTTTTATGTTTTTTGCATCATGATGTATTGGCCAAATTAGCTACCAGCAGCATAAGGGTCATACATAATAAGGGGCATAATAGTTTAATATATATCACCTGGTGGCGATGAAGAAAACTAAATGTGATGTGACACAAGAAACCATGAGGAGAATGTTGGTCTGAAAGTCTGTAGAATCAAAGCAACTTTTAAATATCTGCACATAAGAAATTGATAATCGAAAGGACTTTTTCAGGGAGGTAGCACGCTCAAAATCCCACGATGCCCAGTGCCCTTTTAGGCAAATACCTCACTGACAGCGACTTTACTAGAAAGTATGCAAGTTCTGGAATTCTAAACCTTCACAATATAAAATTTGGTAGTATAGATTCCATTAAACAACGAGCTATACTAGTAATAAAATGTGCGCTTGGCGGGTGGCATTGAAGTGGTTATGCTTGGATTTTTGTCTTCGTCCATGTTTGGGTTAATATAGTAGTCAATTATTCATATGTTTGATAGAAAATCATACTGATCAAATCAATTGCAATGACGGCTCACAATGTTCTGATTATCGACATACTACAAAATCATACATTTTTGAAATTGTTAGATTCGCTTAAGTTAATTTTTCTATCATTTCATTTTTGCTCAATTCATCAGTTGAAAAGGCATTAATTATGAGAATTATTGTAAGGTGTTTGTCTAGTTTATCATTTAAACATTCTAACAAACATGTGCACACATACGATGTAACTTAGGTAGCATATGGTCCTGGAATACTGTCCATTGCCAATAAGAAAAACCCATCAGAAAAACACTCATTATGATCTGAGCAAGAGAAAAGGTAGTCAAATTATAATATAATAATGCAAAGTTAATTATCATACCATGAAACGTTTATGATAATAAACAAATCTTATTAAATCCTATCATAACGAAATTTGCATATCTGATGCATATACACACATGTCCTAGGTAGCATACAATTTTTATGACATCGAAATACAATATTGTGCCAATAACG